>JAKSZU010000015.1:71594358-71981858 GCA_026018925.1 Tupaia tana | reverse complement strand
CAATAAGATAGTTGATAATAAAAATGAAAGGTGATAATGGATCGCTTTTATGCAGACGAATATTCACTTGCATGATACAATTTAAAAGGAAAACAGTGCTTTCTGGAGATTGAAAGATACTTCAGTTGGAACAGACAAGTTAATATTTCCCCTTTGGAATGATGCGGGTTGGACTACTATGTAAAAATATACAGTCCAAAGTAAAACTGGAGCATTTTTACTGAAAGGTAGGTATTCAGCCAGTGGGATACAAAGGATGGATGGAGGGAGTGAACAAGGCAGGGCCTATACTGAGGGCCAGGGAATATGAGGCATTGACCTGCTAAGTTAATATGCTTGTCCTTGGGCGAGTGCTCTCTCTCAGTTGATTGCCTCCATGCCTCTCAGAATGAGGTAACAGTTTTAGCTTTTCTCACCATCTATCTGGGCCTGTGGACTGTCCACCCCACCCTCAGTGTATCTAAAGATATGTTTTCTTGGCCTCTTACCTAAGTGTCTAGGCACCTATTCTGTCCTGGGTCATCTCTGTTGACCTGTGTTTGGAACTTAGCCTATTCGAATTCCATAAAATCAGCACTCCTAATAAATATCTGGAGTTCAGGGCCAGAAGGTGGTATGGTGGTTAGGGTGCTGAACTCCCTCGTGGCTCACTACAGTTCTAGTTTTGGATCCAATGGCTTTAAAATTACAAGGAGCATGTTTGAGTGCATGCCAAAAATCCTGAGAAGAGAGTGCAGGGATTGCAGCATGGTCATCCCCCAGGAGGATGATTTCTCAGTTTTCCTCTCTCTCTTTCTCTCTCTCTCTCTCTCCCTCTCTCCCTTTCCCTTCTCTCTCTCTCTCCCCCTGGTGAGCACACACACCTTTTGGCAAAAGCCAAAACCCAAACCAAATGAAAACAAAAACTGAGTCTATTAGACTATCCTGGAAGGGCAGTAGTAAAGCAAAGATGGCTTTATGTCAGGGCAGCACAAACAGTGTTAAATGGAATAGTAAACTTTGCTCTCGCAAAGCCCCCGGCTACCTACCACTTATTAACGCCAGCTGATTTTAGCAACTTCCCACAAGGCAGTCTTCTCTTATCCCTCCTACCCTTCTTCTTATCATCACTTCTTTTCTCCTCTATTTCGAGCTTAGTTGTCCCAGGGGAAGCGTTTTGTCCCTCTTGTCTGAAGCCATGGGGCCAGTCAGCTAATACCAGGGCTTATCAAGGGTTTTTTTGTTTTTGTTTTTTTTTGCAAATTTTGCTTGTCAAAATGATAAGTTCTTTTCACTTCTTTACATTCATTTTTTATGGATTAAATGGAGGTTTAGCTAGGTTAAATGACATGTGCAGGATCACAAAGCTACCTCAGAAGATGAATCAGTAATTAAAATCTGCTTTTGTTCAGGAAAAGAAGTCTGTCTGGAGTGTCCCTTAGGAAACAGATTCTGCAGGGTGCTCCTCCTGTGCGTGGTTAACTCACAATGCTGCCCTGAGGGATCGGACCGGTCCCACCTCTAACGGACTCTGGGGGTATGGGACACTGACTCAAGGCTGAACAGCTAGTGTTTGACCTTAGGTTTTCTGGGCAATAGAGGCAAAGAAGGAAAAGAACAATATTTGACAAGAGTAGTCTACCAGAGCGATAGCATTTGGTGATTGAAGGGCCTGGGAGGTTTAATTTCAGTATGATAGTTTGCTTTGAGAGCACCCAGAGAGCTCTGTCTGTATTTTTAGTGTTTTCTAGTTCACAAATTGATGTATTTTTCTCTGTTGTTCAAGTTCCCTGGTTATTGAGAGTCTGGTTATTTTTGGAATGTGGAAGGTAGCAACATAGAGGATGAACATTCTGTGGTTTGGCTGGCTGCTCTGTCACTTCTCTGAGAGGCTGACGGTGCAAGGGCAGTTGGGGACTTGCCTATGAGAGACAGGTCTTTGTCAGCCATCTCCCTTCATGCAGTGGATAAGGGTGGCTGAGAAGTGTGGGAAGAAAAGCTGCTATTGGCCCAAATTGCTTCCATGGTGAAGAGAGATTACATATATTCTCTCTTCTTTAGAGATTGGCACCTTCAGAGGGCTCTGCTGGGCCTAAGTGAGATGAAAAGTGAAATATAAATAGACTCTTGGTATCCTGATTGCAGCCCGACACAGGGCTTTCTGTGCCCTGCCTAGGCCATATTTCTGGCTCTAGTAGTTTATTGGTATCCACTTTTTCCTCCAGGGCAAGACCATGAAGTTAATGTGACTCCCCCCCCTGCACTTTCCCAGCGCTGTGAATATGACATATGACATAGTCTTCTCATGTCTTCCCTTCCCATGCCACCCTTGCAGGCCAGCTCACATGATGCTTTTCTATTACAGAATTCATGGAGAAGTATATATTTTAGGAATAAGAGCACTACATCTATGTTCAAATACCAGCTCTTCCACTCTTCCTAGTTGTGCGACTTTGGGCAAGTTATTCAAACTACCCTTGCCTCAGTTTCTTAAAAAATGAAATGATTGGTGATAGTAATACCTATTTCATAGAGCTACTATGAAGATTAAATCAATGCTTATAAAGTTCTTACAATAGCACATGTAGATAGCCAGTGTCATTTAAGTGCCTGTTCTACTAAAACTGTAATATCAGATCTCATAGGATAAGTAACACAAGTATCAAAAGTCAGAACTGAGCATCTGGGATTGGCCCTCCTTCTCAGCTTCCCTAGTACTTCTGATCTTGGAACAGATACCACTTTGTGGAAATGACTTTGGGAATGGCGCTTCAAGCTTTGTGAGTGAGGAAATTTGTGCATCCTATTTATTATTTTATTTCCAATGTTTAGCATTGCACAATTAATTGAAGTCCTTAACATTTTAGTCTCTTGTATACACAGTAGATTTACTTTGGGGAACATTAATGAAAAGGGTATTAAGAGTCTTCTCCCTCCATTTTCATCTCTTACCCCTGTAATAATGCCTCTTCTCAGCAGAACCCATTACACCATCATAAGCAAATAACCCATCCAGTAAGAAAAACAGAGGATGCAATCTTCCATACTGGGCTTTTCTCAATTTCCAGAGGGTCTGCCTGGCATGGAATAATCCCCTTTCATCTTTTCCTCACCTGTGGTGATTTCAAATGAGAGTGGATCAAGGTCATTCAACAACCTTATACAAGTCGTCTGGGACTGTGGAGGTGGAACTGAAGAGTTTGGAGAAGGTCCAGGTTATTTTGAGGAAATTTGGGTCTAAAAGACCCAAAAGAAATTTGGAGCTGCTTAGAGCTGTCTAATTTCCTCGGGGAAACATCTGGCAAGTGCTGCACCATGGGTAAGACCAAATAGCTAAGGCAATTTGGCATAGCTCCTCTTTATGGCCAAGAAGAAATGTGCTTAACGGGAGATAAACTCATTGCCAGAATCATCCACACTGGGAAAAAAATAATAGAAATTTACAGTAAATGACTTTGTGTGAAATTGGCCATGTTGCAAATATAGAAAGAGAAACTTCAGAAAAGAAAGTGAAAAATCATTCTCATTAACAGTAATAGTAATAGGTTTAAAAGACCAAGTGTAGAACTTCACAGATTAAGTGTAGAATTCATACTTGGAGATATTTGAGGAATATGTATGTGTATGTATATATTTCAATTTACAGAAAAAAATGTAATTTATTTTCACAAAAGTGAACTTGAAAATGTGCGAACAATTGAGTTCAGTGAATTACTCACCTTTTTCAAGCTCAAGCTCCCCTTACCTATTTATCCCAGGACTATAAACAGACTTTGATTCCAGAACGTTCTAAAAGTACTGCGGAGCATAAAGCTTTGAAGTCACATAGACTTGCATCCGAATTCTAGCCCCTTCATTTGCTTCATATGTGACCTGAGACAAGTTAGTCAGTATCTACCAACCTCAGGTTTTAAGCTGTAATCACTAGAGGGTAATTACAATCTCAATTTTTCAGAGTTGTTGGGAGAACAAAATGAAAAAATGGCAGTTAGACCATGTGCTTCAGTTTCTTTCTGTTGGTGAGATCCAATAAATATTTTGTTCATTTGTGATTTATGATAGATCAAAGGCCCTAGCCAATGGCAGTAGCCTGTGTGTTCTTGGTAAGAGTGAGGATCTGGGATGTTGCTTGGTCAATAGGTTCTGCAGTGCATTTTACTATAACACAGAGAACAGAACACCACCAAGACAAATGGAGGTCCTTATGGGCTGCTATTACAGATACTCTATATTTTGTCTTACTAGGGACCTTTCATATAGTGGAAAGCCAATAACTGTGGAATGAATTAATTAAAAGTTAACAAGACTGGATGTTCAATTAACAAGGTGTCATTATTGTATTTCTCTATACTCCACTGAGGAGGAAAATAACAACAACAACAACAATCCCCACAAATAATGACAACCTAATATTGGAATTTAAAGGAATTTAATTGTGTATGAACATGTACATTTAATTCCTTAGTAATATTCTGGAAATGAAGTCTCAATAGCTCACATATTTCCTATTTTTTTCTGCACTTGCATCTTTAATCCTAGATTAAAAGACTCTGTATTCAGAAAAGTAGCTCATAGGAAGTATATTAAATTATAAATAAACAAATGCTCATCTTTATTGGTGTAGGAAGACATTGTCAAGGAGAAGATAGGAAAAGGACTGTTAATTGGTATTCAGACACCTTAGTTTGTCTCCATCAGTTAGCTTTGTGAACATAGGCAAGTTGGTTCACCTTTCTGAGCTATTAGAAGCCTCTTTTGGGTCCAGTAGGTGGCATGGTGGTTGTGGCACTGAACTTCCACATGACTCACTGCAATTCAAGTCATGGACCTGGTGGCTTGCTCGGTCACACTCTCTCTCTCTCTCTCTCTCTCTCTCTCTCTCTCTCTCATGAGTGCCTGTGCCCTATAATGAAATTTTTAAAAATTATAATAAATAAAATTAAATAATTCTAAAAAAAAGAAAGAAAAAGAAGCCTCTTTCTTTTCTTAAAGTGTTGTACAGCCCATTTGCCTCTGACTTCAAACTTGCTGTAATCAGCATTTTTATCCATGTCTTTTCTGATGACTTGTGAACAGCTCATCAAATGCCTAGGTGACAGGGGTCTGAGAAAGAGTGCATATGATTTTAGACTCATCATGAACCATTATCCAAATAAATTTTAACCGAGTACAATGATAAAAACAATTATCATAAAATGCAGTGTAACAAAAAACCAAAACAAAACAAAACAAAGATAGATGTTCTGCCTACAGTTGTGAAAAGCAAAATGTATTTGGACAGGATGAGAGAGAGAGAGAGATGGTTTAGTGGATACAATTGTAAAGTATCTTAAGATTACTAAAATAATTATAGTAGTAATTATGACAGTAGCAACCATCATTTATTGGATACTTAGTATGTGCCAAGGGATTCTAATTGATGCTACATCTCTAAGTTCCAAGACCAACACTTTTCCAGTATTCCATCTTGGAAATTCATTTATGACAATGTGAATAGAGCAGGCTCCTTAGTTCAGGAGTTAAGGCTGTGTATGGAAAGCTGGATCCCCAGGCTAGCCCTGTACTGCAGTGGTTAAGTGCTGTATGGAGAGCCAGATCCCACATGGCTGATTATAGTTTGTGTCTCAGCCTCTCTTCCTGTCCTGCCCCTGTGGGAGAGCTGTACTGAGTTATACATGTTTATGTGTGTGTGTGTCCAAAATTCTACCAGGATGAAGAAACAGAGGAAAAGTATTGCAGCATTCCCATGCTCCATTCGAGGTGTCTCTCTTTCTCTCTCTCATGAGTATGTGAGCTGTTAGCAATTAAAAAAAAAAAAGCCTACATATTAAATCATTACACATTGTGTTCTTGTACTGTAAAATCATATTATACACCTACAAATATTTATAATTATTATATATTTTTTAAAAAGGCAAGCAGTTACCAGATTCCAAAATTCTTCATGATCGTAGAATGAATTAAAGAGTTGAAGAAGTTGGAATCCTCTATTTTTGTGCTAATCAAACCTGGTTGAAATTTATGTTTACGTTTAGAGCCTACAGTTTTAAAAGCAGATTGGAAGAATATTCCAGGGGAAGTGAGGGACCTTTTAAATTTATTTTCTGAGGACTAGTTGGAAAAACTAAAAAAGGACCATAGTTTGGATTGGCAGAAAGGAAAAATAATGACTTAATAGATACTCAAAAGGCTACCGTGTGAATGTTGGCTTAGATCTCCTTTGTCTAGATCCCAAAGAGAAGAGCAGGTTGTAGAATGAGAAAACAGATAAGAGTACCAATGGTGAGTTCTGTCCCAATATGAGAAAGTTATGCTAAATAAGTGGGAGGCACACTGTTAAAAGTGCGTGGAGATAAAGTGGGACATCCACTCATGGGAAAAGCAAATGAGACATGAATTGATGGTAGAATCAAGGTCAACTTGTAGATAGTCTTTTTTTTATTCTAGGACTATGTATTGATAAGGAGTTCTTTAGAGTTTGTAATCAAAAGCTTTTATGATTTAGTTAGAACTAGTCCATATAAAAACTGTGCTAGGTATTATATCGATATAAGTATAGATAGCATCCCTGGCCTCTAATGTAAATGAGATATTTCTGCAGGTTTATTGCTTTCAATCCTTTTATTTCTCACAATAATCCTAACATATAAGCATTATTTTTCACTTAACTAGATGATAAAACTGACACTCAGAAAAGTTAAGGAGCATGCTCAACATTACACTGTTAATTAGTCGTAGCTCCAGACACAAATGATTAACAATTCTTAACTCACTTCTTTTACATTTTCCTAAAGATCTACAAATTATAGTATATTTCAAAAGACTTTCAATTTCGGATATTTTTTAATAATAAAAGTCAAGCATACTTACAGAAAATTTCAAAAAGGAAGTAAAAATAATAAAGTAGAATAAGAATTTAGAACTTCATCATCTGTAACATCATTTTATTACACTGATTTGTTTATACATTGGCTTCATGAAATATGTTATTAAAAATAAGTGTATGTAACTAATATACACACAGACATTACATGATTGTTAAGATGAAGTGGAACCTCATATTTTGTGGTGTTTTTGTCTTTGACAGAAAATAAAGTTTTGTGAGTAAAGTCTAATATCACTAAATATTCTTAAAAAACACCAACTTTATTTGCTTCAGCCTGCAGATACATCGAAAGAATATAAAAATCCACTTTTATTGACATGCTAGTAGAATGATTTCCTTGAAACTTGGAGACTTGTAGTCAGTCACTTTAGGGAGTAAAGGAGCCTTTTGATTTCCAACCTCAGGCCTAGAGACAGATTCGGAGTTTCCCAAAGGCACCTCAGGTTTTCTGCCACACTCATGCCTACCTGATCTAGCCCTGTTCTAGGCTCCTGCTGCTCTCTCCTCCCTAAGCGCTTTGGGCTCCTTTCCCCCTTGCACTTGCCTAACGCATCCCAGCCTCAGATCCTGAGCACTTCATGTTTGTATATCTTGGAGAGTTTTCCCTAGATGTTTCTTAGATCTCTGCTCAACCATCACCTCCTCAGAGGGGTCCTTTCTGCCTTCTGTTCCTCCAGCAGCTTTGCCTTTCCTCATCACCCTACCTTCACCCTGCTGTATGTTTCTACATCCACTCCATTGCCTGCACTCATATTGTACGTGTATTTACCCTTGGTGTTTTCCTTCTCATTTGTTAAATATAGAATAGGTAGAGTGCTTTCATCTTGCCAATACTAACCTAGTTACTGGCCCAGAGTGAGCACCTGGCTTGTGTTCATTGTCTGAATAAATGGATGAGTAACCGGTAAGGCATGCTTAGCAAAAAAACTCTGTTTTACTTTTAGTGAGTTGGGAAGTCAAGATAGGATTTTGAGTGGCATCTCATTTTTCCTCATAGATGATCTAAGAGAGATTATTTAAAATGGTGGGAACTTGGTATAAAGGTGAATTTGTTTTGTACTGGAGTTTTTGTGGGAAGAACAGAAACCGAAAGTTGTCCTAAAGCAAGGCCAGGAAGGAAATGCTGGTCACTCATGTGACAGGATGAGACAGAGAATGAGCCAGAGTCCCATGGAGTATGAAAACAGGGGATGAGTCCCTTGACTGTGGCATCTAATACAGCAGTCCAAGAAACTCACAAAGACAAGTATGGATGGTAACATTGCTTTCTTATACCTGCCATGTAGGTATATGTAAAGGGCCCAGAATAAGTAGGAATAATCTTATTTTTATCAGAAGAGTAATGATAAAGTCATTCATTGTCTTTGCAGCTAAGTGACACAGCCTCAGAAGTATCGTATTGGCTTCCATTTTTAATATCTCATAAAAGAGAATATAATCAAGTTCTGATTTTTGAGTAGAGAGTTATCCATCAGCATTAGAATCTTGATAAGGCTATATGGATTTCCTAAGAAAGACACTTCTGCAAAGGTGATAACATAGTTATCTCCCTGTCATGTAGTATAATTGATAGCACTATTCAAAATTAATGGACTTTGGTGTGTAGCAGATTAATGCTCAGTGTGCTCAGAGCAGAAACCTACCACTTCTGGGATTTCAACCTGCATCCGGAACTAGGCTAATGTAAAAAGGGAGGGGGGAACCTCGTGTCTGAGGTTAGAATGAACACTGCCAAGTTTTACAGCATGACATTGGTCATAAAATTAGGCGTTACAACCCCACAGTCCTGAAAGGAAGGCAGAAGGGTATTAAAACAAAACAAAACAAAACAAAACAAGAAACAAAAAATCAAACAAACAAAAAACACATAGTTCTGTGGACATCATCTCTTGTATTTTTCTTATTCCTCTGAGCTTATAGATCCCATTAGTGGCTCTGCCCGAGCTCTTGTAAACCTGGTAACATATGATACTTAAGAAATATTACATTAATAAAGGGTTTCTATTGCTCTTCTGTGACCTAGTTTAATGTCAGGACAGTTTAATAGACATTGGGTGGCCAACATAATAACAATAATAAAACCTTAGTAGCATATATAATCAAAAGGAACAATCCATTTCTAGATGGGTTATGAAGGAATGAGGGTAAAAGAGAGTTGAATCAGGCAGAAGGAGAACTGTGATAGAGATTAGGGCCCAGATAGCCTGGAACTCCTGGAGATGTAGATGTACAAGTATGGGTCGTCTCATCTCCCGTGAGAACCAACCTCGGGGAAGAAAGTACCGTTCTGTGGTGTCATGAGAGAATGCAGCAAACAGATGAAACTAGTTTTTTGGTTATCTCTGGTTCTCTAGAAGATAGGGCAAGGGCTTTGGAGCCTGGCTCTTTGATGCTATATGGGTGGTTGTTAAAACTCCTGGGTTGGTAGTCTCTTTATACAGTAGAAGCAAGCAAAGCAATCTGTAGGGTCATTGTGAGGAATAAAGCAGATAAAGTATGTCAGGACCCAGCACAATGCCTGAACATGGCCGTCATTTACAATGCGCAGGTTATACCCTGCAGTGTCACTGCAGGGCACCATTTACATCGGGGTAAGATAGGTCCTAAGCACTCCTTCTTGGCATACCTGTACTTTTCACCCTTACTGAACACCTTGGGATTGCAGCATTGTAAGTCAAGCACTCAATTCAACACCATCTCTTGAAGCATCTACTTGGAGGGTGCAAAGTCAGGATGATCCGCCATTATCTTTCAGAAACTCTCTGGTAACAACAGTGGTGAAGAAAGTGGGGTAGGGCAGACTGTGGGTGAATAGCGTGTGTTATTTTCTCCATCTAAAATGCTGTTCTTCCCTATGAAGTCAGACTGCAACTCTTTGTAAGCGTTCTCTGATGTTATGCAGGCCTCCTTCATGTCATGCTGGATGGAATCCCTCTCCCAAGTTAACATGAAGAGGTAACCTCTGCCTTGCTCTCACAGGCCATCCTCTCAGAATACCAGCCATGTGGTATCTTGTATGTCATTTTTCATGACTCTATCAGAGAACTAAGAATTCCTTAAACTCTCTATTTATCACTATATGTTTAGCTCCTAACTCAGTGTCTGGTACTGATCAGCATCTACTTATTACATGAAAGAGTACGTGGACTATCATGTCTAAATATATTACAACACAACCTTGCTAAAGCTACTAAACCTTTCTGAACTTCAGCATCCTCGTTTATAAAATGGACGAAAATGCATAGCAACCAGATATAATGAACTGTATAAAACACTTGGGCCAGAATACAAACCCAGAAAGTGCAATATTGGTTCATTTTTATTATATTATTCTAATGACCATAATAAGATATAATAGAAAGGAGCAAAAGTATGCTATTATTGGAAAAAATTAATCATTTAGTGTAAAAGATGATGTCCCATGGTTCTTGGGGTTTTTGTCTCTCTACAAGGTGCCATTTGCCCTTTTCTGACCACAGGGATCTAGTCCTATTTTCTCTTTGCACTCTGTCATAACTTTGCACATTTTTTCTATCCTACACAAATCCATTAAGTTTAATGAATATCCATTCTGACATCATGCTGTTTAAATGAGACCAGTGTGCCTAATGATTTTGCTTTTAACAGTGACTTTGTGTACACTATTTCTAGTATTTAGCAGAACTGGTGGTCACTTTACTATTCCTAAAATCCAGATATTAGAAGTTAAATATCTATAACACTTTTAAGCTTTGATCACATAAACTGTGCTATAGGTGCTATAAGGCAGTGAGTACACAAACAGGGTCCTGCTTTTATCCTTGATGTTCAAGGCCCTAAATCAAATAGGCTTCCATTCAGTATGCTGAGAGCCACTCATGATGATATTCCCCAAGGCCTTGGAGAGGTTTTTTTCTTTTTTTTTCCTTCGCTATAGGGTGCATGTGCTTGCCAGAGAGACAGAGAGCAAGAAATCACCCCCCCCCCCCCCCAGAGGGAATGGCCATGCTGTAGTTCCTTCTCCAGTTTTCTCGGGGGATTTTGGGCGCGCACACACACACACACACACACACACGTGTGCCTGTGCTTGGCATGAGTTTGAAGCCATCCGGTCTGGGGCTCGAATCATGATCAGCCATGTGGAAGTCCAGCGACATAACCACTACGCCATCTGCTGGTCCCGATGAGCTAAATTTTAATGTGCCAGGTTAGGACTAAATTCTTTTAAAACAGAGCTAAGTAAGTGATGGAGCAGGTAATTTAGTGATGAAAGAGAGGAGAACATCAACATTTTATTTAACATTTGGGGATAAATGTTTTCGGTGAAGTAAGCACAGAGAGTGTTGGTGTTCGTAACATGAGAAATAGCTGGACTAGAGATCAAGAAAAACCTTCAGGGCCAGCAGGTGGCGTGGTGGTTAAGGCACTGGACTCCCACATGGCTGACTATGGTTTGAGTCCCAGACCTAGCGACTTGAAACTCACCTTGGGCACATCCACATGTGTGCCCAAAGTCCTGAGAGGAAAATGGAGAAGGATTGCAGTGTGTCCATCCCCCCGGGGGATGATTTTTCATTTTCTCTCTCTTTAGTGAGCACATATGCCCTATAGCAAAATTCTCTCTAAAAAAAAAAAAAAAAGAAAGAAAGAAAGAAAAAGAAAAACCTTGAGAAAAATATGTAACAAGATTTGATAAAAAAGAGTACCAATAGTAGCTATCAAATTTTGATCCTTGTGAAAGAATCAAAAGGATGTTTTTTAAGCTGGAGTGTATGTGTGCTTGCCAGAGAGAGTTGGAGAGACAGGGAGGAGGAAGAAGGAGAAAGCACCTTACCTTGGAGTGTGGTTGTGCTTGCACTCCTTTCTCCTTCATTTTTCCCTCCTGTCAGAACTTTGGACAGGCATGCACATGTGTCTAGCATGTTTTTCAAGTGTTGGTGTTAGAATCCAGACCATGGTCAGCCATGTGGGATCTAGCTTCCTTAAACCCTAGGCCACACAACTGGCCCTCAAAGGAATTTTTAACTCAATACCTGCATAGAGGTGATAGTCAATGATAGATGATAGTGTTGCATAATCAGATTTGTAAGAATTATTATGATTATTGAGTAATTTTTTTTCAAAGAAGAAATAATTGAGGAGGAAAAGTCACTCCAGGCAGAGGGAAAATGGGGACACAGATTTTTTTAAAAAGCATGGTTCTGTAAAGTTACTTTATATTAGAAGGGAGAATCAAAATGGGAATTGATGGGAATTGAGTACAAACAGGCTGGAAAAGGCAGGTGTGTGAGCCCAGGAAACAGATTATTTTTTTATCCTGTGAGCGAACTTATATTTTAAGAAAAAATTGATTCAGTCAGATTAATTTTTAGAAAGACTATTCAGCCCCATGTAGATGATTGACTTGAGAAGTTCAAGACAAAAGACAGAAAGAATACTTACAGGTCTATTACAAGGATGTAGGTAAGTGATGATGAAGGTCTGGACTTTACACAGGATTAGAAAGAAAGAGGGGGAAGGGCCATAGAAAGTGATGGGTAGACGACACAGATGATGTATTTGACGATTCACTTGATGAAAATAAAAGAAGGATCAATGAGAAAGACCACCAGGATCTCTGTCTGGATAGGTGGTTCCATGGGAAGAGGCATGATGTTATTTTGGCTAAGTTGTCTTAAAAGCATCAAGTAGAGAGGTCCTCCAGGCATTTTGACATGTGATTCTGAATCTCAGGTGAAACATCACTGTTGGAAATAGTAGTTTGGGAGTCTCCTACTTATGCAGAGAAGAACAATCTTCGCATTTGATGAGATTGTTTGAATAGAGTCTCTAGATAAGCAGAAGAGGACTAAGTACAAATTTTAGTAGAGGTTTGAAATATGTTTAGATGAGTGAAGACTTTGAATAAAAAAGTGGCACTGTCAGAGTGGTCTTTAGGAGGCTAAAGGTGATAGCTATTTATAGTTGTTATCAAACACCAGTGTGCATAATGAACAACAGAAGATTTTGAAAAAAATAAACACTCCTTGGCGCCACCCTAAGGGAATCTGAGCATGTCCAGGATAGAGCCTAGGAAACCACATTCCTGAGCAAGCATCCAAGAGATCTGATACACACAGTTGGCTCCTGTGTTGAGAAACACAGATGACATTACAGTTTGAGTGGGAGAAAATTGGACCTGGTATATGTTCATCAGAATTCTTTGCCTAAGGAACTAGATGTGAGCCTCCTCCAAATTTCCTTGGCAGATAACCAATAGGAAAAATTCTTGTTACCAATCTTCATTTATTTCCTGAGCCAAAAATATCACCCAAACGCCATGTCAAAACCTCACGCACCCAAAGCAGACTTTGCAGACACAAATAAAAGTCAGGCTGGGGAAAATGAAGGAAATCCAATGCAATATATTTGTATTCTGTCACTGAGGCACTGTCTAATGTTGCTGTAACTATGATGTATAGGTCTATCAAAGCATGTGTTACCATGGTCTGAATTTCCTGACTGGAGAAAAATGATTAATGTAGAGATTTGCATTCGATGTGGTCTTGGACATCAATATTTCAGCTTAGGTAAACAGGAGCTTTACCTAATTTATTGGCTCTCATTATGGATGGCTTGTAGAAGCCAAATTCTCCCTCTGCCTCCAAAATGACCTTTCATGCTCTACAAATCAATCTAGAAGAAGTGAAGCAAGTTGGTTAATATTTTAGGGAGGAAAAAATGACTTCACATGTCAGGGACTTAATTGTTGTGATTTTGACCCATTTTGAAATTAGTTAACATTTGCTTCAAGCCTCTGACTTCATGCATTATTTATTTTCATCTTGGCCTTGCCTAAGTCTTCCACGCTCAGTATGCCTACAACATGTGAGAAGCTTTTTCTAAATACTGCACTTGAATAATGGTCTATGAGTTGGAAAATTTAAAGGCCAAAGCGTGCACCCTCCACATGGGTATACACACACACACACACACACACACACACACGTGTGTGTATTTATTTCATGCCAAGCTGCTTTTGAGTACATTTTAGTTCTTGCTGGTGAAGTTTCTAGGTGTTACAGCCAGCATTTCAGAGTAATTTCCCAGTAATAGTTTTATGTTGCAAAGTATGTCAGAAGTTAATCAAAGGGTAACAATGCAAAAGTCTACGCATACATTTCCTGGAGACTGGGGCCAGCCCATGCTGTCAGTCACTGTCAGAAGTGTAGCACACAGGGGCATACTGCGATTTTTTCTCTCCTGTGAGAAAATATCCCTGCCCACAGAGGTCAGTGCCTTTATGGCATAAATCTATTAGCCTGTTGTTGTGGTATGAATCCCAAGGAGAAGGCATCTTGTCAGCTGTCTGGCTCAGAGGCACGGTCTCCACAGTTTCTTGCAGTAAGAGGTCAGGCCCTGTGTCTTGCCTTTGACTGTCAACATCAGCATGGACCCATCCTATCATAACCTGTACATTCCAGTGAGTCCTAACTAATGCCTGCCCTTGAAAATGATTATTCCATTACTTATTCTGTGTAATCCTGAGAGAAGAGTGGTTTTGGAATCATTAAAACAAGTGGCACCTTCTAACCAGTATAGGTAGTGTCAGACTTGAATGGGGAAAGGTAACCTGTGACAGCATTCTGTCGTGCCAGCTCTGTGTGGTTGGTGATTTAGAAACTGCTCACGGAAGAAATGCTCAGAAACTTGTGCACTTCTAAAATGTGTGCCACCTTTTAATCACCTACCTTTTTTGATTCTTGACAACTATTTGAACAAAATCCAGGGTGTAGATAAGACTCGATGGCTGTCTCCCAGATATACAGAAATAACCAGTGCTACTGTCTTAAACTAGGGTATTTGCATTTGCCGTAGTCGGGATTAAATTTTTCATTGATTTGGGTCATCATTTATGTACAAAGCTTAGAGAATAAAGGACATGCATGTTCAAACCAGACTTTAAAAATCTGTAAGTCTGAATATAAAAATTCTGGGAATTATGTTCACCTGATAAAAATGGACTCTTATTGAAGATGAATTTCATTATAGACTTTAACTCAACATATGCTATATTCACAGATTTTCTCTTTATACCATAAACGCCCTCACCTTTCCACCTTTTCCATGAGGTTGTTTCTAGTTCCAGAAATTAGAATTAATTATACCTTCCTTCAGGAATATATGAAGGCTCAAACATTACACTCATTTCCTAACAATGCTCGTGTTGAAGTAAACACTCAATAAATGCTAATGGTATCCAAGTGCCTGTAGAAAGGCAAGCAGGCATATATTAACTCATAATACCACATTGTTTTAAGACAAATAATTATATAATCTCTTATAATTCAGAATCTCCTTCATTTCATTACCTCTGAAAATACCATTTAATTTTTCATATATTCTTTCGTATAGAGTTTATCAGTGTCCCTTGATATTTTGCCAGCTAGAGGAAACTGAAGTTTTCTAAATCCAGATTCTAAACTCTTTAACACTCTGATTTTTTTTTTTAAAGATTTTTGCTATAGGGCGCATGTGCTTACTGGAGAGACAGACAGACAGAAAGCAAGCAATCTTGCCTTGGGGGGTATGGTCATGCTGCAATCCCTTCCTCTCCATTATCCTCTTGGGATTTTGGGCACATGCACCCAACATGAGTTTTAAGTAGCTGGGTCCAGCACTCAAACCATGGTCGACTACATGGGAGTCCACCTATGTAACCATTATTGTATCTGTTGGTCCCTCACACTCTAAGTTTTATAAAGGACAAAGGCCTAATTTTTCTTGAGCTTCTTTCTTATTTCTCTTTCTTTCTTATTTTTTTATTTGCCAGAGGGTACGTGTGCTCACTGGGGAGAGACAGAGAGAGAGACAGAGAGAAAGAGAGAGAAAACACCCTCTATAGGGCATGGTCATGCCACAATCCCTTCTCCATCTCTACTTCCTTAGAGAATTTTGGGCAATTACACATACACATCCTTTTTCAAGCCACAGAGTTTAGAAACTGTACAGTCAGCCATGTTGGATCCAGCCGCCTTAAACACCAGGCCAATGACTGACTTCTTTCTTTTCTCTTCAATTCAGACTCTCAGAGTTTTCACAGTATCCTGGTTTTCCTCTTTCTTTGTATGTCTACTCTTTAGCAGTTATTTTCCTTTTCTCTTAAGCACTGTTTCACCCTCCCACTCCTGACCAGGGGTCTCAATTTGATTTTCTTTCCCTTTTCTATATCCACAGGCTGAAGCTCATCTACAATGACTAACACAAGTTACCTTCTCCATGCCAGAAACATTATGGCTGAAAGCCCTGCATTTCTTACAAATGCTTCAAATGCAACATGTTCAGGACTGAGTACATTGTCTGTCCTTTCAAGACTGCTCTCTCTACATAATCTTGTTTTGGTTAATGAAGCTACCATGACCCTTTTAGTCTCTAAAACCACAAACATCTTTGTTTTCTTCAATTGCTCCCTTGTTATTGCCCTATATAGCCAGTCAGTCACCTTATTCTGTCAGTCATGACACCAAAAATGTCTTTCGAAACTCACCTCCTCTCTAGTGCACTGGTCATCTTTCATGGATACCATTGTCCAATGCCCAAACTGGATTCACTCGCTCCAACTCTGTCTTTTACGAGCTCATATCATAGGATTCCATTTTTCACAACATAGCTAATCTAAATCTGATACCAACTTTAGCCAACTCTCTCCTTCTCAGTCCTCCATTCTCATAACCATCCCCATTACATGCGCTACATTTTCTAAGCATAAAACCTTCTTGAGATTTTCAAACATCGTGCTTATTTACTTTTTCAACTCCTGCACAGTGTGAGTTTTCTCGCCAGACAAACTTTCCTTTCTGTCTAGTGAATTATTGCTCATCCTTGGACGTGTGAGTCCTGGGAACAGCTGATGGTGTAATGGTTATGTTGCTGGACTGCAGTTTGAATCCTGGGTCCAGTGGCTTGAAACCTCACCCAGGCATGTGTGTGTGTGTGCCCAAAATCTCAGGAGGAGAATGAAGGAGGGGTATTGTGGTGTTGCTGCCCAACCTAGGGGGCTGTTTCTTGCTTTCTGGCCTCCTCAGCAAGTGCACGTGCAATATAGCAAAAATATCTCTCCCCCCCCAAAAAAAAAAAGGAGTGAGAGTCCTATGAAGACAATCTCTACCCTTGGCATCTACAGCAGTGACTACTGTTCTCCTGTGCTTCTAAATTGCCTGGGCTGGCCCATGTACAGTCTTTGTTTTTTGCTCTATTTTTCATCCAACTTCCAAGATTCTCAGAACATAGTTTCTTTAAATCCTCAGCATATGACAGTTTGCCTCCAAGTTAATTTTTATTAAATTAATGAAACCTTCATCTTGCCTAATTTGAATCTAGATACTTCATTCTTTTCTGCTCCTACTCTGGTGAAAGACCTATATTTTCTTCTTTTAATTATCTTTCTTTGGGACAGTTTTTATACTTGATTTTAAAAGATGGGGACCAGTAGATGGTGTTAACGGTTATGTTGCTGGACTCCCAGGTAGTCAACTGTGGTTTAAGTTCCAGACCCAATGACTTAAAACTCATGCTGGGGACATGTGTGTGTGTGCCCTAGATCCTGAGAGGAGAATGGAGGAAAAGGGATTGTGGTGTGGTAATACCTATGATTTTTCACTTTCTGTCTCTGTCTCTCTGGTTGAGCACACGTGCCCTATACCAAAAATCTCTCTCTAAAAAAAAATTAATAAAACAAAATGAACTAGGTCACAATGTATACATGATAGGGTATCAGATCTATTACACATATGCTCAATTCTCAACTTCTGATTTTTCCTGCTGCTGGAGGAAGGGAACTGTACAAAACTGTGTGCCCTGACATTCATTTTACTCAGTGAACTTTTACCAGGAATACCATTTGTTCTGGGCACTGTGCAGGACAATGAGTATGTTTAAGTGATTGCAGTATGATAAAATATAAAGAAAGACTCGTTGATTCAATCCAGGGTATGTTGCTACTAAAGAAGTCCATTATGCTCAGAGAGACTTCAGTCATTGTTCATTTCTCTTACAGACCAGCGAAGAGGATTGGAGACAGGGCCTATAACAGAACTCTTTAAAATTCTTATTTACTTCTTTCTTTAGCCTCACCTTTCTATCCCAAGGGTCTCTTACTCAATAATTCCCAAACAAGCTGATGTGCTCTTTCTCTCTCTCTTCACCTCCCTTACTCCTTCCCCTCTTTTTCCATCCATCCCTCTTTTATTTACTCCTTTTCTGAACTTTGATGCTATTTACCCCTAGATCTCCTACACTACAATGTGACTCCATCTTCAGAATAATTTTCTCTTTCTGTTTTCCTCCTGAGAATCAGCTTATTTGGCCCTGACTTCCTTAATGCTATCTCCTTTCTTTCTGATTTGCTAAATCTGCATTTTCTATCCATTATTTCATTTTTGTATTACAAAAGTCCAGAAACTCATCTGGAAACGAAAGGACTTTGTTCAGATGAAGGCTCGAAGAGGTAGCTGGGAGAGTGGGATAGGGCGGAGTGGGGTGAGAGGGCAAAAAAAAAGGAAGGATAATATAAATGAGTAAAATACCAGTTTATTTTGAGTATAGAATGTGGACATTGTGAACACACCTGTTAGTCATTTTTGTGCCAACAGTAATAAGATGTAATCACTTCCTTCACATACTTCACCACGAGATGAGGAAGAAAAGCTGTGACAGAATTATGTGCAGGGTATTCTGAGAACATTGCCAAAAGCACTTCCTGCAGCCCAAGTTTGGGAGAAGTTCAAACAAGGGTGTCAGAGAACGATTACCAGTTGTGATGAATTATTTTTAAATGATATATTTAAGTTTGCCTGTTAATTAGATGTAAATGTGAGTTGGAACCTGGGAAAGAAATGGGACAATAGATTTGTTAATTTCAGAACTCACCATGAAGCATATTGATTGGAAATTAACATTTTTAGATAGGATTGTTATGTTGGAGTTTTGAGAAGATGCCAATGTAGATGGATTATTACTAAAGCAATGTCCTTTGCAAATCCAGGAATCCTCTCTCTCTCTCTCTCTCTCTCTCTCTCTCTCTCTCTCTCTCTCGGATGTTCCTATGCCAATTTGTCTTCTCACAACATCTTAATGAAGATTGATTTCTAATCCCACAATTTTATGTGTCTTACAACAACTGAAACATATAATATCTTCTTTTTTACATAAAGCATGAAAGAAAACTTATACTGAAGACAGTAGGGCTGTGTGTATCTGAGTAAAAATGTTGACACTGATAATTAAAACACATGTACGTGAGATTTTTTACTTTGACTTTCATGAATGTGAATTTGTACCGTTTTAAAAAAGTATTTGCTAGAAAGCACATGAGCTTGCCAGAGAGACAGAAAGAAAGAAAGAGGGAAAGTAAAAAACACGCTCTGTGGGAGATAGTCACTGCAATTCCCTCTCCTTCATGTCTTTTTGGGATTTTGGACATACATACACATGGTGCCCAGAGTGTTCTTCAAGCTGGGTCTGCTTTTCAAACCACACAGCTGTCCATATAGGATCCAGCTGCCTGTACCACTGCACCACTAGCTGGTTTGAATTTGTATCTTAATGTCAGTCATTGTTAGAACATTAAAATAAAATAGTCATACTTGTAAGTCATAATAGTTATAATAATTTGAAGGTATGTCATTCTAGAATTGTAGCAGAATCATAGGATTTGGACTACAGTTACCTGTACTCGCAATCCTCTCATAAAGAATAACAACACAGCATATCAATCATGATTAATTATGCATTTCTTTCAGGAAATATAAGCATAAGCAAATGGAAAGCTTCTTTATTGCACATGCATTAAATACACAAGACATATTGCATCAGAATACTTTTATTCTTTCATGCTAAGGAAAGCATTCATGCCCAAGTATATGATTACAGATTTAGGATTAGACACATTGCCTTCATATCAGCGTGAACTAAGTTGCTTATTAACATGTAGGTTATACCTTTGGAGAAGTCAAATCACGGAAGAGCATATGCCTGCTACTCTTGCTGTCTCAGAGGCGTTTTGTAATTAGACTGGATTCATTCTCTATGCCTCTCCCTGAGCTAACAAGCTAGGGTACTCTGAGGCTCTTGCATTCAGAAAAATCAAAGTTGAAGATCAAATGAGTCTAAAATAACTTGTATTTTGTCTTGCCAGGTCATTTCTGAAGACTAGACTCAAATTCTGTAGAAGGTGTTTGAGTCACTTGCTAGGAACATCATCTTCCCATATTGCATTTCGTTCTTGAATTAGGAAGTGGGATTCTCTTATTTGTACTGAAAAAAAAGTACTTTTCTGAATGTTTTATATTATATACTGTATTTTCTGTTTCATGTTCTCATTCTGTTCTTATATTTCCCCTTTCTTAGATAAGTCGACATTTCCACTGGATTGATTGAACTGAAAAGGCAAGACTGAGTGAGGTAAGGCATTTGGGGAGCTGCTGTTAACATCCACATGTTCAAACCAACTATCCTGTGGTGAACATGAATTTAACCAATATGGCTTCACAGTGTGGCCAGGTACCACCTGTTTGGTCAGATGTTTGCAAAAGGCTGAGTTCAATAGAGCAAACAGTATGGGCAGGTAAAGCAATTACTCTTTTGGTCTGTTGGCCTCAAATTAGTCAGCAAAGTGTGGCAGTGCCTACATGTACAGAAAATACACAGACTGTTTCTTAATACTGGCTGAGATATTGTCAAGAAAAGGTGCAATTGTTAGAAAACATAGTTGAATGGGGGATATCATCTGAAAACTTGTCCATAGGCTCTAAGAGAGAAAACCCAGGAAGCTGTGATATCTCAAAAGTTGTATCCATTTTCAGAGAAAGGTGCCCTGGCATTTTCTATCTGCTGCGTGGAAACAGTAGTCTAGATATATCACATATTTAAACACAGATTCTGGATCAGAGGAAATAAGAATATACTGGTCAGGACAAGAATAAGGTATAGCTGCAGTGAGTTCTGGCTTCTTTTGTAGAATCTGGATTTGAGACAAGCCTGCAGATACTGACTTCTCAGTGTTATTGTTTCCAGTTTTAAAATTGACTTTCTAGTATAAATAAATGACTGTTTGAAGGAAATATAAGTATCTTGAAAATATTTATGCTTATTGACTTACATCATTTAGAAAGTCTTTTTTTTTTAAGTAAATCAACAAAAATAGACTCTAACATTTATAGTCAAAATTTCTACTTGTGGTATTATTTAAGATAACAAAACACTGGAGAAAATGCCACTACCTAGTGACTCAGTGCTTGTTAAATAAATAATGGCATAGCCATATAGAGGAGTATTATGCATGTGTTAAAATTATAATTGTGGGGACCAGCAGTTAGCATAATGGCTATGTCGCTGGACTCCCACATAGTCGACCGCGGTTCGAGTCCCAGACCTGGTGGCCTAAAACTCATGCCAGGCGCATGTGCGTGCGTGCTCAAGATTCCTAGAGGAGAAGGGATTGTGGCATGGACATCCCCCCTAGGGGGTGATTTCTCACTTTCTGTCTCTCTGTCTCTCTCTGTCTGTCTGGTGAGCGCACGTGCCCTATAGCGAAAACCTCTCAAAAAAAATTGTGAAAATTTTTATACCAATAGAAAATATGAAGGCAAGATATGAAGTAAAAATACAGTATTTAACCTCATCTCAGTTTATATGTTGAAATTAGTTGGGAAGGAAATAAAACAATGGCGTGATCCTAGTAAGTATATGTATTTTTATTTTTATTTTTTTTGGAGAGGTTTTTGCTATAGGGCGTGTGCGCTCACCAGAACGACAGAAAACGAGAAATCACCCGCCAGGGGGGATGGCCACCTCGCAATCCCTTCTCTTCCTTTCTCCTCTCGGGATCTTGGGCATGCATGCACATGCATCCGGCGTGAGTTTAAGCCATCGGGTCCAGGACTCAAACAGTGTTCGACTACATGCAAGTCCAGCAACATAGCCATTACGCTAACTGCTGGTCCCTGTATTTTCATTTTAACATGATTGCAATCCATGAGTTCTACAATTACTGACACTTTCTTATAGCAGTAATGTTTTTTGTATGTTATAGTGATACATAAAGCAATAATGCATTTTTCTATGAATGATATCTTAGATTTGAAGAGAAAGCAGTTTGTGAATATAATTAGGTCAAATTTCACTGAGTGGTATAACTATGTACTTTTTCTCCAAAAATGAGCACCGATTGTGTGTGTATTTAGAAAAGAAGTCACTATTTTATTCCAGTGTTATATGACATTTTCCATACTCTGACCTAGCAACATTTTAGCCTTTTCTGGATTGTTTAGCTTAAATGACCCTCCACACCCTAAGTTACCCCAGGGTCCACCAGAAGTAAAATATTCCTGTGACATAAAATTAATTTTTTCACCAGGATTCTATTTGGAAATTTGCAATGCTTATATGTATCTATAAACATCCTTACTTTACAAAAGCATGAATCCCTCACTCATACCAGTTCATTTTGACTGCTCATGGTATATCTTCTTTATCAAGTTCCTGTAAATCTGAATGCCTTTCTGATAACATACTTACTTTTTTTCTCTACTGTTATTCTTTGCTAGCATAAATAAAATATTCTACAAGTGCTCAATATAGTTATAAAATCAGGAAGTATGAAAGCTAAATGAGAAGGGTGTGATTTGTAATTCACAAAAACTTAGGTTTAAAACCCAGTTCTGCCCTTTCCTGATTGTGTGACCCTGGACAAGTCATTTATTCTCCCTGTAACTCATATTTCTCATCTATAAAATGGAAATCATAATACTAGTCTCTTAGGGATGTTACATAGATTTATTTAGCTGATGTGTATACATTGTGCGTTGAGCACATGGATTCTCTCATTTAATCCTTTATGTTTATATGACTATTAAACATTTATTTTACTCATTTCTTCTTTGTTTAGATGTAGTTTCCCCAAGAACTCTCACATAGTTTTCTAAAGACATGGTCATCTTATCTCACTTGATAAACTTCAGGCCTAGGGGACTTAACCATGTTTTTTGCTATCCACAAAACCTTCATAACTACTTGTCTTCCTTTACACAAAAACTTCTGCATGGCCCTACAGCTTATCCCTTCAAGTTCCTTTTCCTTAATTCTGTTATCCTTAATTTGACAAATTGTTTCTTCTGTATTCTCAGATAAGTTCAGCTCTGGTGAATCATTCATTATCTACTTGTTAGAAAACTCAACCTCTTAGAAGGTTGAGTCAGGTGGAAAATGTGGTGAGTTAGGCCAATAAATGTGCAAACTAAGAATGAGGTTCTTTAGTAAGAAGCAGTTGTTGGGAAATAGATAATAGGGACCAAGAACAAGGCATTCTCCCAAGTGGCTTCAATACAGTGTCTGAACCTTGGAGTTCTGAGACCTCCTCTTGATTGGAATTACCACTTCTGTCTATCTCCCTGGTCTTTCAGATTTCTAATATTTTAGAACTTCAGCATAATAACCACTAACCAGTCTTATCTGCCAGTCTTCACCATATTCCATGGATTTTTCTTATCCATGCTGGCTTATGATTTAGGTTCTAATTCAGCTTTCTCTCCAGTACCAGTACTCCCATCTGACTCAGCCCTAAGATTTATATATATATATATATATATATATATATATATATATACACTATATCTATCTATCTATATATATATATATATATATACATATAGTATATATATATATATATACATATATATACATACATATAGTATGTATATATATATATATAGTATATATATATATAATTTGTTCAAATGCTCTTCCTTATTTTCAGGCTTAAATATTTTCCAATCGGATCTTCAGATCCCCTTGCCACAATATTAGACCTTATTGTGTTTACTCTCTCAAATTTACCCTCAGTCGTGATTTTGAATATGAAAAAAAAATGATGTTCTGAGATGCATCTGTCTAGGGAGGCTAATTGTCCTCACATAGGGATTTTCATGGTGCTGTTCAATGTGGAGACAATTTTCAAATCAACTCTTTCATGCTAAATGAGACTTATAATTCTTTCTTATTGCTGAAAAATATTGACCTTCTAGAGTGAACCAAACCACACGAAAATTACCACAAGGACTTCAAAATGATATCTCTCTAACTCTGTGTGTATTTGTAAACCCAACCAAACAAAAACACTGTGAATTTAAAAATAAGGTCCTCCCTGTAGTAAGGAGCGCATATCCTAGGGAAAGGAAGAGGGATATAGGGAGAAAAGATGTCTTTCTTCACCTATCACAAGATTTATGGCTGACAGCCTTATAACAAAAGACTATCAAGAGAAAAACATAACAAATTTACTTGCTTTAAGTTCTATAGGACATGGAATTCTTCAGAAATGAATACACAAGGACTCAGAGAAAACAGTATTTTTTGTGGACAATGATACAGAGGTACAATTAGAGGTTAAAAAAAAAAAAGTAGGATTTAATGGCAATAACTGGAGGAAACTTAGTAAGGCCTGCATTTTTTCCTCCTTCCCTCTCTTTTCCTCCCTCCCTCATCCTTCCCTTCCCTTCCCTTCCCTTCCCTTCCCTTCCCTTCCCTTCCCTTCTCCTCTCCTCTCCTCTCTTTTCTTTTCTTTTCTTTTCTTTTCTTTTCTTTTCTTTTCTTTTCTTTCTTTTCTTTTCTTTCTTTCCTTTCTTTCCTTTCTTTCCTTTCTTTCCTTTCTTTCCTTTCTTTCCTTTCTTTCTTCTTTTCTTCCAGTTTGTTCCTGGCATTCCTGTCTGACATTTCTTCCTTCCAGAAATTGGATGGCACAATTGTTACATGAAAGTCTTCAGGGTAGTAAAAGCACAAGGAAAGTCGTTGCTTTGGGCATTTTTTCATTTTCCAAGGTGCCATATTTTGGGGTGTTGCATTATGATACCTAAAAGAGGCAAAAGGAAAGTGGATTACAAAGCAATGGGCTGTCATTTCTAGACAGAGTAGATATACTCCCACAAGCACAGATGGTTCAGGATTACCACTGAATTCCTTAATGTTTTACTGTTGGAACTTGACTTCAGTAGCAAAGCCTACTGGATAAGCTTTACAGTAAAATCATGTTTTACTTAACAACCTGTTCTAGAAGGCCTACAGTCTTTATGTTAAGACAAGGAAATGAAAAGGAGATGCACAATATATGCTGTGAAAATGATAACACTTTGTACCATTTATTTATCATCAGGCCATGTATTGAGCACATGGATTCTCTCACATAATTCTACAAAATCCTCTGAATCAAGCACTATTATTCCCATTGTTGTTGTTATTCTTATTGTTTTTTTTTTTATTTTATATTTTTTCAGATGAGAAAGTCTGAGGCTTAGAGAGCTAAATTAGTTTGCCAAAAGGCCCTAAGTGGGTAGCAAATAGCTTTTGGATTTAAATGTAGTGCTATTTAACTGTACACACTGAGCTTTGAACCAACAGGTTATATTGTCTTGTTCTTGGCCTCGAAGTAAACAATGAAGAGAGCATTTAACTTGGGATAGTTCCAGAGAGTGAGAGGCCCCAGAAAGCATCACAGAGGTGATAAGGGTAAAGGAGCTTGAGACATTGCAGGCAGCAGCAGCAGCACAGAACTCCCCATTTCCTGCCCCCTCAGTATTATTCCCCCATCTCTACCACTCCCCAATATCTTTCTGCCCTAAATATTTGTCCTAAAGGACCCATACCAATCTCTACCATTCTCCCACACATTTATATTTTTGTTGTACAGTAAATCTTTCTCTTTCTGAAGCTTCCCAACACTCCCCCCTCAAGAAAGGCAGCTATGCCTTGTTTGCTGCTTGAAATGTATGAAATGTGATTGTGTTTACTTGTTGGGATTGAAACCAATCACACACCAAAACACCTTTTTAGGGGAGAAAGATGTCAGTTCTGCCTTGCATTCAAATACCCAATCTTTTCTGACTCACATTGAACAACCTTGAGCAAATCACTCTCTGGTTTCTTTATTCGGCTTGTGCTGTGCAGCAGTAGGGAAAAAGGCCGCTCCAAATACGGTGCGATCACTCAAATATTAAAGCTTTTTACGCTCTTTGCTTCTGTTCATTCTTTTCTTTTCTTTTGATCTAACAAAACTTCTTAAATTATAAATTAGGAAGTTGGAGGGCTTTTTTTTTCCCCCAAGATAAGGGAAAAATATATGACTTGAAAAGGAAATGTCAATGGAGTGGTGCAGCAGTCCGCGTCAATATTTTCATTCTGCATGTGCCATGTGATAGCTAGAGAAAGATGCTACACTAAGGATGGTTTTAGAGATGTTTGTTTTTAAACACAGTGGGACAAAGAGAGTCATTTCTACCAGGAAGATGAAACAACATTTCCAAGCCCCTTTCAATTGAACAACCTTAAGAATATATAATCAGCCGATTTACAACATCCAACTCTGTTGTGCCTCTTGAGATTTTCCAGTAGATCAGCTAGTAAATAATTACTTTTAGCCTTGGAAACAAATGGAAGAAAATTAGTATTATGTCAATCAAGGTATAGTACAAGGAAGAAGATAAAAATGGAATTGTTTTCTGGAATACAAGTAGCTAGTCATTTTGAGAATTTGTCTTGCTTATTTTTAGATGTTGTGATACTGCAGAGTGTCATTCCCATCAGGAAGCCTTCCTTGGCTATTTTACCTCCTCAGCATCCTCGATGGCCGTGTTCTGTGCTCTGCTGTCCTGCTGTGCACAGCTGTATCAAAGGATTCACCACCCTGACTTGTAATCAAGCACTTGTCTCTCCAGCCAGCCTGAATGCCTTGAGAGCAGGGAGCCACACCATTTCTTCTCTTTGTCTATAAGCACAGTGTGAGGCAGAGGAGAAACTTGGTACTTCGTTGTGGAAACAAACTGAACTTGGCTGAGCTTTAATGATCATGATTAATGACAGGGATAAGTATGCAAGAGGCTTTTTTTAGTTCAGTGAGATAAAAAGTTTGCAGTCAGATTGCAACATACAAATAAAATGGCAAACATGAAAACAAGACCCCCAATATTTTTGCCTTCTTTAAGCTGATAAACAGTGCCAAAACCTCCTAAGAACAAGTTGGCCCAAAATATACTTATGTTTGAACAAGTCAGAATATAGGGAAAACAGGATTTTTTTTTTTATCATACTGTATCATTCCTGAACTAAAATGAAGAAAATAATACAAATTTGGGGAGTTAACAAAAGTACTTAACTTCCAGAGGAAAAATGAAAAATGAGTGACAATAAAACCCCTGAGATGGCCTTCATTTCATGGTCTTAATCATTCCTGTGGAACCCTATGTTTTATTTTAAGCTATAAAATTATTTCTGTGGAATCCACATTCCTGACCAAATAACGGATCCATGATGCACATCATCCACCATAAGGATAAGTAATGCCGATGCTTCTTTTTATCACTGTGGCACTTCAGAGTTTGTAAACATTTTCATGTAGAGTACCCGAGTTCATTCTCACCAGATCTTACATGACAAAGAGACCATGCCCTGCTAGTTTACCCCTATCATACAGACGGCAGAACAAATGTTAGGAGCTTCCCTGCCATCATAAACTTGTGAGCATCAGCTAGTTACAGCGCCCAGTGGCAGAAGTAAGAGTCAGCCACAGGAGTCTATGAGATCAGGCTGGACCCTGACAGTCTCAGTCATTCAGTTCAATGTCACTTCTTCATGCACATAATCAAGACTTGCATTTGACTTCTGTCATTGAGACAAATACCTGTAATTTCTATTCATATACTTTCACAAATGTTTATTGAGCACCTTTTATGAGGTAGGGTCGGATAATAAATGTGCAAAGCATGTCAATAAATGTTATTCGCTGAACTTTTAAATATAGTTTCATGCCCTGAGAGAACTGTTTTTATTTGAACTTATAAAACTCCACAGTGCCAGCAATATGATGTCCATTTTCTGTGATATGCCCAAGATAATAAGCTACAAAGTTTCAGAGCTGAAACTTGGAACAAGTTCAGCCCAACTCCAAAGGCCATTCCATGGCATCATCCTGCTTCCCTGAAGATGCAGCAGGGACATTTCTTATTAACAAGACATTTTTGGAGAACCTGAGTAGATCTTTGATGCAAAAGATGCTTGAAAATAAAACACTATTTCCAACTCGTAGTCATTATCGGCTCATAATTGAAAGCAAGCTCAAGGAAATGCTGCAAACCAAAGAGTATCTTTTGACACAAAAACAGGCTGCAGACATGTGGTTGTGGTTCCAATTTTCACTTTGTAAACCGTTAGGCCAACCTGATTTGTTTCTCCCTTACTCGTATTTCTTTGAAATTGGTGTTAACTTCATCCATGGTAGAAAATTGGTTGTTCCATGGTATGAAGTCACACTTTTGTCTACCTGTTTAACTGAATGTAAAGTGGACAAGCGTGCCTTGTGCAATCTTCATAGAGTTGTATAAATCATTTACATCTGATGATAGGTTAATTAGGTCTGAAGTTGTTACATTGGCACGGTGCCTGCATGCCAGTGTAAGATAATGTAAAGGATATGCGGCTTCAGGATCCAGAACTTTTAAGCTCTCTGACCTTGAGGAAGTACTCCTTCACTCTTATTTTGTTTATGCTGTTTCAAAGATCAAGTGAGATCTAAAACACTAAGAATATGAAGTTTTATTATCATCATACACAGTGAAACAATATTAGGGAAAAAACCTTTTAATAAAAGTAAAACAACATTTTCATGTGGAAGTATTTTTATGCACTATTCAGATCAATTTAACAACCAGAAGAAATAAAAACAGTGCTCAGCAGAATGGATACATCTGTAAAAGATTTTTACAGGATCAGGAGTCATTTCCTCTCTTCTCCCTGTTCCTTATTCCCTAAGGATCACCTCTTCCTTTCTTTATTCTTTTCCTCTCAAATCTGTTCACTCCAGCAGAAGAGAAATTGATAAAATTATAAGTTTCTTGTGCTTGGTGTTATTTGATAGGGTTCCCGGTGTGGGGTAATAGGAGATGGCAGCCCAGTGAAGCTAGAACCTAACGCACAGCAGACAAAACCTGTTTATGTAGTACTCAGTGATAAAAATATGAGGCAAATGCTCTGTGGTCAATAACCTTAAAGGCCAGGGGGTGGCAGGCCACCGAGGAATACTCACAGGACTAAAAGCGTGGTTGGAGCCCACCTTTCATTATATGGAATAAGGATTTTTAACATCCAAAATTCTAATTTAAATAGTAAACAGGGACTAGGTGGTGGTGCAGTGGTAATGCGAGTAGACTTGTGTGGGAGGGTCTTCATTTCACATCCTGGGTCCTCCGTGTAAATTCTGGGCACATGCTTATCCCATAATCTGGGATGACTAAGGATGGATGTGGATTGTAGGTAGGGATCCTGTGGGAGTTGGTCTCATGGAATAAATAAATAAGTAAATACACACACCTTTCTGTCTCATAGGGCAGATGTAAGGGTTATATAAAACAGTACGGTGGTCCCTGTCCTGGCACTAAGGGTTGGCCTCGTGGAAGACAAGGCCCCTACGTATGGGGGTCAAGGTTTTGGTCCTGGAATGAGCAAAGTGCAACACATCCATTGTGCAATTCATTTCCACCGCTACTGCAGTGCAGTATGTAATGAAATAATAATCTAAAAATAGAATTAGCGCTTTCACTGAGAATCCAATATTGGCGCTGATGTGGCAGAAGGGGAGGCAGAGCCCAAGTGGCAATGCAAGTGACAGGGAGTGGCTGCAAATGCAGACAAAGCCTCACTTGCTTGGGACAGCAGGATGGAAGGGACACAACAGGCCACAAACTGACCTTGTCCGTGGCTGGGAGATGGGGAGTCCTGCAATAGTGTATACAGAATTATTTTAAAAACTATAGAATTCTTTACAAATGTTATTAGTATTCCTGTTCCCTACCCTAAAACTTTCTTTTGCAAATATGACTTGCTGAAGTACAGACTGCTTGTAATGATTTGCCTGTTCTGAAGGCTCACTACTTCTCAGGTATGGTTCAAAGTGCTTCGCAAGAATTAATTTATCATCACTTCTTAGCAAACTCTACTTGCGGGTCATTAACTTGCTATTCTACACTTTTTTTTAAGTATTTTTTTCCAGTTTAAAAAAATCATTTGCAATAACATCAAAAGAACCCTATTATTTATTCATGTATTTGTCTTTTACTTATGCAGATAAGCACTGAAGGTCTAATCTGTGCCAAATATTATGCTGAGTTCTGTAGATAAAGGAACTGGCCATTGGCAATAGGTAGCAAGGACATCAGAGATTACCAACTTCACAAATAATGTTACTACAGTATGTACAATGATTTTTTGCTTGGGGGTGTATTTTTATTTTTAGATTTCTTTCTTTTCTTTTGTGGACAATTCATGTTCAAAATTGGGATGACATAGCTAACTCCTGGAAATTATGAGGATGATTTGAGATAATGTAAGAAAAGTCCTTTTTTTAGAGAGAGAGATTTTTGCTGTACGATTCATGTACTTACTGGAGAGACAAAGAAAGACAGAGAGACAGAAAGTGAGAAATCACCCGCAGGGTGGATGGCCATGCTGCAATCCCTTCTCCTCCATTTTCCTCTTGGGATTTTGGACATGCATGCATATGTGCCTGGTGTGAGTTTTAAGTCGCTGGGTCCAGTACTCGAACTATGGTTGGCTACATGGGAGTCCAGCTACATAAGCATATGCCATCTGCTGGTCCCAATAAAAGTCCTTTCAACAATTCATGGCACAAGTTAGTTGGAAAGTACATGAAAGTAATTATGGTACAAAGCAGGTAAAAGGCATTTGAAAGTATCAAGTGCAGTCTTTATATTAAATTTTAAGGCTTGAGCATAATCTTTCAAACTTGAAGACTTGATGTCTTACCTTCCTAACACCTAAAATTTGTTCTGGTTTGTCTCTTGCCCATGGCTTTGTTGAGGGCAGCCTACATGGCAGAGCTCTACATGGCAGAGCACACACGTACTGCTCTGGAATCACGTACCAGCAGCTTTCCCAAGTTAATTTTTGAAATTTATTTAAAATTTTATTATTATTATTATTATTATTAAATTTGGTCAGAGAAAAAGAGAGAGAGAGAGGGAAAGTGAGAAAGCAAGCTAACATGTTGGGGACTCAAACTACGGTAGGCCACATGGGAATCTACCACATTAACCACCACATGACCTGCTAGCCCAAGTTAAATTAATACTCCAGTAGCTCTGTCGGGAGCCTCAGGGACAAACCTTGCCCCATGGCTCTACTGGACGTGGCCCTATTTCAGGTTTTCTAGTACCACACCCTTGTCGAAGTTTTTTTACAATATGTGAGCCATGTGTACAGGCTTCAGGCATTCTTCAAAATCTAGATAGAAGGAGGGACAATACCATGGCCCCTGCAGTTAGTATGCCTGCAGAGTTAGCACTACATGGGTACTGCTAAGGCTTACCAACTGTCTTCTGAAAGGGTGGTTTGAGCCACACCTGAATCTCCTTTAGTCACAACTAGAGCAACCAAGGAGCACAGCACTAGGTGGTGGGAGCAGAGAGTTGATAAGACCCTAGTGTTCTGCCAGTGACTATGAGGACAGCTTCTGAAGATCTCCAAAGTAAGAGCAAGTCATTTTTCTATTGTCTTGATAAATGGTATCTGGCTTCCTTCCCTCCCTCCCCCAAATTTATCTAATGTTCCCCTGGCCACATCCTTCATATTCTTCCCTGAACTTGTTTCCTTATGTTTTGTAAGGAAGCATATCATGAGAGTTTCATTATGTGAGAATTTCTAAATCTTTAAGTTCTGCTTCTCTTCTGATTATAAATTCCATATTTAACTTGCTCTTCTCTTCTACATTTTACTGTAAGCTGTCAAGAGAAGCCATGCTGCACCTTCATCATTTTGCTTAAATATTTCTTCCACCAAATATCCTATATCATTATTTGGAAATCGACATATACTTAACTAAGGCAAGTACTTTGCCACTTTATAATAAGAAAAACCTTTTTTTTTCCTATTTCCAATAACATGTTCTTCATTTTCATCTGAGACCTCACCAGCATGAAGTTTACTGTCCACATTTATACCGACATTCTGTTCACAAGCTTTTAGGTAATCTCTTAGGAGATTAAAGCTTTCCCTACAGCTCTCTTCTTTTAGCCATCACAAGAATTTCCTTTAATGTCCTGTTCACATTAATGAGTACCTTTTATAGCATGTACTTTTGGGTCCCAGAGCCCCAGTCTCCAGACCTGCTGGACAGGCTCCGTCTCTGGACCCATCCCACTGCTAGGCTGCCTCCACTGGCCTCAGGCTCCAGACTGCTCTCACTACCAGGGCAACCACTGTAGCCCTAGTCATAAGACCAGCATCCACTGACCTTGTCTGCAAGATGGCCCCTGAAGATATGGACTCCAGGCCAACTAGTGCCAGATCAGTCCTTGTGGATGGAGGCTCTAAACCCATATTTGTAAGCTTAGCCTCCAAGCCTACACTAGCACCAGGTCAGACCCAGTCACTCTTGGAATGGACTGGCCCCAGTGGCCTAGATTTTAGGCCAGCCCCCACCCCAGCTGGCCCCTAAAGCCCTGGTCATCAGGGTCATCAGGCCAGCACTTGAAGACCTAACATCTAGGCCAGTGACTGTGGCTATAGGCCTTAAGCCCACCTCAGGTTTCAGACTCATTTGAAACAAGGTCGGCTCAAATAGCCCAAGCCTTTAAGCCTTCTCCAGTGCAATGACCTCAGGCACTAGAAGTGTACTTGCAGATGTAGGTCCCTGGCCTACTTGTGCCATGCTCATCCCTGTGATCTTAATCTTGAGGCTAGTCCCTATGACCCCATGCTCTGACAGATCCAGGTTCCAGGCCTTTTCCATCAGACCTAACATCTGGGTTCTTCCCCATAGACCATGGTCACATAGATCAAAGCTTAGTTTACTCCTATAGGCCCAGAACTCAGTACCGCCAACCTCCCACCCATGAATTAATCCTAGGCTCACTCAAACACCAGATCATCCTCTGCAGATAGAGGCTACATTCTCATTCTCACAGACCCAGGCTCTCAGCACACACTCAATGGATTTAATAAGTAGGTCTACCCCCATGACTCCAGGCTCAACTCAGGCTCTAGGCCCAACCTCTAAGACTTAGGCACCAGGCTTATCCACCTACTGACCCAAACAGTAGGCCAACCTGTCCAAGTATATTAGCAGCAGCAACCCCATACATGTATCACACCAGATAGTCTACCCATAGTCCCTAGATGGGCTGACTAATGAAGGGATATTCTAACCAAAGGCAATCTACTAAGTAGAGTAAGTATATACTTTTAATAACTTAAGGCCATAAAAAAGAGAAAAAACAGGGAGATGTAATACAACCAGAATATCACAGAACTCTACCATTAGCTGATTCCAAGATAAGCAGATACATAAACTGCCAGAACAAGAATTTAAAATAATTCTTTTAGGGAAGTTCAATGAGCTTCAAGAAAATACAAAAGCAGTTTAATTAAATAAGGAAAACAGTAATAAATATTAGAAATTTAACACAGAAAGTTAAATTATCTTTTAAAAAATCAAATAGAAATTCTAGAACTTCAAAAAATACAATAAATGAAATAAAAAATGCAAAAAAGAGCATCAACAGCAGAATGGATCAAGCAGAAGAAAAAAATTTGTTAGCTCAAATATGGGTTCTTTGAAAATATACAGAGGAGAAGGTGAATGATGTATAGCAATTGAATGTATAAAAAATAATAATAAAGAAAATATACAGGGCAAAAAAGAAAATTAATGAAGAAAGTTTAAAGGGTTTATGGGACAGAATTAAAAGAGCAAATATTTGAGTTGTAGAAGTTAAGAAGAGAAAACTAAAGGGATAGAAGGCTTATTTATAGAAAAGTATAAAAAGTATTCCAAATCTGGGGAAAGTTATACATTTACAAGTATAGGAAGGTCATAAGACTTCAGTCAGATTCATTCCAAACAGAGCTACAGGAAGACATAGTCATACTGCCAAATCAAAGGCAAGGAAAGATCCTAAAAACAGCCAAAGATGCAAATCACCAATGAGGGAGTTTCAGTAAGGCTAGTAGCAGATTTCTCAGCAGAAATCTTGCACATTGAAAGGCAGTGCAGGGAACCAGCAGTTAGCGTAATGGCTATGTTGCTGGACTCCCACGTAGTTGACCGTGGTTCCCGTCCCGGACCCAGTGGCTTAAAACTCACGCCAGGCGCGTGTGCGTGCGTGCCCAAGATCGCGAGAGGAGAATGGAGGAGAAGGGATTGCGGCGTGACCATCCCCCCTGGGGGGTGATTTCTCGCTTTCTGTCTCTATGTCTCTCTCTGTCTGTCTGGCGAGCACATGCGCCCTATAGCGAAAACCTCTCAAAAAAAAAAAAAAAAAAAAAAAAAAAAAAAAAAAAAAATGAAAGGCAGTGCAGTGATCAAAAAATGCACAACATCACTAGTAATCAGAAATGCAAATGAAAACCACAATGAAATATCACCTCACACCTGTTAGAATGACAATTAATCCAAAAGAAGAAAGATTAATGTTGGGAGGATATGGAGAAAAGGGAACCCTTGCATACCAGTGACAGGAACATAAATTAGTACATTTTTTTCCATAACTTTTTGTAAATTTACATGAATTTATATAATTTTTTTGTAAGTTAGCCATTATGGAAAACAGAATAGAGTTTTCTCAAAAATTTAAAAATGCAGTTGCCATGTTGTAGCCCCACTACTAGGTATGTATCCATAGGAAATGAAGTAAATATGTCAAAGATACATCTGCGATTTTATGTTCACTGAAGTGTTATTCACAGTAGCCAAAATAGGGAAACAACCTAAGTGTCTTCTGAAGCACGAATGGATAAACTATTTATACACATGCATACAGGGGAATTCTATTCATGTTAATTGCAGCATTATTCACAATAGCTGAGATCTGGTACACCCTAAGTGTCCATTGATGAATGAATGGATAAACTATGTGTGTGTTGTGTGTGTGTGTGTATACACATGTACACATATATATTTTCTATTTGTGCATATATATGCATGAATATATGTAAATATACAGAGCACATATACATACACACCATGGAATTCTGATCAGCCTTAGTAAATGAAATCTTGCCATTTGCTACAACATAGATGAACCTAGAAAATGTTATATTACACGAAATAAGGCAAACATAGAGAAATACCGTGTGACCTTCCTTTTATGTAGAATGCAAAAGAGCTAAACTCACAGAAGTAGAGAGTAGAATAGTTGTTACCAGGGATTGGAGTTGGAGAGTTGGAAAATGTTGGCCAAAAATAACAAAATTTCAGTTAGATAGGAAGAATAAGTTCAAGAGGTCTATTTTATAAGATGGTGACTACCATAAATAACAATGTATTATTGTATTTGGAAAATTGCTAAGAAGTCAGATTTTGTATTCTCACCACAAGTAATGATAGGTAAAGGTAATACATTAGCAGGATTTAGCCCTTTTACAATGTGTATATATTGGAAAACATCATGTACTTAGTAAATACATATGTTTCTTTTCTATTAAACAAAGATAAGCAAAACAAGTATTACTTTATCCATTGTACAAATAAGGCAATCCAGGCTCAGAAACAGAAAGCATTAGATGCATGAGGCAGGACTTGAACTTTGGTCAACAACTCTGTCCTTTTTGTTTAAAATGCAATTATGTAAATAGTCACAGTATTTTAATTCTACCATGCCCCATATGGTAATGCAGAATCCACTCAAGATTTCATCAAAGGAATTCACCATAACAAATTTACACAGGAAACGCTGTGGGATTTGTTTTCTGAAAAAGTGTTATTCCTGATACAGTCTCTCTATGAACCTGAAATACAGACTTAGTTTAGAAAAATAACAGTAACTGAATGGCTACTCTGTGCCAACTACCACATGCATAGACTGTTTTGTTTAATCCTTATACAAGGGTCATCATACATTACCCTCATTTTCTCTGTAAGGAAACTGAGATACAGAGAGGAAACGCCTCAACCATGCAGGTCCGGGATAATGGCAAAGTCTATGTTGGAAATTTGATTCATATGACAGTGTGCTTTACTCTCTAAAGCCTCTTGCCTCTCAAGAGGAAAATAAAAGATTGGTCAGGTTGTTGCTCCCTCCCCTGTGCCTCTTTGCCTTATGTGGGTAGGAAACGTAGGTGATCCCAGGTGTACCCTGGAACCTGTGATGTTTTTACTATCAGAGAAAACAGGCCTCCTTGTACCCTTCTTATGAGACACAACATGTTGTTTCAAATTCAAAGCTGCCCAAAGTTATTATGTCTATTGAGAGAGAGAAAGAAGAACCGCGTGTAAGAACATCATGCAAATTAGGGGCAGAAGGCACTCTGTGGATGCACTCAGTGAAAACTGGTTGAAATTCCAGCCTTCCACAAAGCCAGGTGAAACTTTCCAATTGTAAACAGCTAGATCTAGGAAGGGCTTTTCTATGAAAAAAAAAAAAAAAAAAAAAACAAAAACAAACAAAAAAAAAAACTATCACTTTAAGTATAATTGATTCACTAATCCCCAGAGGAAGAACATTTTGCATTTACATCCTCCAGAGACATTTGAAACACTCTACAAAGCAATACCTGGATGGCATGGAGTGAAACTAGATGGAAATTAGTGATAAAAGAACTGACCACTGGGAACATGGTGCAGCCATAATCTGAGCTCGCTGAACTCCAGCTAAGGAGGAGGGCACCTGGAGTGTGTCCAACCCACATGGGAATTACCAAGTCTTTTTATATTTTGGGTATTGCTTTAGGATTATTTTTATGTTTTATTCTGCTTCAGAAGTGTGAAATACTAAGAGTCATCGCTTTGAAGTCAGCCATATGAAGATTCAAATCTTTCACTGTCACTTACCAGCCACAGCCAAAATTCATACCCACACTTACATGGCTCTAAATTTAATGTTCTTTTATTTTTTTTTTTGAGAGGTTTTTCGCTATAGGGCGCATGCGCTCGCCAGACAGACAGAGAGAGACATAGAGACAGAAAGCGAGAAATCACCCCCCAGGGGGGATGGTCACACCGCAATCCCTTCTCCTCCATTCTCCTCTCGGGATCTTGGGCACGCACGCACACGCGCCCGGCGTGTTTTAAGCCACCGGGTCCAGGACATGAACCGCGGTTGACTACGTGGGAGTCCAGCGACATAGCCATTATGCTAACTGCTGGTTCCCTAAATTTCATGTTCTTCATGTTCTTTTCCTTGAGTCAGATTGCCTCCAGAAAACAGACATTTCTCAGCAGCCTGATGTAACATTGATGATATACCATCACTGAATAAAACTGATAGTTAAAGAAAGGAAAAAAAGTATTCATTGACTGTCTGTACACCTGCCATTGGGCTAGGTACCTTCACATACAGTATCTTGTATAAGTGACATAATAATTCTGCAAGCGTAGTTCAGTGGAATCCACATGTTACAGTTCAGGAGTTGCTACTGGAGTTCAGTTTTAGGGAGACTGAATTCCAAAGACTTTGTTTTTCCTATTGTAGTATGTGTCCTTAGAATCAGTCTTCCTCTCAATTAAAAGAAAAAGGAAAAAGAACCTAAAATGCATATAAAAATCTAGATCAATAAATCCATAAATGATCTCTAGTAGTGTCTGTAAGCTTTTTGATGGGAGGAAGAGTTCTTTGTTATATTTTAGATTGCACTTCATAATGCAGAAGGAATGTTTAACAGTAACAAAATTTGTTAGCCTCTGGGGTCTATCTGAGTAGTACATGTCTATACTCATCATATTCTGTGGTTAAAAGGTCATGAATTTTGCTGTTAAAAATTACATACACACACACATACATTCATATATGCACACACATATATATATACACATATACATATATGTATATACATCATATATATATATATATATGTGTGTGTGTGTATGTGTGTGTGTATGTGTGTGTATATATATATATCCCCTTCAGGATTTTAGGAAATAACAAACTGGATAGGTGACATCAGTTTTGCTGCTTCTCCTTAATTGCTTTTGTTTTTCTCAGGCAACAAGAATTTTCTTTGCCTTTAATCAGGCTTTTAGTAAAAATGTGAGTTAGTATTAACAATATTTAGCAATTTTCTATACCTCCCTTATAAAATTTATAATCTCTCTCTTGTACAAGATGATTATACATTTCAATGCACAGATTAGGAAGAGATAAAGCCCAATATGGGTATAAAGGAATTCTTTCAAAACACACACAAGATAGAGAATTATCTTGTTTTTGATACCAAACTTAAAGATTCCTAATCAAATTAGCTATTTCTCCCCTCTAATTCTTCCAGTTATCTTCTTCCTTCCTTCCTTTCTTCCTTCTTTTCTCTCTCTTCTCTCTCTGAATAATATATATAAATACACACACACACTCATATATACATGCAGACGCATACTCATATACATGCATATATGAAAGGGGAAATCGTACAGGCAATTTAGAGACATAAAGAGGCCTGAAGAGACACTGTGCAGGGTACAAAAGAGTAAAATATAACAGTAAGTACAAAATCTGAGATGATAGATGGCTGCAGTCTTTACTTTGTTTTTAGTTATGGTCATGTCAAAATTATGCAAGTCTTATACCATTTCAAAACAGAACAAAAGTCCTAGTTTATGCATCACATATTACATTGTTTAACATGGACAGTTTTTTTTTTTTTTTTTTTTTTTTTTTTTTTAAGAGAGAGATTTTTTTCTATAGGCTGCATGCACTCACTGGAGAGACAGAAAGACAGAAAAAGAGGAATCAGCCGCCAGGGGTGATGGCCATACCACAGTTTCTTCTCCTCCATTCTCTTCTTGAGATCTTGGGAACACATGCATATGCGCCTGGAGTTTTAAGTCACCATGTCTGGGACTCAAACCACAATTGACTACATGGGAGTCCAGTGACATAATCATTACACCATCTGCTGGTCACCCTAGTTTAGCATTTTGAGCTGACTGTGTATCTACATATATACCGTCATAGTCTGGATCAGTGCCATGTTATTTAGCCCTCTGCTACATCAAAGTGATGTGTTGGGTGAATCAGAAGGCCCACTAACTGGTGAGGGGGAGGACAAGTTGTGAAATGGAGGCCTATAATTCCACAATTTTTATGATAAATTACCTGTTTTAGTTAAAAGCAACATGCAAAATTCAACAGATTGAAGGTTATATAATACTTGGGAAAACAATGTACCTTCAAAATACATTTTCATTGTAGAATATTGAAAAATTACATAATCAGGTTTTAGATGGTAGCTAAAAATTTCTTTATTTATCTAGAGTGATTACATTTATTTCCATTGGGGGACATGGAAACATTTCCCATGGGGGAACTAAAGATAGAGAAGTCTAATTACATACATAAATTTGAAATGTTAATATTCATTCATGCTACCCTAAATATTTTCCATCAAAGTTAATGTTATTCAGTCATAAAAAGCAGTGAACCCTATAATGTGATACAAAATGGACAAACATAGATTTGATGCTAAATGAAGTAAGCCAGATTATGAAAGCTCACACTGTATATCCCTGCTCAATATAAACCAAATGTCTGCACTCAGTGGCAGAAATGGAAAGATCTGAAGATATTATCACAGGGAAGACAAGTGTAGATACCAGAGCCTGTATGGGAGGGGGATGGATAGTAGAGGGTAAGTAGGAGGATTTTATCATATACATCATTTTCAATAGAGAATGATGTATTTGGTGAAATCCTTTATTTGATTGTCATGTACTTCATGCATGGTTTGTAAAACCATATTGTGTACTATGGATATATACAATAATTAAATATGAGTAAGAAATCATTTAAAAGAAAAGTTAACAGGGACCAGCAGATAGCGTAATGGTTATGTCACCGGACTCCCACATAATGGACCGTGGTTTGAGTTCTTGACCCAGTGACTAAAACCTCACATCAGGCACGTGTGCATGCATGCCCAAAATCCTGAGAGGAGAATAAAGGAAGAGGGATCATGGCGTGGCCAACCCATCAAATGGTGATTTCTTGGTTTCTGTCTATGTTTCTCTGGCAAGACCATGCACCCTATACCAAAAATGTCTCAAAAAAAAAAAAAAGTTAATAGAGGAAACTAATGCATTTTTTGGCTCATTTTAAGAGTAGCAATCTGAATAGAAAAGAGAATGGGATTTAGAGTCAGGTAGCCCTGAATTCACATCCTATGTCACTTAGTCTAATTGTGTGTTCTTAGATGAACAACTCAACTTCTATTCTCTTCTGTAAAATGAAATTAACAATACCAATATATTAGCATTGTTATGAAAATAAATACAGTCAGATAAGATAAGGCTAAAGGTGAGTGCTAGACCAAGCAATAAGCTCCTGCAAATGGCTGTGGTGACATAAAACACAGAGCTTGGCGAATGTGTGGATGGAGAGAGACAAAGTTAGCAAGGAGTATATAATGCAGAACCTGGTATGGCATGGTGAAGATATACTTTTAAGAAGAATAGGAAGCTTTGAAGGGTATTTTCTAATGTGTTTGTTTCCTAAGAACCAGACATTTCTCAGAAGTGGTCTCTGAGATCCAGAAAGAATGTGGCCCAGTCAACACCTTAATTGTGGTCTCATAAGACCTTGAGAAGATGATTTACCTAAGATGTGCCTGGACTATTTACTCCCAGAAGGCAGTCATTGTAAAGTAATACATGGTCTGAAAATGAAAGAAGAAAAAAAGCAACTGGTAGAAAATGATATTGGACCCAAGGCAGACCAAATGTCCAGGAAAGAATAGCATGAGAAAAAAGTGACTTCTCCAGAGTCACAGGTCAGACCAGAAACAGGATGCAGATTAGGATGAAAAATGGGCCTGAGACAGGGTCACCTGAACTGTGAGTTCACTCAAGAAGCTGTAATTGTACCTTTCTGTTTTTCTTCTTCCTTAAGTTCTATCCTTTGACTGAAGGAACAGTTTTGGATTTCATTATTATATATGTTTCAGGAAGAAAAAAAATCCAGGTATTATTTACTCTCTTGCCCCTGGTGACTTCTTTGCTTTTTTCTTCTTCTTTTTTTGGTATTGCTGAATAATCTTAGAATACACATGATAAGCACATGTTCTGTGGCATAGGCACAAATAAAACACAGAGCTTGAGCCATTAACAGAGCAATTTTTAACCAAATCTAGGATAGATCTGCCTTTTTTTTTCCCTTTGAAAAGATGATTTAACAACATAAAAGTATTTTAACTATTTGTATACATTTATTTTTTCCAGTCATTGTTCATTTGTATTTGTGATTTTAAAAGTTGCAGTTTTAATGACAATTCTTTCAACTAGGAGAAACAGCAACCCTAATTAAATTGATTTATATGCTATAGGGTCAGCTATATTATATATCTGGAAGACTAGAGGCAGAATGGGTTTAAGGTCACCTTATTCATTGTAACCCCCCCCCCCAAAAAAAAAAAACAAGTATAAAAGTACTTTTACCAGAAAGGTGAAAAATAGTGTTGTAAAGGTCACAGTCTATAAACATCTCTACAAACCGCCGTATTTAATGGTGGTTTCTTCCTCTGGTTGCAAGTTGGTGGCAGTGTTTGCAGGTATCACAAACACATAGGTTGATGTTCTGTGGAAGAAGACTGAGCCCTCTTTCTCTTGCTGCTCTTTTTTTTTTTTTTTTTGGAGAGGTTTTCGCTATAGGGCGCGTGCGCTCGCCAGACAGACAGAAAGAGACATAGAGACAGAAAGCAAGAAATCATCCCCCAGGGGGTATGGTCATGCCGCAATCCCTTCTCCTCCATTCTCCTCTCGGGATCTTGGGCACGCACGCACACACACCTGGCGAGAGTTTTAAGCCACCGGGTCCGGGACGCGAACCGCGGTCGACTACATGGGAGTCCAGCGACATAGCCATTACACTAACTGCTGGTTCCCCTTGCTGCTCTTTCTTAAGACAAAGTCTTATTTTTGATAACAGCCCCCGTCAAATTTCCGTTATAGCTCTTTGACTAGAACTGGGTCACGTAGTTATTCCTAAACCAATTGTCAGCCATGTGGGCTGAATTGTTTTTGTTGTAAAGTAGTGGCTTTTCTGTTAAAAAATATTATTTTAATGATAACACAATATGCTCTAATGTTGATATATCATACTTTACATATCTTTCCCTTAATTCTTTATCATTTTGATAGGTTTATGGAATAAAATATGGGGCCAGCCTGTGGTATAGTGGTTGAGGTGGCTGGGTCCCACATGGCTGGCTGTACAGTTTGACTCCTGGCAGCCTGAAAAGACAGGCTGGCCACAGATCTGTCTGTGCCTGAAATCCTGAGAAGTGGAGAGAATGGAGTGTTGAGGGGCTATCCCCCACGGGGGTGCTTTCTCACTTTCTCTCTCTGTTTTCTCTGTTGAATGCATGTGCCATCTAGCAAATTAAAAAAGAAAAATATGAACAGATGATATTTTCTAACCTCCTCAATCTCTGTATTGATTGCTAGGAAATTAGAATAGTTGAAGTTATCTCATAAAGCTGAGTCAGGAAAGAATGAGACAATATATTCAAAGCGTTAAGGAAAAAGCAATTCCAACCAAGAATACTGTACCCAGCAAGATTATCCTTCTTATGGGAAGAAAAGACAAGAACATTCTCAGATAAACAAAACTTGAAAGAATTTACCAGTACCAGACCAGATCTCCAAGAAGTTGTGCATGGAGTGCTATACCAGTGGTATACCAAATTAAATATAGTCACACAGATATAAGAGTTCAAAAACTAAGAAAATGGCCATCTTAATCGTGGAGACATTGGAGTTGAATATTATATCCCAGAATTTAATTGGGAAAATCAAATGACAACAGAAGATAGATTAAGTATATGAGACTGAACTGGTAAAATAGAATTTTATGACTTTTGACTAAAACATTGCTGATTTTCTTCTAGGCTTTGTTTTCCAGTTTTAAGGATTTTTGTCCTGTCTTGAGCTGCCCATAGGTTCATGTACCTACTATTTGAACAGAATCTTAACCTGTTTCTTGGCTTTAAGTTTTAAGCATAGTTTCTTAGTATTTCTTTGATTTATTAAAGCTAAAACTGCTTTTCTTGAAATTAAAAACTATAGTAAAAAATACCTATTTAATGACTGTAGTAATCTATATAGCATCAGCCAGGTGCTATCTTATAGTATATTCATTCTACTCAGAGTTTCACGCCTAAAGTCAGACATGTGTTCATAGATATGTGTTTATCAGCAGAGTTTGTTATTGAAAGTAGTTAGATTATTTAAGAAATTTTGTGAATCAATAAAATGTGGGGGGGGGGGGGAGGAATGGAAAACAACTGGAGATGCCAGAGTTAGTGTGGGAGGAGGGTGAGAAATAGCAGAGGGTAAGAAATAGGGAGAAATATATATGTGTGTGTGTGTGTGTATATATATATATATATATATATATATATATATATATATTCGAAACTAGAAATGGAAAGTTATTGACGATAACATGTATGATTAAGCCACTATGCAGTATATTCTGGTATTCTGGATGGGAAATCACATTTTGAATGCTATGACAATGCTCAGTAAATGAATGTAAAAATTTTTAATTTTTAATTAAAAATTAAAAGAAAAATACTGAAAGAGTAACTTTTGTACGAATTGAATATTAAGGAGGTAATATTATTATTTTGAAAAACGATGTGGGTACTTTAGTTAACCCGCAGACAAGGGTGAGTAAATTTTCTTACCTAGAATTCAATATACTCAGAAAATTCAAAATCAATGATAGGTTAATTTCTTAGTAATTAACCTCTGGTAGCAGTTAGTTTATTTATGTTAACTTAGGCTCTCAAATTTCAAAGCAGATTTTCTTTGGGAAAATCCCAAAGTATTTTTAATACTTTTAATAGCAACAATAATTTTTTTTAATTGAGTGCCTGTTATTTGTCATATTATGTCTTATTATCATAATTAACCTTGTGAAGATAGCACTATTATATCCATTTTTCAGAGAACAACTCAAAACAATTTGAGTGAATTACAAAAGAATATCTCTTTCTATAAATTGTTGAAAATGAAATGGAGAAGAAAGGATTGAAATCTAAATTTGTTAACTAAATTTAAATTTGTTAACTCCAACATTGATAACATTCTGCTGAACTAAATTGCCCAGAATAGTAGCGACTCAGTAAATAGCTTGAATCAGTGAATGAACAAATTTTAAACTCAAGTGAATGTTTTGCTCCCCAGATCATTAAAATGTGATTTTTAAAAGCACACCATACATTCTCTACCAATTAAGGTACATTTAGCAGAATATGGTCTGTTCAGTTTAAATTGATTCACTTGATTTTATATGGTTTGTTGTAATAGGCCAAAGTCTGCTCCTCCCTGGAGCTTTAAATAATGTTCCTAGCTCCCCCCAATCACCCTACCTAAAGTGTAGCTAATTAAGTAGAAAAAAGAGGAAAATAAAAAAACCTTCTCCGCAGGAAAGTCATTTTTTCAGGCTGGCTATTTCAAATGGAGTTTATTAGCGGAGAAGAAATGTAATGAAAGGGTGGTGAACACAGCTGACCTTTCTCATGAGGCACAAAGACTGAAGACATAGAGGTGCTGAGAAACCCTTCCATGTTCCCAACTTTGTCATGTAGATTAGGGATTAAAAAAGTTAGGAAGCCACCATCATAAGCTCAAACACTTCAAGTTCTCTTTGGAAGCAAACAAGCAACAAATAAGCAGCTTTTGTTTCACATACTCACTGACAAAGATACTTTCAGGATAAGGGGTGTGGTGTGTGTGCACGCACATGCTCACACGTGCTCACATTTCACTCAACCTGTGTGTCTGCCAATAAAATATATTTCTTATAAGCAGCATAGAAAGGGATCTTGTTTTTTAAATCCATTTATCCAGTTTGTATCTTTTGATTGGGGAATTTAATTCATTTACATTCAGTAATATTGATATGCTCAGATTTACACCTTATATTTTGTTGGTTAGTTCCTAGCTACTTATTCTTTTTTTAAATTATTTTATTTAATTTTATTTATTCATTAATTTATTTTAATTTGACCGGAGAGAGAGAGACACACAGAGAGAGAGAAAGAGAGGGAAAGTGAGAAAGCAAGCCACCAGGTCCAGGACTCAAACCATGGTCGGCCATGTGGGTGTGTCCAGCACCTTAACCACCAGGTCACCTGCTGGTCCCCCCAGCTACTTATTTCTTTTTTTCTTCCATGTTTATTTGTGCTTACTATCTCAAAGTTTTCCACAGTGGTGGGGACGGAGTCATTTCTCTTTCTTTCTTTTTTTTTTTTTTTTTTTTTTTGGAGAGGTTTTTGCTATAGGGCGTGTGCGCTCACCAGACACACAGAGAGACAGAGAGACAGAAAGCGAGAAATCACCCCCCAGGGGGGATGGCCACACCGCAATCCCTTCTCCTCAATTCTCCTCTTGGGATCTTGGGCATGCACACACACGTGTCCGGCGTGAGTTTTAAGCCACCGGGTCCGGGATGCGAACCGCGGCCGACTACATGGGAGTCCAGCGACATAGTCATTACGCTAACTGCTGGTCCCTCTTTTTTTTTTTTATTAGAAAGGTTTTTGCAATAGGGCGCATGCATTTGCTGGAGACAGAGACAGAGACAAAGAGTGAGAAATCACCCCCAAAGGAGAATAGCCTGCTGTATTTCCTTCTCCGCCATTCTCTTCTCAGAATTTTGGGCCTGCACACACACGCACCCAGTATGAGTTTTAAGCTGCCAGGTCTGAGACTTACAACACAGTTAACTACATGGGAGTCCAGTGACATAACCATCACACCATCCGCTGATCCCCATTTCTCTTTCTTAATGTGCTTTATCATCACTTATTTTCTTGGTGACTTTTATCTTCCTTTCATTTCCAGGTTTAGTATTCCCTTAAGTATTTCTTGAGTAGCCAGTCTAGTATTGCTAAATACAAGCTCTTTATACTTTCATTTGTCTGAATTGATTTTATTTCTCCTTCCAAATGTAATAAAAGCTTTCCTGGGTATATAATATTCTTGGGTAAAACTGACTTTTAGAATTTTAAAAATGACATCCCATTTCCTCCTAGCCTGTACAGTTTCTGCTAAGAGGTCTGAGGTCAGTCCAATGGGGTATCTTTTATAAATAACTCAGTGCTTACCTCTAGTCATTTATGACTTTATCTTTTTCATTGACTTTTGGCATTTTGACTATGATGTGCTTTGAAGAGGATCTCTTTACATTGAATCTGTTTAGCATCCTTTGAAATTTCTGTATCTAGATGTCTACTTATCTTTTCAGATTTGGAGAATTATAAGTTAATATGTAATAAAAAGATTTTTCTATGCCTTTTTTCATCTCTCTATCTTCTTGGACACCCATTATATGGATATTTGGTCATTTAATGATGTCTCAGATTTCCCGTATGATGTTTTCATTTTTAATGGTTATTCTTTCTTTCTTTCTTTTCTTCCTTCCTCCCTTCCCTTCCCTTCCCTTCCCTTCCTTCTTTTTTTCACAGTGTTTCATCTCATATTTTTTTATTAATTTTATTTTTTATTATAATTTTATATTACATTTAATTGCATGTATCTTTGCAGTGTATGTACATTTCTTTTTCCAGCATGATTACCATGCATATCAGTCAAGACAAAGACATTACTGTCCACATCATCATCACATTGCTTTTCTTCATCCATTTTCATCTTTTTCTTATTATTTATGCTCATTGTTTTTTAAACATTCATTTACTGTTTATAATTTGGCTTATAATGAGAATTTACCCAATATGAAATACTTCTCAGACCAGTCCAGTTGAGAATACTATACATGTTATCATTGACAGGTAATAAACCATTTCTGTGTCATTAATGTCATGCCTCTCTATTCTCTTACTATCCTTCTCTATACTCTTCCTTCTCCCCCCCATTCTACACTGTCTTCAGCATTTATAATTATTTTCACTGCTTTTCTGCCCCCCAATATTTTGATCTCTACCATAAAGCACAGATAGTCAGTATATATTAAGTGGATACATACAATATTTTCCTTTCCTATCCTGATTTGCTTTACTCAGCAATAGATCTTCCATATCCAACCACTTTCTATCATATGCTGGGATCTTGTGGTTTTTTATGACTGAATAGTATTCCATAGAGTGTATGTACCACACTTTTTCAATCCACTCATCTGTTTGTGAACATTTGGGTTGGTTCCATGTCTTACCAATAGTGAATAATGCTGCAATAAACATTGATATGCAAGTGCTTTTCCAAAGAGCATTCATCTGCAAATAAAGATATTTTCAACTCTTCTTTTCCCATTTGAATGCCTTCTATATTATTCTGTTTTGTGACTGCATTGGTTAAGACTTCCAGCACTATATTAAAAAGCAGTAGAGAAAGTAGACAGCCTTGTCCAGTACCAGTTTTTAGTGGAAAAGCATTTAGCTTTACCCCATTAAGTATAATGTTAGCTACAGATTTTTCATAGATGGCTTTTATTGTGTTGAGAAATGACTCTTCTATACCAATCTTACTGAGTCTCAATCATGAAAGGATATTGTATTTTATCAAATGCTTTCTTTGCATCAATTGAAATGATTATTTTTTATCTTTCTTTCTGTTAATATGGTGTATTATATTTATGTTATCTATTTATTTATTTTTCTTTTTTAGAGGTTTTTGCTATAGGGCACGTGCACTTGCCAGAAAGAGGAAAACAGAGAGACAGAAAGTGAGAAATCACTCCCCAAGGGGGACGGCCACGCCGCAGTTCCTTCTCCTTCATTCTCTTCTCAGGATCTTCAGCACGCACGCACACACACACGCCCGACATGGTTTAAGCCACCGGGTCCTTTACGTTCTGATGTATATTGAACCACCCTCACATCCCTGGAATAAAGTCTACCTGATTGTGATGAATAATCTTTGTTATATGTTGTAGGATACAATTTGCAAGTATCTTGTTGAGAGTTTTTGCATCTATATTTATCAGAGATATTTGTCTGTAGTTTCCCTTTTTTATCATGTCTTTGTCTGTTTTGGGAATGAAGATGATGGAGGCTTCATAAAATGAATTTGGAAGGTTTCCTTCCTTTTGGATCTTTAGGAATAATTTGACTAGGTTAGATATGAACTCTTCCTTAAAAGTTTTGTAGAATTCAAAAGTGAAGCCATCCAGAAAAGCCATCCAGGCTTTTCTTTGTTGAGAGGTTATTTATTACTGAGTCGATCTCATGGCTTGTTATGGGTCTATTCAGGTTTTCTATGTTCTCCTGATTCAATCTTGGTAGATTATATGAATCCAGGAATTTTTCCATCTCCTCCATGTTCTCTTGTTTGTTGGCATATAGTCGCTCATAGTATCCTCTAAGGATGTTTTGTATTTTTGTTGTGTCTGTTGTAATGTTGCCTGTTTTATTACGTATTGGATTTATACGATTTCTTTCTTCATCTTTATCAGTCTAGCTAATGGTGTGTGGGTCTTGTGAATCTTTTCAAAGAACCAGCTTTTGCTTTCATTTTTTTTCTATATAGTTCATTTATTTTCTATTTTATTTATTTATTTATTATTATTATTTTTTTTTTGGAGAGGTTTTCGCTATAGGGCGCGTGCGCTCTCCAGACAGACAGAGAGAGACAGGGAGACAGAAAGCGAGAAATCACCCCCCAGGGGGGATGGTCACGCCGCAATCCCTTCTCCTCCATTCTCCTCTCTCAGGATCTTGGGCACGCACGCACACGCGCCCGGCGTGAGTTTTAAGCCACCGGGTCCGGGACGCGAACCGCGGTCGACTGCATGGGAATCCAGCGACATAGCCATTACACTAACTGCTGGTTCCCCTATTTTATTTATTTCTGCTCAAATCTTTATGATTTCTGTTCTTCTGGCATATTTTTATTGTTGTTATTTTTCCAATTCCCTGAGGCATGATGTTAGTTTGTCTATTTGCCACCTTTCCATCTTTTTCTAATGTGCACTGATTGCTATGAATTTCCTTCATATGACTGCTTTTGCCATGTCCCATAGATTATGGAAACTCATGTACTCATTATCATTTGTTTCCATACTTTTTTTATTTCAGACTTAATTTATTCAGTAGTTAAGAAATCATTCTGAAGTGGGTTGTTTAATTTCCATGTGTTCGTATATTTTCAAGGGTGTTTCTTGAAATTAATATCAAATTTAATTACATCATGGTCAAAGAAAATGCTGGGTATAGTTTCTATGCCCTTGAATCTGTAAAGGAGAGATTTGTGTCCTGTCATATGGTCATTCTTTGAAACGATTCCATGATGGGGGGGTGGGGGGGTAATGTTTATTTTGTGGCCTTAGGGTGGAAAGTTCTATAGATGTCTGTCAAGTTCATTTGATTTACAGCATCATTTAGGTCCTGTATCTCTCTGTTTATTTTTTGTCTAGAAGATTGGTCTAAAGGAGGTAATGGGGTGTTGAGATCCCCGAAAATTATAGTATTGCACCCTATCTCTCCTTTTAGCTCCAGCAGTCTTTTCTTCATGTACTGAAGTGCTCCTGACTTGGGTGCATAGATATTTATTAGTGTTACATTTTCTCGATGAGTTAGCCCTTTTACTACTATATAATGCCCTTCTTGTTTTTTCTTAGTCTTTGTCTTGAAGCCTGTTTTGTCTGAAATCAGTATCATAACTCCAGCCCTTTTTTGATTTCCATTTGCATGGAATATCTTTTTTCAGCCCTTCACTTTTAGTGTACATGTGTCATTACCCATAAAGTGTCTTTCTTATAGGCAAGAGAGAGTTTTTTTTAATCCATTCAGCCACTCTTTGTCTATTAATTGGAGAATTTAATCCATTAACATGCAATGTTATTATTGATATTTCCAGACCTATTCCTATCAAGTGAGCCATTTTCTTGGTTGTTTTTTGTTCTCTTATAACTGTCCATCTGACCTTTTAGTTTTCCTGATATAGCACTCCTTTCAGAAACTCTTGAAGAGTGGTATGGAGTTGGTAAATTCTCTTAGGGTTTGTTTACCTGAGAATGTTTTTATCTTTTTTCCCATATAAAGGATAATCTTGCTGAGTATGGTATTCTTACTTGAAACTCTTTTTCATTGAACAGTTTGACTGTATTTCTCCATTTTTTCCTTGTCTGCATTGTTTCCTGTATCATATTCCTCATCCCTAATAATTCCATTTGATTCTTTTTTATGGTGTCTATTTCTTCTTTCTGATCATGAAAGGACTTCCTCATTTCCTGGAGCTCATTGTCTCTTTTCTTTTGCATCTAATTTAGTTTGGTCACTGCAAATATTCTGTTAGCTTCCATTGTGTTATCTGTGGGTGATGGAGAATTGATGTTTTTCCTTGGGGGAGAGACATTTTGTTGGTTGCTCATATTTCATGTGCCTCTGAAATTATTCCTAATCATCTGGTGATCTATACGTTCCTTCTTAATTTATTCAAGATATCTCTGAGTGTTCAAAAATGTGCAAGAGTAGAAAATTGGTGATTCTTCTTCTGCTCGGCCTCCCTGTTGCTCACCAGCGCCATGCACTGTTGTCAGTAGTCCTGGGTGACCCAAAATCGTCCCTGTTTCTGAAGCCCAAATGCGAATGTGGGAAGGGATGAGCCACGGGTCTTGGTAGGCCCTGTGACCACAGGCAGCCTGGCATCTGGCAAGTCCATCTGCTTAAACTGGTATCCAGATGGGTGGGGAAGGGTGTAAGTTTGTCTTAAAGTCCCAAAACACAAATCTGAAGTTCAAAGTGAGTTGGGGAGGGAATGAGCCATGGGTCCTGGCAGTTAGACCCTGCAGCCACAGGCAGCCTCTCTTTCTTTTTTCATGTTGTGGCTATTTCAAATGTTGTGTCTTCATGTTCTCTGCCTTGCCTAACCTGACGCTGATGCTTGCTATGGAGTTTTTTTGTTTGTTTGTTTCTTGTATTATGTTTTTTATATCTGCTTCCTTTTTAAAATGTCTAATTTAATTGTCTATTGAATTGCTCATCCGCATCATGGGTTGTTTTTCTGATGTCTTGGAATTGTTTGTTTGTGTTGTCTTGCATCTCAATGAGTTTTGTTATGATATATGTTCTAATACCTGATTCCTGACAGTTCTGCTATTTTCTGCATTCTGTTCATTGTTAGTGGGGAATTAGTATATTTCTTTGGAGGAGAAAATTTTCTTTTTCTTTTCCATATGTCTTGTGTCCTTTCATGTATGCTTAGGCTTGTGGTAGCATACTCATTTATTCCTGTGCAGGGGGTAGATTCCCTCATGCTAACAACTCCTGCCCTGTGAGATGGTTTTATCAACGATCTTCAGTGAGTTGATCAGAAAAGAGATGCATGTCTGGATAAGGAGTTTTGTGACTCAGAAAGTAACTCATTTAACTCACCATTTGTATGTATTCCCTGAATATGGAGGAAGCTGTCTACTCTGGTGCTTGAGTTTACTCACAGCCAAGAGCCCTCCCACAGGCAGTTTGTTGCAAGGAGCAGGAATGGAGTTTGTCACTGGTGTGGCCCTTAGTGGGCATTCACAGCACTAGCAACTGAGCAGGGGCTCTGCAAGGACCTCCTTGGTCCTGGCAGATGTGCTCAGACACTGGAGTAGGCTGGTATGTGCTGAGTGTGCCATTGGTACACATTGGGAACTCTGGCTGAGACTACTGGTAGTGGGTGCCAGTGGTGCACAGGATGAGGAAATTCTGCATCGGGTTCCATGGCATTAGTGGGAGCCAGGAACTCTGGGAAGGCCTCACAGCACTAGCCCTGGGGGGACTCTATAGTGCTGGTGGGTGCACAGGATGCTCTGGGTGGGCCTCCATTGCACTAGCAAGTTCTAGGTGGTATGCCAGCACACTCTACATGGGTCTCTGCCATGCTAGGGGTTACCACCTGGTACATAGAATGCTGGCCCCGCCTCCATGCTGTGCCCTGTCTCCTCCTTTCCACACAGTTGGGGAATCCCAGGACTCTCCCCTCCTTCATCCACTCCTTCCATCCTTTGACCATCACAGTTCAAGGAGGTCCCAAGAACCTGTGCTGCAAATGACAACAGGGAACAGGGATCTGTTTCTGGAGTTTTGAGTATGGAGGAGGAAGAAGGGAAGTTCAAGTATAGATCTGTCAGCCAGCTGGGAGGAATATGTGGTTTGTTCAGTGGGGAAAGAGGTGAGTGCTCACATGCCACCTTGTGTTTGTCAGAGCAGTCCTCCTGATGTCCTGGTCCATCTCTCAGTATATTCCAGAGTGTTTAATGTTACCCAAGTTTAGATCTGGGATCACAGCCTTATTGCTTCTTATAACCAGGGTGGTCACTAAAGATCTCCACACAGATATGTTGGAATTTTCATGCACTCTTAGAGGTGTGAAGATTTTCAGGCTGTCTGTTCTTGGGGCATGTTTCACTTCAGCAGTTGTTCAGTTCTAAAAATGGCACTGCTTTGAATCTGCTTGGTTCTTGGAACTTGGGGTAAACTAGGGCAAGATCTTTCCTCAGAGTTATGCAGTCCTGTGGATCTTGGGAGTTTCTGTTCAGAAGGCCTGGTTACTCATGGAATGCTGGACTTACAGGCAACTAGGAATGCCCTCTACAGGGTTATCTGAATTGGATAAGGATCTCTCACTTACTCTTTCCCAGAAAAGGAAGTTTACACTGATTTCAGCTGATGGATCTCAGCTATCTGTGTGCTTTGGTTAATTTTCTTTGCTGTTTTTCTTGAGTTTCCATGTTTCTAAAACCTTTGTATCCTTTCTTTGCTTGGTGATGTCAGATGTTTTTCCTTAGAAATTCCAATTAAAGTGTCTGTATTTTTTTTTTTTTTAATTTTTGCTATAGGTTGTGTGTGCTTGCCAGAGAAACTGAGAGACAGAAAGCAAGAAATCACCCCCAGGGAAGATAGCTATGCCACAATCCTTTCTCCTTCATTTGGGCACACACATGCACCCAGTGTGAATTCCAAGCCACTGGGTCTGAGAATCAAATCATGGTTTATCACGTGGGAGTCTAGATCGTTCACTACTATGCCACATGATGGCCCCCTGTATTGTGTTCTTACTGGTGGTCAGACCTCATGTGAAATGGAGCGTTCAACTTGGGTAGCCATAGTTATGAAACGTGGAGAGACTTCTGAGTGTGCAGAGAAAGATGATCATCAGTTATGAGACAATCTTTTTAATAAATTATAATTGTCAAGCACCTAAATCTATCCCTCACATTGGTAACCTCAATACTAAAGACCATAAAAGTGAATTCCGTCTTCACAGATCACTGACCTTTGTACTACACGAGTGAAGATGTTGAAGTAATCCTAGGAAGAATTTTCCCTTGAGTGGTTGCAAACTCAGACACACTTTAAGACAGATGCCTTACTTCCAGGGTTTATCTTCCCTGAGGTGGAGGGAAATGTCTGCAGAGAAAACAGCCATATTCTCCTACTCTATGAATTTCAAAGAAGAGAGCATAAGGGTCAGTGAGATGTTGCAAGAGGTCAATTTATAGATTCATAACCGCTGGAATTTTATAATGACTTTAAATATCTGACAGCAAAAGGGGATATAGAGAAGACTGTTATTTTTCAAAACAATTACTCTGTTAAAATAGTGTTGTGAGATTAATTCATGTCATGACCCTCTCAAAAAAGGGAAAATAGTTCCCAGTTTTGTTTCTGGAAACAAAAAATAAGTGTCAGAGATGAACAGCAACTCAGCTCTGTTTGGCTCCAAGCTTGTGTTCTTGATTTCAAAGTGTTGGTCCCCAGAAGGTATTTAAATGGGAATTATTCAGTTGCCTGTTAGGAGTGTATTGGAAAGGACCTCACACTGGAAAGTGAGCTTGTCTTCAGGACCTCTTAGACCTCTTCAATTCCCCAGCTTCTTTGGCTTTTATAATGCAGCTAGATGACATACCTATAATGGTTAGGTGAAGTGAAAGGTGAAAATCAGTGCTGAAAATGCAGCTTTGGAGGTTTTTGCTTACCTTGATCCTCTCTGTGTAGTTCTGTGGATGACTGGCATTTGGCTCCATTAAGGATTTATACACCATGGGCAAAATGTTAGAAATTGCTCCTTCCAACCTTATTATAACACGGTTCTTGGCAGCTAAGCCACATGCCAACTCCAGAGTGGTTTGCTTGGTGTGAAGGTAATTAGTCTGGGGTTAATTACAGAATCCTTTCAGCTTTATTACATGGGTTCCTCAGAGACAGAGTCTATTTTTTGGATGCAGTATGCAAGACTGACTACATGTAAATGTGCAGCATTGTTTGCAGGCGTGAATCCATATGAATGAAAAAACTTTCAAGGGTCTGATTGGCAAAATCTAGTCAATCCTCCCATTACTATCTCCTATCTCTTTCCCCAGTACTGTCAGCATATACTGACATATTTTCAATATTGTCTACAGTCTCCATGGGCAAATTGGTCCAATGATTTGAAAATCAGAAGTTGATTATCTGTATTATGAGATTTTGCAAAACTACATATTCTTTTCTATGAAATACCTGATGCTATTGAACATTCCCTTTTCATGACTCTTTCATTGTTCCTTCTCTAGATATATCAATTAGGATTTCTTTATTTATGATAAAGCATGTGGCAAGAGAGAGAGAGAAAGAAAACACTCCTCATGGGAATGGCCACTCTACAGTCCCTTCTTATCTCTTCGTTTGGGATTTGGGGCTTACATGCACATATGTCTGGCATGGTTTTTCAGTTTTCCAGGTCCAGAGTGGAACCACGTCGTCAGCTATGTGGGATTCAGCCACCTTAACCACCGTACCACTTGCTGAATTGCCTTATTGGTATTTTTTTTTTACCTCCATTTCTAAACAAAACAAAACTTCACTCCTGGTGTCTTTGTACCTGGGTGCTCACTCAATATCTCTGTATACTTTGAATTATATGCCCCTTACTCTACAAGTCACTTTAATGAAATCATTAGAAATGTCATGGTGATATGGTGCTGATTCAGTAAGCTATTTGAAAACTCTTAGCACATGACAAGGTATTTAGTGTATGTTAGCAATTTTTGTCCATGAAAGTATTCTGCCAAGAAGTTTAGTAGTTGCCATCCTCCTTACACTGCTTTTAGGATAAAACCAAATTTCTTAATGGGTCCTCCAAAGGGGAGAAGTATGGCTCCCAGCTGCCTCTACAGCTTCTTCCACTTGTCTTTGTATGTTTCCCCACACTCTCCTGTGCTCTGTCTTCAGCCAGAATAATGTTTTTCCATTTCCTCCTATTTCTTTCTCAACTTCCTGATGATCACCAACTATAAGAGACTTCAAAAAGTTTATGGAAAAAATAGTTTTAAAGTATGTGTGTATTTTAGGTGCAAAAAACTTTGACACCCTTGCAGTCTTTTCATGGTATGCATTTCCATGAACTTTATGAAGACTGCCCCCCTCAAATTGTGTAGGAAAATTTTCTGAGGAACCTGGATAAATTCCAGGTCCTATTTTATTTATTTATTTTTTTTGGAGAAATTTTTCTATAGGATTCATGCACTAGTAGAAAAGACAGAAGAGAGAGAAAGTGAGGCATCACCTCCATACATACACCCTCAGAGGGGATGGCCACATCGCATTCCCTTCTCTATTCACTTCTTGGGATTTGGGGCATGCATGCATACACGCCCAATGTGAGTTTCAAGCTGCCAGGTCCAGGACTCATTTCAAAGCAGAAGCTGAAAGGTTGGACAGTATAATGGCACAGACAGCAACTGTAGATACCAGAGATTATAGAGTAGGGAGGGGATAGTGGGGATGTGAGGGAGGGGCTCAGGAAAACAAAAACAGAAAAACAAAAAAATATTTAACAGAGACAAGAATGGCAAGTTATCTGCTGGGATGACACATGTGGTGATATTTTTGACTAGATTGACATGCAGTGCATTTATGCTTTGAAAAACCATATTGTACACTGTAAAGATGTACGATTAAATGTAAATGTAAATAAATAAAATTTTAACTGGGAAAAAAATTACACAGATGGAAAACAAAAACAAGAGACTGCCAGAAATACCTCCTGGAAAGCCCAAGAGTAAATGTTATGTTCAGAGAGAGTTCTTTTTCTTCCCAACTTGTCCACACCAAAAGGTAAAACCAATGCAAAACAAATAAATGACAATAAAGGGTGATAGAAACAGATTGAAGGAGGTAAGAAAGGGAGCGATGGGAAGACAAAAATATTTATTAGAATTAGCTATTACCTACTCTGTTACAGACATTATTTCCTTTAATATCAAGGGCTCTAGTTTTTAGCTCCCTCCTCAAATGTTGACATCATTTGAAGTATGTTCCTGACTTCATTTAGAGTGATGAATGCATTCATGTATGTATAAATTCAAAGAAATCTATGTGCAAGTGTGTGCACACACAGCTTGAGATTAAGGGAACAATATTCATCTTAGTATTTTGAGGTATTGGTAAAGGTTGTTATATAGAATGGTTACTACCTTCATAGCTACATGAAAAAGATTTGTATTTTTGCTAAGGAAAGCATGACTATGCTTTTTTTTTTTTTTTTTTTTTTTTTTTTTTTTTTTTTTTTTTTTTTTTAGAGGTTTTTGCTACAGGGCATGTGTGCTTGTCAGAGAGACAGAGAGAGAGAGACAGAAAGCGAGACATCACCCCGCATGGAGGATGACCATACCACAATCCCTACCCCTTCTTCATTCTCCTCTCGGGATCTTGGGCACGCATGCACACATGTCCAGCATGAGTTTAAGTCACCAGGTCCAGCACTTGAACCACAGTCAACTACATGGGAGTTCAGGGACATAGCCATTACGCTAACTGCTGGCCCCAGCATGACTATGCTTTATAAAATATTGAGAGTCAGATTCTGTCACTGACCGAGAAATAAGCACCTTTTCAACTCTAAAATTCTCTTTCCTATTTACAGTAAATGGACTAAACAACCATGTGTTTGATTCTTAACTGTGTCATATGAATGAATGAATGGATCTATGTGGTCTCCAAAATTCTTTCAACTCAAATTTCTAGAGAATGTTGGGCCAGGACATTAATAGACTCTGCTTTCTAAAGTTAAAGAAGATGGAGATTTTCTTCAGTTTTACTACATTGAAAGGTTAAAACAGATGATACATTCAGTTGTCTGAAAAGTTATGATGTATTTTTCTGTTTTTGATACAAAAATGTGTCATGACTTTCCCGACCACCCAATATTTTATAAAGCAGTTAAATCCCCTGAGTCAGTCCTGTGACTGATTCTCAGTTACATACTCTCACCAGAAAAGCTTTCTGACTATCCCATCCTGGTGGCAATTTACTAGCAAAAATCTGTGATGAGGCCTGATTATTGGAAGTGTAAAGTTGCTTCTCTCCACATACATTTTAAAAAATAATGAAGGCTCAAAGCCAAGTTGACAATAGGTCTGATTTGACTCAACTGATTAAAAGGGTCAATGGGAGTTCATTTTTTCCCCCTTAGGAAAATTTTAAGAAAAATAAGTCCTCTGTGCCTACATCAAGATATCGTTTTGATTAGAAGACTCTCAGTTCACCAACAGCTGAGCTAAAGAGTTCTCTCATGAAAGAACTTATCCTGTCACACTCTCATTCTTAATTATAATTCCTCCTTGACACTAAAATGCACCTCTTCAGTATAACGCTGGGACTGAAAGTCTTCCTGCTCTCTCTGATGTAGACTCATAAAATGTAACCATATAATGTACTGCATTTTTTATGGAAATAGAATTGTGAACTATAAACTCCACATAGGATCTGAAAAGACTGCCATGCTTGCACTTTGTCTCGCAGGATGAAAGCATTTGTGTGTGCCTGAGTGCAAGAAAACCTACATTTATGTGCATGTGGACACGTAGCTCAAGAGGAATAGAACAATCTCTATTTCAGTACTTTTAGGTATCATTATAAGTTGTTCTGGCATAGTAGGGACCTTAATGGCTACCTGCTGAATTGTTTGTTTGTTTGTTTATTATTTTAATTTGACCAGAGAAAAATAGAGTGAGAAAGAGAGGGGGAGGGTAAGAGAAAGTTTGAAAACAAGCCACCAGGTCTGGGACATGAACTATAGTTAGCCATGTGGGAGTCCAATGCTTTTAACCACCACGCCACCTGCTGGCCCCCTGTCTGAATAGTTCTAGCAATTGAGTTGAATTGGAAAGCCTTTCTACTGTATTTATTTGCTTAAGTTATGTTTATGGGAGATATATTTGAATAATTATATGAACAGACATTGGGTAACTTTTCTGCTGATGAGTATTGTGACCAGAGTTAGAATCAGAGAAAACAAATATACAAAAAAGAACAAAGAAAACAAAATCAGCAACCTAGATTAGGTTTTCCACAAAAGGTTTAGAGTTAGCCTTGAGATAAGCAGTGATTCTGCCACTTACAGATGTGACATCTTAGCTAAACTCCATGACCACTTAAGGCCTTGTTTTTCTCATTTGTAAAGTGAAGGCAGTGCTAATATGTAGCTTAGGTACTCAGTATATAGGGGGGTATTATTATTATCATTTTATTTTGCTTCTGCTGATTCCTTGCCATATCTAGTCCTAACCCCATCTGTTCCATCAAACATTCCATTCCTGCCCACATACGCTCCAACTTATTAATAAGCTGTTTATCTGAAACCCATTTATGAGTCAGATATTGATGATTTTTTCCTGTGTTGACAACAATGAACTCATTTGAGGCACCTGTTGTTTGCCAGCCCCTATGTAAATACATGTGCTATGTTATTCAGTCTGTATGGAAGGTCCACAGATATTTCCAAGAAACTTTTAAAAATTGCATTTTTTTTCCATTGTGTCTCTTGGCTTTCCTGGTCTATGAAAATAAAATGAAGAGGTAAAGGATGGCTCAGACACCAGGTGAGTGTGCAAAGCCTAGTTCAGAATCTATCTAACATTTAGAATATCATTACTTTGGTTTTGTTTATCTCTTAGAATGCACTCAATTACAAGTAACAGAAAATTTGACTCACAAGTTTACAAAATAAGGAACTTGATCGTCTGCCCTACTACAAGGCCAGGAATAGGAGGAATATTAATCTTCATGCAGTTAGTAGTGTAAGCCGGAGATTCTTTCCACCCTTCTTCTCTGCCTGCGTGATGAAAGTTTCATGCTCAGGGTGCAGTAAGACAGTTTCTGCATGTTCAGATGTCACTCACAGATGTGTCCCTGTATCTCTTTCTTAGAATGAGGACTCCTTTTTCAGAAGTTCAGTAGATATTTTTAATGTCTCATTGACTAGTATTGGTTTATATGCCCATTTCTAAATGAGCAATAGCAAGAATACTGAGATTACTATCAAAGCCTTCATAAAAATGTTTAAAGTAGAATAGATGGTGGGAAGATAGTAAGCCTCGTGTGTGTGGGGGGGGGGAGAGAAGAGGAGGAGGAGGAGGAAGATGATGACGACAGGGAAGGATTTACAATATTTCTATTACAGCAGATAATATCCCCACTTCTCTGAAGATACAGTAGCTTTTATTACTCATTGTGGTATCTGCACCTACTTGGAAATAAAAGACAACCATCTCTTCTAGAGTTGAGAATGTTTCCTTTAGTCACTCGTGTGTCTTAGAGTCCATTAGATAATAGAAGCCAGGTGTCCACAAAGCCAGGAAAGACTTACCTGTAGCCCAATTTTTTGATGTTTGCTAACTTCTAATTAAACAGGGGTGGTGGTTGGCTATTTGGATAAACTCATTTGGAGAAATCACTTGAATAAAGTGCTTCTACAGCAAGAATGCCAGTCTTATTGACAGTGGTATGAGTCCTACACCCAGTGGCTTGAAACACATGCTGGGTATATGTGCCTGCCCAAAATCCCAGGAGAAGAATGGAGGAGAAGGTATTGTAGCATGGCCATTTTCCCCTGAGTAGTGATTTCTCACCTTTCTTCTCACAATATCTATTTCTCTGGCAAGTGCACATGCCCTATGGCTAAACAAACAAATAAACAAAAAGTAAAACACACCTAAATAATGTTAATTAGAAGATTGAGCTCAGATTTGTTTCAGTAAATGTCTTCATTTCTTGTGGATGAATGCTTAGGCTTGATATTGCTGAAGCATATGTATAGGAATAGTTTTTCAACAAAGTGCAACTTGTATATCTTTACCAGCAATTCATATCCTTATGAACATTTGGTATTGCCTTACCTTAAACATGTAGATGCTGTCTTGAAAATTCCAATGGTCTCAGAAGTCCCAAACTTCAGTGGTTACTTCCTAATTCATCAAGAACACCATCCTCTATTTGAACTCCCCGACCCTGCTTTAAGATCTGGAATCTGTCACCAGGCAGAATTTGAGGATGAGAAACTATCTAGTCTCAGGTGTTTCCCTTCTTTAAGTACAGATAGTCCTGAGTCTTCTACTGTCCAATAACTAAAAAAGAGACTTCTAAATCTATTATGCCCAAGTTCATAGCTACTTATGGGGAGGAGCTCAGTCTAGTATCAACTGTGTGGTCATGACCAGAAACAGAAGTCCTTCAAGGAGCTTTTTTCTTTTAAAGTTAGTCAATATATTTCTTTCTTTCCTTTTTTTGGAGAGGTTTTTGCTATAGGGTGCGTGCACTCGCCAGACAGATAGAGACAGAGAAACAGAAAGCGAGAAATCACCCCCCAGGTGGAATGGCCATGCCCCAATCCCTTCTCCTCCGTTCTCCTCTCGGGATCTTGGGCACGCACTCACACATGCCGGCGTGAGTTTTAAGCCACTGGGTCCAGGACACGAACCATGGTTGACTACGACATAGCCATTATGCTAATTGCTGGTCCCTCAATATATTTCTTCAGAGACAGAGACAGTGATAGAACAAGAGAGAGGGAAAGAGAAGGGGGGTGCTCCACCTGGCAAGCCTAGATGATGGACTGAAGTGTAGAGTATGAACAGGGAGAATTCTGGGCACAAACCTGGGACCTTCCTGTGTGGCCTCAGCATTGTAGACAGTTAATTTACTGCTGCACCATTATGACCACCCTCCTTAAGGAGATACAGAGCCTCAGCCTCAGCTCATGTCTACCAAATTGTAATTTCTTAGACTTTTGAAAACCTCCAATTTTTACCTGTTCAGATCCGTTGGATAATTTGAACATAGGAACTATGTAATTTCATTTCTGATTTTACCAAAACGAAATGAAATTTTGTGTGTAAAGGCAGGAAGCTTAGTTGGTATGCAATTATAATAGTTGACATAGTAAAAGATGAGAGCCTGTACCAGGGCAGTAATAATGAAATGGAAAGACATGAATGAATAGAGGCAATATTTAGGAGGCTCTCATATTTGTTCACAGATTAGACAGGAAAGGTAAGAGAGGAGGATGTGTCTAATCCAGGAGTTTCTAGCTCCAGTATGAGGTTGATAATTGAGATATGTAAATGGGGCAGTGCCTTCACTTGAACATGTATTTCATTTTGCAGCGTCCTAATCAACTATGATGAGGACCTGAATTGTCATAATATAAATGAAAGTACAAAGACAATAAACTTTTAATGGTTTATCAGATGCCATTGACAGTATTTGGCATCCTACTAGGGGTAAGCAGGAGAAGGAATGATGATTCAAGTATTAGTCAGAAGTTCCTAGTTTGGAAAGTGATGTAATTAATAAAATTGAGAACATTAATGAAACAATAAGTTTTGAGGTGGGAAGAGTTCAAAAGAATTCTAAATTGCACATAGTGATTTTGAAGGCATGTATGTGGAAATGTTTATTTCATGGACAAACATAGAAAAGAGAGGTAGAGTTTAAAAAGAGAGATTGGAAATTAATACCACGATATGATAAAGTCTCTACAAAGAAACAGAATAAAGCATCCAGAAAAGGAAGACTTAGGAAAGCTAAGTAAACAAACTACTCGTCTATACAGAATATTTTAAACTTAAGTATAACTTTCTTTTATTAGTGCTGAAAAATATATTTAAAAACTACTAAGTAGCCAGAATAGAGTTGCAAAAACTATAAAGAATATATTTGAAAAAATACATATATATTTTTGTCTCTGTAGTATGACTTTTCTTTTATGATCATCATAAAACCAAATTTTACCATTCATCTGATAATATGATCAACATGAAAAACCATTATCTCTCCTAGATATTGTCCACATGTAGGAAGATAGAATATACATTACTGCTCATTTTATTGACTTTTTTGGCACTTATCTTACTCAGCTGATACTTCACACATTACAAAAAAGAGAGAGAGAAAAAAAGTTAGTGATTAGTCCAAATGGTGAGCAGATTGCAATACCCCCTCCACCAAAAAAATAGGGTTGCGAAAAATCTAAACAGTATGTGTATTGTGTGTGATTAGCTTTTTTTTCCAGTGTTGTTTTTCCGTGTCATTGCAGTCGATGTAATTGCATCTTGTGAATACGTTACAACATGTGTTTCGCCCAGATGAAGAGTAATCACAACAAGTAATTTGAACTTGTCATTTGGTAGCATTACTATAAATGGCAGGAGAATATTTTGTTAAATCTTTATGACTGAAATATGCATTTTTGTAACCATTCCAAAAATTTACTGGAGGTGGCAGATGCCTAACGAAAGTCTGTTAGAATGTTTTCATGGTTTAAAAAAACAAAATGAAAAAAAATAGACATAATGAACTTTTGGCCCTATCACTTATTCTCCTGTGAAATTTTAGTTTAAATACACAGTCATCAAGAAGTGTGTCACACTTGCATGTGTGCGCACACACACACACACAGATAAATGGGAATCAGAATATGTAATCATTTCTGTGCTTTTGTATTGAAAAAAAAAACAGAAACAAAAATTTTTCAAATCTCTAGATTCCTTCTGCTATATACTTGGAGATTTTCGAATGCTCTGTGATTTATGTTGTCTGTTTTTGCTTCACCCTGAATTTTCTATGCTTAGAATAACTAACCTTTACTCACTCTTCGTTCCTTGTCCTAAGCATACTATATCAGCTATTGTTCACGATTCTCTTGCAGTGTACTTGCCTCAGGCTGGCAGAGGAGCTCACATCTGTGCTTCTCATTTGATTTTCATACAACACTGTGTGTGCAGGCATTTGGGCTCATATTCACTGGATGTGACACAGCTATGTTAGCAGTCTGACACAACTATACTTTCCTTGAGGCCAAGAACATTGCCTGCCTTATCTTTGTATATTCCCAGGAACATGCAGTGTGCCTAGAGCATGATGGCATTCCCTCCCCCCACAACCTCCTTTCACTTCCACCCCTGGTCCAATCTGTCCTTCCATTAGATGACAAAATCAGAGCTCTTTTTTGGGTCTGGGGTAGAGAGTAGGGAGGAAACTGTGTTGAGCTGTATCTGAAGTTCTATAGAGATTTATAGATCTCATAATGAACGAATGAATAAATGAATAAAGTAACTTTCCAATATGTGTACAAATAGAATAATGTAATGGGACTAGCAGTTGGCATTATGGCTATGTCGCTGGACTGCCATGTAGTCTACTGTGGTTTGAGTCCCAGACCCGGTGGCTTAAACTCATGGCAGGCGCATGTACGTGCATGCCCAAGATCCCAAGAGGAGAACAGAAGAGAAGGGATTGCAACATGGCTATCCCACCCCGGGGGGTGATTTCTTGCTTTCTGTCTCTCTGTCTCTGTCTTTTGCCCTATAGCAAAAACCTCTCAAAAAAAAAATAGAATATCGTAGTAAAAGAAAAAATGGAGCAGTACATTCTTATGGATGCCTTCATGGGAGAAGTATAATTTTTTCCTCTGCTCTAAAAATATGAAAAATATTGCCTCGCGATAAAGGGGGTATAGTTACAATTTAGTTAAGGCAGTGAAGCAGGAAGACACAGGTCAAGTTGAGAGGGTGGAATGGTGTAATTTCTAGAGTGACTAGTAGAGAAGCAAAGCCAAGACTCTCACCTGAAATGTGTAGAATTATGGATAGTGAGTCACCTACGATGTAGAAAATCTGTATGAGAAATAATTCTTGAAGTTGCTATGTGTGTGACATTATGTAACACATGAACTCAGTGCATGTGTTTATAAGTTGTCATTTGTTGTGACTATTTTACCTTGTATCAGATACTAGGTGGAAAATGCCAGGCAAATCACTTCTGCGGCAGTTTGAAACCCTAACAAGTGGTAGTTTTTAAATTAAAAAGAATATCTGTGGGGAAGGAAACTACTAGAAATCTCTCTCTCTCTCTCTCTCTCTCTCTATATATATATATATATATATATATATATATATATATACACGTGTGTGTGTGTATTTTTTTCTGAAGACAGATATTTGCTAAAGGGCATGTGCACTCACTGAAGAGACACAGAGACAGAAGGCAAGAAATCACCCCCCCCCAGGGAGTATAACTTCACCATATTCCTTTCTCCTCCATTCTCTTCTTGAGGTCTTGGGCATGCACGCACATGTGCCTGGCATTAGTTTCAAGTCTTCAGGTTTCGGACTCAAATTATGGTCGGCCATGTGGAAGTCCAGCAACATAATCACTACTTTATCCGTTGGTTCCCGTATGTGTGTGCGTGCATGTGTATGTATGTGTAGATATATACACACACACATAATCTTACTGGCACTTTAGATTATCAGGAACCTTTATATATATAAAATCTCGCTGGCACAATAGATAAATAAAATATATTAAAGTTAGAATTTCAGCATGTGAGCCTTGATAAATTTGAATATTGATCACCCATCACTTTTTAGTATGTATATCTTCTTTCACTTTTGAGTTCTATCAAGTAACCTTTTCCCAAATGCCTGTTACAGATGATGTCAGTTATAATCAGTGTTTCTATGAGTGTGTAGTCTACCTTGAACTGTGCTTTTCCCACCCCCACCCAAATTATTTGTTTGACTCCTAATCCCAGTACCTGCAAATTTGACTTTATTTGGAAATAAAGTCTCTGCAGACCTAATCAAGTTAGGATCAGGAAATACTTGCTTAGAGAGAGCCCTGAATCCAGCGACAGTTATCTGTGTAAAAGGGCACGTGAAAGCCCAGAGTCACATGAGGGTGACGGTCATGTGATGACAGGCAGCAGTTGAAGAGAACAAGCCACGGGAATGCCGTTGAGAGCAGGCAGCACAAATGAGGAAGGAGCAGGACGTATTCTTCCCCAAAGCCTTCCAAGGGATACTACCCCTGCCAATATCTTTATTTTGGATTTCTAGGCCTCAGGACTGTGAAAGAATACGTGTCTATTGTTTTATACTAGCTAGTTTATAATAATTTGTCATAGCTATCCCAAGAAGTTTATGCAGATTTTGAGACATGGAAGTGGAGTGCTCTTGTTACACATTCCTAAAAATGTGAAAGTGATGGTGGAGCTGGCTATGGGTAGTAGCTAGCAGAATTTTGAGGCACATTATAGAAAATACCTAGATTGCCTGGAAGAGATTGTTGGTAACAGTTGGGGATGTGAAAGCTGATGCTAGGGCAAACTCAAGAGGAAAGTAAAGAATAGGGTAGATGAAACTTCTCTCATCTTAGAGAATACATATCTTGCTATAAATAAATTATTTTTAGAAAAAGAACACTAAGGACCAGTAGATGACATGATGGTTGCATCGCTAAATTCCCACATAGTCAACCGTGGTTCGAGTCCTGACCTTGGCAGCTTATAAACACACTGGGCATGTGTGCGTGTGTGCCCAAAATCCAGATAGGAGAATGGAGGAGAACGGATTGTGGTGTGGCCATACCGCCAGGGGGTGATTTCTCACTTCTGCCTCTCTGTCTCTCCAGCGAGAGCACATACAATATAGCAAGAAAAAAAAAAAAAAAAAAAAAAACAAAAAAAAAAAAAAAAAAAACTCTCAAAGGAAGGAAGGAAGGAAAGAAAAGAAAGAAAGGAAGGAAGGAAGGAAGGAAGGAAGGAAGAAAGAAAGAGGAAAGAGGTATATGGGGGAGGAAACTGCTGAGCAAAACTAAACCAGTACTCAATGACTTGGAAAATCCTCAACCTATTCAAACAGCATGTTCCAGGTTATGTCTGGACAAGCTGCTGCGCAAGAGAGCGTGTATGTGACCCATGGATTCGATCAACCATGTCAGCAGAATCTAGGAATAGAGAAAAAGTTACAAAGTAAGCCCCTGTGGAGAAGCCTCACGTCTAATGATAAGAATTCCCCACTTGTCATCTACAGAAAGCCTATGATGTTTTTGAAAATATTGAAGCTGGAATACTGTCATCTTCCACTGAAGGAGATACTAGGTTGGATGAAGTGAAGAAATGCTATTGAACTCACAAAGTTCTACAAACAGGAAATGGGCAGAGAGGATGGGGCTGTCCCAGAGGGCCCAGGGACAGAGCATCCGGCACACTTCAAAACTGGATAGAATTTTCTGAGTTTTGATTAGTCCAGTAACCATTTTATTCCAGTTATCTATCTACCTATCTATCTATCTATCTATCTATATCTATCTATCTACATAGATAGATAGATATAGATAGATAGATATCCACACACACACTTTTTTATTTTTCGAAATGGGAATGTTTATCCCATATATGTCCCAACATTGTACTTTAGGAGAAAGTTACATTTTTCTAGTATTATAGGGTCAAAGATGGAGAGAAAGTTTGTCCCAGAATAAAAAATGCTAAATGTCTCACCCACTTCTGATTGAGATGATTTACATAATGAAAGATGAAATCTGACTTTTTTTTTTTAAGGAGATTTTTGCTATAGGGCATGTGCACTCACCAGAGAGAGACAGAGAGACAGAAAGCGTTAATCACTCCCCATGAGGGATAGCCATACTGCAATCCCTTCTCCTCCATTCTCTTCTCAGGATTTTAGGCATGCACACACATGCACCTGTTGTGAGTTTTAAGCTGCCAAATCCAGGACCGGAACTATAGTCAAATACATGGGAGTCCAGTGATGTAACTATTACGCCATCAGCTGGTCCCAAGATTTGACTCTTTTAAGTTGCGAAATTTAGGTGAGAGTGGGATTTCAGGTGGCTGTTGTAATTCGTTAAGATTTTTGCAAATGTTGGAATGGGGTGGCTGTATTTTTCACGTGGGAAGGACATAATTTTTTGGAGGACAAAGAGATCATTGTTTTAGGTAGAAATTTTCTCTCAAAATGATATGTTCTGGTCTTATGCCTCAGTACCTATAAACGTAACCTTATTTGAAAATAAATCTTTGCAAATTTAAGTTGAGATGAAGTCATATGGAGCTGGCAGGTGGCATGGTGGTTAAGGGCGCTGGACTCTCACTTGGACTACCAGGTTTGAGTTCCAGACCTGGTGGCTTGGTTTCTAACTTTCTCTGTCTCTCTCTTTCGCACTCTATCCCTCTCAAATTAAAAAAAAAATAATAAATAATGTTAAACAATTTTTTTGAGAGGTTTTTGCTATAGGGCGTGTGCGCTCGCCAGACAGACAGACAGAGACAGAGAGACAGAAAGCGAGAAATCACCCCCCAGGGGGGATGGCCATGCCGCAATCCCTTCTCCTCCATTCTCTTCTCGGGATCTTGGGCACGCACGCACACGCGCCTGGCGTGAGTTTAAGCCACCGGGTCCGGGACTCAAACCACGGTCAACTACGTGGGAGTCCAGCGACATAGCCATTATGCTAACTGCTGGTCCCATAAAATAATTATTAAAAAAAAGATGAAGTCATATTGGATTAAGGTAGCCTCTAAATTAAAATATTTATGTCTTTTTAAGTCACAGAAGAGAAAGCTTCCAAGTGAGAAAATGGCAAAAGATAGGAATTATAGAAACATTACTCGGTAATTTAAGTTTGGTTCATTCATAGTATAGACAGTTTCTTTTTTTTTGGAGAGGTTTTTGCTATAGGGCGCGTGCGCTCGCCAGACAGACAGAGAGAGACAGAGAGATAGAAAGCGAGAAATCACCCCCCAGGGGGTATGGCCATGCCGCAATCCCTTCTCCTCCATTCTCCTCTCGGGATCTTGGGCACGCACGCACACGCACCCGGCGTGAGTTTGAGCCGCCAGGTCCGGGACTCGAACCGCGGTTGACTACGTGGGAGTCCAGCGACATAGCCATTACGCTAACTGCTGGTCCCAGTATAGACAGTTTCTGATAGTCTTAATAACATACAATAGATGTTACGGACTGAATATTTGTTACCACCCATCCCCTAGCTGTTTATGCTGCAATTCTAGAAGGTGAGGTCTTTTGGAGCCAATTAGGTCGTGAGGGTGAAGCTCCCATTGATGGGATTAATGCCCCTCTAACAAGGGACATGAAAGTTTGTGCACACACTCTCTCTGCTCTCTACCATGTGTGGTTAGAATGAGCTGTGGGCCATTTGTAAACAAGGAAGCTGGCCCATACCATACACTACATCCTCTCGAATGTTATCCTTGGACTTCCCAACCTCCAGAACTGTGAGAAATGTATGTTGTTCAAGTCCCCTAGTCCATGGTAATTTGCTGTTGTAATCCTAGCCAACTAAAACCATACATTATACATACATATCACAGGTGTCACGTGCTATGTTCACACTTTTACTTATCTTCATTCTTATCTGCAAGGATGTATACTGAAATTACAAGTGATTAACTATGATATAGATACATAGCTAAAGTTTACTTTTACCTTTCTACTTTTTTTGTTTGTATGTTTTCCAACTATTGAGCAACAAGCCAGCCTTTATATCAATAACATGACCAAAGTCAGAGAAGGATCAGAGACACAAAGGGTAAGGGGAACCTAGCAAAAAATTAATTCAGGACAGGAAAGTTAAATCCTTGGGCTGGACTTCGAGCAAGAGACACATCTGAAACTTACTTTCAAGGTAGAATTGACAGCATTTGGCAGTGATTCACTGGGGGAGGATATTAGCAAGGAAAATCTGAAGACAACACATGGATTCTTATCCAAAATAACAGGAAGAATAGGGGTTGTACTCACTTGGGGCTGCGGGGAGGTCCCAGGAGCAGGGGGTCAAGAGGGATACAAATAATGCTTGTAGTTTTAGACATGCAGAATCTGAGGTGACAGCTAGACTGCCATGCTTCTGAAAAGCCACAGGGACTCTCCCGGAGGGTCAAAGCATAGAGATAGAAAGGGTAAAAGAAGTGATAAGAGAGTTCCAAAGGAGATTTAAAACACCAAATATGAACAGTAAAATTGGCTGCCTAGTAATAAAGTCTCAGAAGCCTTCTGATTCAGGTAGATTCATATGAATTATTATACTAAGAGACATAAAGTGATGTGCTCTCAGAAGATGGATATAATTCACAAATTATAGTTAATGTGCTGTAGGATTATTAGGCGTTCCAATATAACTAAAAGTGTGGTAAACTCAACCGACTCATAATAAGGAGCTGACAAGCGACGTAGAAAGCCTGCTTGAAAAATTTCATCCCTGCTGCTTGTCACGGTGTCTTCCCAGATGAGGAACATAAATAAACATGTCACTCAACAGTGTTTTCACTTCCTCCCACAAGACTGTCAGCAAAGCAGGGTAAGAGAGCAAAATCACAGGCCTGGCTAACAGAATCACACAAATAATAGTAACAAAAAAAATGGGCCCAGCTATGGTAGCATAGGCAGTAGAGATGCTGCTTTGTGATTCTGCTATCCCTAGGAAAAGCTCCAGGTTCTTGTCCTGGGTCTACTTGAACATGCCAGATACATCCACAGGCATGCCCATGAGCCCAGTTGGCTGCAGAGCCAAAGAGAGGATGGTGGCATAAAGACCCTGTTGAGGGTGCCCCCCTTTCAGGAAATAAATAAAGTTTTTAAAAATAGTAACAAAAAATTAAGAGGGTGGGCCTCAGTGTCTGTGTTTACAAGAGCTGGATCCCACATGACCGACCATAGTTCAAATCCTAGCCCCAGCAGCTTGAAAAACATTTCAGGTATGTGTGCATGCCCCAAATCGCAACAGGGTGAAAAACAAATGGAGAAGAAGGGATTGTGGTGTAATCGTACCCTGTTGGAGAGTATTTTATCCTTCTCTCTTTTCTTGTTTCTCCTTTCTGGCAAGTGCATGTACCCTACAGCAATTAAAAAAAAAAGTTAGAACCCTCCTTGTCTCAGTATCATGCTTGGTTATGAAAGAAGGGCCCATGCAAGAGTTTAGTGGCACATCTAGGAACTTGCAATGAAGACAATCTATCTTAGTGGAATCACCAAGAAAATCCAATAATCACATTACTAATTTGAGCTGCATCTTGCTTGGCAATGTTTTAAGGAAAATAAATAATTCCAAATGGACATGTCAGCCACAGGGGCTATCTGGCATCGTCCCTCTTTTATGTGACCTTGTCTGCCAGAATAGTGGACAGAGGCCCTGATATAGGTGAATGAGAGGTAATTCTAATGATCCACATGGCTTTACTCAAATTGCTCACATTTTTGAGTTTTAGCTTTATCTGTATACTAGGGTTGTAATAATCTTCTACAGTTTGTTGGAAAAACTGACTGGAATGAGGCACTCAAAGAATCTAAAAAGTCCTAGTTACAGCAGTGTATTGAAAAGAAAATGCCTCATTCTTCTTATTCATGAGAGGCAACTGTGGTAATGGTAGAAGGTATTAAAATTAAAATGAAGTGTAAATCCATAAGGATTAAGAGAATTGGAGGGAAGATAAGACAAAAAAACGAGAACTGGAAAACAGAAGATGAGTAGAATTCATTTAAACAACACAAGAGGATGAAATCCTAACCCATTAATGAGGAAACTTAAAAGCAATCTCATCTATCCCAGAGCTTTCACATCACTCAGAGACCTGTAGAAGTGGGTGTCAGGGTGGGTGGTATGGTGGAATTGACTGGAAGCTTCTTTAAGCTTCCAAAAGTTGCTAGATGCCTGTATCCACTCCTTCAATCCATATGGCTGAGCAACACTGTACTTCTCTCTTCCTCTCCATCCAGTCAGAAAATTAGATTATTTCTCTAAATCAGATAAAATAAATTGTGTCTATAGTTGGGGGCACCAAGCCACCAAACACAACTGAGAATATTGGAATCGTACTTGAGACAATGAAAATAAATAAAATTTTGAAATTTTGTTTAACAAAATGGAGTTGAAACCCAGCTCTCCTCTCCTATTTGATTCTCAGCATCAAGACAGCCAGTTTATACTAATTTACAAGATCTTAGAATTTTTTGGTCAGATGAAATGTACTAGATCAAGAGAAACAACTAAGGATAATAATGTCGTTAATACCTCCAACGTGGCTCAGCCAGATTACATTGCAGTGATTCTAATGTTAAAACCGTGTTTACACAGATCTAATCACCATGTAGCCCTTCATTATACATGAGCCAAAGGTTATTAAATATATGAAGACATCTTCTTATATAAAAGGATGAGTAAACAAGGTAATTGGAGGAACTGAGACTGAATAGGAAAACAAAGGGCAAAGGAATCTATTGTTCAGGTTTTCCATAGATATAAGACAGGTTACCCTGTCTCACATGATAGCCACTAACTACTAATGACTATTGAAATTTAAAATAAGTAAAATTAAACATTTGTAGCAAATGGCTGCTGTCTTATGTAAAACATATTGTAGGACATTTTCATCATAACAGAAAGTTCTACAGGAAATACTAAAGAAGAGCAACAATTAGAGACAAAAAAGAGTCATAAGAAATGGAAAACAAAAACTCAAGGAAAGAGTTAAGAGGTAAGAACATTTTGCAGAGAGTAGAACAAAAATACAATAGAAAAAGTAAAAGATAAGCTTCATCTAGAAGGTCCAAGGCTAAATTAAAAGTATGTTCAGAAATAGAATCAGGAAAAAAATTATCCAAGAGATAATTCTCATGATTCTCAGAAGTGAAGGACATGGATTTTCAGATTAAAAGGCTCCATTCATGGATATTGAATGATGTTGATCTAAATCAAGGTAAAGCATCATAATATTTCAGAACACAGGGAAAGAGAAAATTCAAAGATATTTCTGAGAGGAACAAAGAAAAATAGATCAGTTCAAAATTTCAAATGATTTTGTATGAATTTCTCAACAGAAAAACTGAGACTGGAAGAGAATGGGGCAATACCCTCAAAATTCTGAGGGGAAATTCAAACTGTCTTAGAATTTTATACACAGGCAAAATTTGCAAATTATGTTGTGGGTAAAATAAGGATGTTTTCATACAGGGTGTTTTCATGGAGTAGTAGTAAAACGTTTTACCACCTAAACACTCTTTCCCAGAAAGTTCCTAAAGGCCATGTTCCACCAAAACAAAGAGTAACTCAGGAAAGAGGAGCTATGAGATTCTGGAATTGTATGACCTAGCTCAAGAGAATGGAAGCGGGGAGGGGAAGGTAAGGGAGAGAAGGAAAGTGGGAGAGGGAGGAGAAGGAAGGGATGATGGTAGGAGAGGGAGAAACTAGCATACAAGTGAAGGAGAGATTCCATAATGTTAGCCATTTACTAAGGATAAAGGACAGCAAGTACATCCGGGTACTGGGAAAGTCCCTTCGAAAGATGTCTCGAAGACATCGGAACAGAGAGAGTCCTGATATGCTTGAATATACTGAGAGGAAATATAAACAATTAGTGGAGGGTTTGAAATTAAAAAGTACTTGTAAAGTGAACTAATAAAAATATGTAGACTTTATTAACTTTAGGCAAAATTAAAGTTTGGTAAAAAAGAATACAGTAATTGTAGTAGAACGCATGAAAAAAAGTGAGTAGCTTTCATGCAGTGGAAATAATATAAAAACCAGATACTAACATAAATTAACAATACTTAGGATTGCATGCTATTGGAAGAATGGAGGCCATAAGAATTGTATGTGTTTGTGTTTAGGGGATAGTAAAATATTTGTGAAAACCATATCCTCATCCTATCTTGATAGTAAATTGGTATCGCCACATGGTAATAATAAATAAATAGCAATATACTAATGTAATTCAGAGTTGTGGGGTAAAAGTGCAGTGTGTTTGCCTGCATGGGACATGAATTGTGCGGAAGGGGAATTCAGAGTACCGCTGTTTGCCATAATAAGTCTTAAAGGGCCAATTTGACTTTTAACTATGTGCTTGTATTACTTTGATGAACAGATTTTAAATATTCTCAGAAGAATTTAGTATGCTACATGACATACAACAACTCTCAATAAATGTTCGCTGAAGCTGAATCAGGAATCTAACCAACTTTATGATTACTGTGATTAAACTATCTCATCTGTCAGGCTCCTCTCAAATACACAAAGCTAGAAGGGTTGATATAAAATGATACAGTGTATTAATTTGTACTATAGGCTTGAGATTGCACAGTAGATCTACCTTGAGTCTAGATATAGATATAGATATGTGTGTGTAAATATATTCCATTTTTTCTTCTGTATTCTCTCCTTCTCCCTTCTCTTTAGCCTGTCTTCAGCATTCTTTGTATGTTTTGTTTTGTTTAACGTAAGAAGCTACAAAAAAAAAAAAAAAAAAAAAGACTTTTTAGCCTCTCTTGAAAATTAGAAAATGTGACAGAAAAGGGGCACATCCCATAATGACAGTTATCAAATAGAGTCGAGTAGTTCAGTTCCCCTTCAGTGAGGTACATTCTCTGGAGTGTGCCCCAATCTTACAAGTTCCTTTTCTCTTTTTCTGAACCCTGCTTCATGCAAACATATGACTTACTTGATGCAGGGGTCCTTTCCATTTGCAACTTTCAGTTAAAAAATGAGTGATTCTCATCTTGGTGACAATCATCATTAGTTAAGTTTTGGATGCTTATTTGCAGCCTAGTTCAGATGTGAGGTTGAGAGTGGGAAATGAGGGGAGTTAACAGAAGAGAAGAGCTGGAGATGCGAATGTGGGTGCCATCATCAGAATGTGGTCCACGTGCCTCCCAGAGACTTGAGACTACCTCAGAGCAAGTGTGTCTGGTGGTGGGAGCATGAGCAGCAGCAGTGCGAATGAGAGGAGTGATCTTTCAGGATCAGCAGTGTGTCTGTTCTCTTCATTTCTGTCAAAGGTATAGCAAGTGGCAGTAATAACAAGGACAGATCTCTGGATACTTTTGCAATCCCTCCTAAGGCAGCACCATTATGAGGGAGAAGTATGTTATGCAGTGCTTTCAGTTTAGACTTATAGGGACCTACTGAGTGGTAACTCATGATTTATGTGGGCACCGTGTTAATAAACAGTTACTACACAATAGAGGAGCTGTTTTTAAAAACGATAAGAGAGCACCAAATACTACTAGCAGGAGTAACTGTGCCTTGGCAGAAATGAAAAAAAAAAAGTGTTAAGGAGTGACAGGTGATGAGTATTCTGGTAACGAGTATTTATCAGGTAGACTAATCAGAGGACTCACTCTGGAAATAAATCTTGAGAGATTTAATGTACTCATTCTTTGATTTAACCATTTATTTGTTTATTAATCCATTCAACATTTCAGTGACTATTTACACAGGGCATTAAGAGATAAAATACAAAAAAAAAAAAAAAAAAAAAAACCCTGTCCTCAAAAATATTATAGTCTAGGTTAAGAGACAAATAAGAACAAATACTGCAAGAAATGCCAATAGGTGATTGAGCCAGACAGTGGCACAGCAGTAATGCCACTGAACTCACATGGGAGAGGCTCTGGATTCTCGTCCTGCGATCTCACTGAGCCTGCTGGGTTCACACACACCTACGACCTAGGCCAGCTGAGACTAGAGGCAGAGTGCAGAGTGATGATCCTGCTGAGGGCACGTTCGTTTCTTTTCTATTTTTCTGTTCCTCTCTCAACTTCTCTCTCTCTCTCTTTGTCCTGGAAGAAATAAGGCAATATATTTTAAAAGGTCCAGTAGCTCATAAAATAGTAGTTAAAAATTACTAAGGATGCCTGATTCTCTAATGAGGTCACCAGCTCAGAAAAGTTCAAAGTCTAGGAAAAAAAAAAAAAAAAAAAACAGAAACAAAAAAAACACGATTTCTCTGGAGATGTTTCATACCATAACTGAATGGATCAGCTTTCCATATCCATGTATTCTCCATCTGTGGGACAACCAATCCATGATCTAAAATGTTAAATTGTTGCTGATGTGTACTGTGTAGTTAAGGCTACAACCAGTTGCACTGTGTAGTTAAGGCTACAACCAGTTGCACCAGTACTGAGCATGTACAGAATTATTTTTGTGTCACTGTTCCCTATGCAATACAGTCTAACAATTATTTAAATAGCATTTACACTGTATTAGATATTATAAGTAACCTAGAGATGACTTAAAGCATACTGGAGAGTGTGCATAGGTCATATGCAAATATTGTATCATCTTGTAGAAGATATTTGAGTATCCATAGATTTTGGTGTCCCTGGGGTGGGGTGGTATTGGAACCAATCACCCAAAAATTCTGAAGGATGACTACATTTCTAATGAAGGAACAAAGAAAGAAATGAAATTCAGTGAGCTAAGAATGCAGTGGTCCAAGGAGAAGGAAAAAGTATCAAGCATATTAAGAACCACTGAACCAAAGAAAAGACTGGTTCTTCATTCACAAAGCTTTTAAAAATACGTCATTTAAATCAATATATACAGAATATCTGCACTCTGTGGCAGAAATTGAAACTTTTGAAGACATAATAGTAGTGTAGACAAATGTAGATATCAGAGACTATATGGGAAGCAAGTGGATTGTGGAGGGTGGATGGAAGAGGCTCAGCAAAAAAGTATTTAACAGACACAAGAATGTGAGTTTCTTTGTTGAAAACATTGTATGTGGGACCAGCAGTTGGCGTAATGGCTATGTCGCTGGATTCCCATGTAGTCAAACGCGGTTTGCGTCCCTGACCCGGTGGCTTAAAACTCACGCCGGGCGTGTGTGTGTATGTGCCCAAGATCCCGAGAGGAGAACAGAGGAGAAGGAATTGTGGCGTGGCCATCCCCCCTGGGGGGTGATTTCTCGCTTTCTGTCTCTCTCTGTCTGTCTGGTGAGCGCACGCGCCCTATAGCAAAAACCTCTCCAAAAAAAAAAAAAAAAAAAAAAAAAAAAAAGAAAACATTGTATGTGACAATACCCTTGATTTGATTATCACACACTACATTCATGCTTTTAAAAACCATATTGTAGTTCATAAATATGCATGACAATTAAATGTAAATAAGAAAATATAAAATAAAAAGGTATATCATGGGTTGGTAGATGGCATGGTGGGTAAGGTGCCGGACTCCCACATGAACATCTGTGGTTCGAGTCTCGAACCTGGCGGCTTGCTCTCTCACTTTCTCTCTCTCCTCTCTCTCCTTTCTCCTCTCATCAAATTAAAAAATAATAATAGTAAATAAATATATTTTAAAAATATATCATTGGCCCGCTGGTGACTTGGTGGTTAAGGTAATGGACTCTCTCAGTGGCTAACTGTGGTTTCACTGCCAGACCTGGTGACTTGGAAATCACACCGGGCATGAGTATATGCATGCCCAAAATCCCAGGAGGAGAAGGAGTTGTGACATGTGTATCTCCCTTCAAGGGTGATTTCTCATTTTCTTTTTCACACTCTCTCTCTCTCTGGCAAGCACATGCGCCTTGTGGCAAACACTCAAAGGGAAAAAAAAAAAAAAACAAACGTTGTCCTTTTTTAGCAATGTGGATAGTAAAGGTAAGATTAGTGGACTCTATTTTGAAAGCTTTATAAGCTGCTGCAGATTGATTGGCAGAAAAGTAAAACAAAGGAAATGGGTCTAGATCAATGTTTCCTAGAATATGTGGTACAGAGTTTTGATTCATTAAGATGAAATACATTTGAAATATAATTTGAAAAAAAAATGATTTTAAATCCACATACTCTGGAGACTAGCAGAGGTGTAATGGTTTTGTTTCTGTACTCCCACATGGCTAACCGTGGTTCAACTCCTGGACCCGGAGGCTTGAAACTTACATCGGGCACATGTTCATGAGCCCCAAAATCCTTAGAGGAGAATGGAGGAGAAGGGCTTGTGCTGTGGCCATTCCCCTAGTGCTCATGCCCTATAGCAAAAACTTCTCTTAAAAAAATTTACATAATGTATGCTTTAATAGAGACTTTTAATGTTGATTAGCATATTAAATATCCTGAGAAGTTCTACAATAAAGAAACAGTTTTATTTGACCAAGTTTTCTGAAACCTAAATTTTGAATTTTTGCTTTTTATTTTAAGACAGCACTTGTTAATGTCTTGTGGAATAAATATTTTTTGTAGTATACTTTAGGAAATACTGAAGTGGATACTTTCTTAAGGAAGTGTTCTTGTGTTTGCCTCATTCGTGAGCTTGTGGGACACTAGGGTATAGGAATTTGGTCAAGTCCATTTTTATACCCACAATACCTAGCACAGTACCTGATGTCAAGTCAGTACAGAAGATATTCGTAATGAATGAATAGCTTTGTTACATTCAAATCTGAGTAAAGTGGAACGTATATGATTGTATTTCTGGATCTCAAAGATTTCATCAATTTTAATACTCATCAATAGTATTTTAGGTGAGAAAACAAAGCTAACATGTTACCAGCTTTTAAAAGCATGAAAAAAATTCCCATATCGACAAACAGACAAAAATTTTTATCTCTGTTCTTCATCTCCTAATTTCTACCTAAGCCCCCCAGCATGGTGAATTTGAAAGGCCAGCTTTCTCCATACAGGATTTCTCTTGGTAAAAATGTGTGAGAAAAGTAAAAAAAAAAAAAAAAAAAAAAAAAAGAGAGAGAGAGAGAGATACTAGCAGTTAGCTAGCATAATGGCTATGTTGCTGGACTCCCATGTAGCCGACTGCAGTTCAAGTCCCAGACCTGGTGGCTTAAACTCATACTGGGCATGTGTGCGTGTGTGCCCAAGATCACGAGAGGAGAATGGAAGATAAGGGATTGTGGTGTGGCCATCCCTCCTGGGGGATGATTTCTTGCTTTCTGTCTCTTTGTCTCTCTCTGTCTTTCCGGCAAACATATGCACCCTGTAGCAAAAACCTCTCCAAAAAAAAAAAAAAAAAAAAAAAAAGAAAGAAAGGAAGAAAGAAAGAAAGAAAGAAAGAAAAGAATTTATTTAATATTTGCTGTATAAATTCTAGAATTCAGGATTTCAGAAGTTTAGTGTGGAGCTCCAAGAAATATTCTCACGGTCTATGTAGAATATCAGATACCTAGGTAAGTAGAAAAGCTAGAAGGTTAATGTACTTACTTCTAACTAAAAACAGTCCCATCCTTTCCCCCTTTTGATGTGTCAATGATTAAAGTGATAGGGAAATATAATATTTGAGACAGAGTTGATGGAGCAATTTACCTGAAATAACTTAGTGAATACTTCCTTCTCTGAGTTAGACTTTGCTTGGCATATTTACCACTATCATGGCTGATTGCATATATATACTCTCCTTAATTTCTGTTCTTCTTTATTATTTGAAATTATCCTAGGTTCTCAAAAGAGGCAGAAATATAAAGGAAAATAAATTCTGGAAGCCATTTTAATACTTGATTTTATAATTCCGTAGAAAAGACCCACTAAATCCATTCAGAGCCATTTCAAAGATTAAGAAGATTCTGTGTTGTACAGAAAAGAAATACCATTTTAGTTACAATCTTCAGTGTTGAAGCAAAGAATTATTACAGTTTTATTTAGACGAAAGCTTCAATGTCTTTGCTTCAGTATCACAACATAAAAACTTTACGATTGTTTTATATCCAGGTTGCATGAGATGTGGAAAGAGCAAAGGATTTAGGTTCAGGCAGAACTGGATCCTGGTTTTGGCTCTTCCATTTAACAGGTGAAATAGAAGTCATGCCACTTCTTTTTTTTGGTGAATGCTAAGCCCATTTCTCCAGGCCACTTTTCCTCCCCTTTCTCGCTTGCACTTGACCCTTTATTCATAGCAAAAGGGGCTCAGAGTGCATTCAGCTTGATGCTTGGGAATCCCTCACGTTGATTTAGGAATTCCCTATCTGTAGACTGTAATCTCTTGTCCTCTTTCCTTCTTTACCAGGTTAATTTCTATACTCTCTATTCAGAGTTTATCCCTGCGTCACTCCCAGATCTTCCTCTTTTGAGATCTCTAGTACATTGGTCTTACCTTAAAATTCTATTTATAGTTTGATATCCTACTAGTTAACTATTATTTTCCAGATATTTTACCTTTCTCCTTTATCTTCACTATCTGCCAAAGTGCCTGGTATGTGGAAGATGTGCAACTGATATTACTGGTCACGTAGTAAAATTCATGCACATAAGTGGCAGTAATGACTCTCTGTGAGTGATGGTGTTTTCTGTTCCACACGTACATACACACATACATCACAACCCATAGGACCAGCTTAAAGCTTTTTCAATAAAAATAAACCCAGTAATACAGAGGCATGCATCAATGACATGCGCTAGTAAATAGTATTAATTATTACCAGAGCTCTCTTATTAATTGCTCCAGAACAAGCCCCCATGTGAGCACTCAATTTAGATTTTAAAAGAGCAAGAAGGAAAATGATTGCATGCTAATTAGCTTTAAATTCCACCTTTTTGTGGTCAGTTGGAGATGGTGGGATAGTGCCACGCAGGCAGGTGAGATGAAGGAGGCGAGAGGCGTCCACATCCTTCCCTCCAGCCTCTCTGGCCCAACAGACTCCAGGGCTTTCACTTACCTCAGACCTTCACTGTCACAAAATCAGTGTGCCTCAGTATAAATAAGTCACAGTCTCACTTTGTTAATCGCGAAGCTGAGATTCTGGATGGCCAAGTGACATCTCCTTCAGTGAGACGATATGTTTCATGTCACTGGAGGGGTCCCTCTCTCTTCTCTTGCTGTGTGTCTGTAATGCCATGACCTCTGTCCCTTATATAATCTGTCTTATGTCTTCTCTTTTAGTATATGCTTATTTGACAGCCAAGGAAGGGACTAGTAGAAGTGAGACCTACTCACGGAGACTAAGCATCCTGAAGACACAGACTGAGGGACCAGCAGTTGGCATAATGGCTATGTCGCTGAACTTCGTAGGCAACTGCGGTTTCAGTCTCAGACCCGGTGGCTTAAACTCACGCCAGGCACATGTGCATGCATGCCCAAGATCCCAAGAGGAGAATGGAGGAGAAAGGATTGCCGCATGGCTATCCCCCCTGGGGGTGATTTCTCACTTTCTGTCTCTCTGTCTGTTTCTGTCTTTTTGGTGAGCGCACACACACTATAGCAAAAACCTCTCCAAAAAAAAAGAAAAAAAGATATAGACTGAGAGCTAATTCATAGTTGGTTTTCAGCACATGATTACTGGTTGAATTAAAGAAGTCATCAAACATAAGCTGGACAGCTACATGGCAGAGAGGATGTAGAGGAAAGTAAAGTGTCTGGGATGAGTGATGAGGTTCTAAGCCCCAAGCTTCATTGGTAGAACTGCCAGTCTTTGTGCTCCTGACATTTAAGACAAAGGGATTTTTCCTTCAAAATTCACTTGCCTTTTGTGATGAACTTTTCCACCCTAAACCCTGCATCTTTCTTACACGTAATGATGACCTAGGAGAGAGGAAAAATTGATCTTTACATATTCCTTTACTCTTCATCAAAATTGCCATTTGAAATGATTGGATAGGTTGCAAAAGGGTTGAAGCAGCACTAAGATCTAGGATCCATTATTGCAGGTATCAGGCAGAGCCCTCACTGAGAGGAATGGACAGAATAGAGGAAGGACAGAGTCAACCATGTATTATAAGGACAATATTTTGTTTAACCCTTTGAACAATTCTATGAGGTGGTTGTTACCATTATAATCTAATTTTACCAATGAGGAACTAGAAGTTGAGAGAGAACTTCAGTGATTTATTAAAGATCACACAGCTAGTGTTGTGATGAAACCAGCCTCAAATCCACTCATGACTGACTTATTTCAACGGTTAAATTCTTTCTTTCTTTCTTTCTCTCTCTCTCTCTCTCTCTCTTCTCTCTCTCTCTCTCTCTCATTCATTCTTTCTTTCTTTCTTTCGACAGGTTTATGCTCACCAGAAAGACGGAGAGACAGAGAGAGAGTGAGAAATCACCCCCCAGGGGGGATGGCCATGCTGCAATCGCTTCTCCTCCATTTTCCTCTTGGGATCTTGGGCACACTTGTACACACACCAGCGTGAGTTTAAGCTACCAGGTCTGGGACTCGAACTGCGATTGACTACATTGGACTCCAGCAACATAGCCATTATGCTAACTGCTGGTCCCTCCATCAGTTATCTTCTAACCACCACATCGTATTGCCCCCAGGTAGACATATTTGATTTTGCAAAAAATACAGAGGCACAACATAATTGTAAAATTATTCTATCTTTATCATGGCTACGTTAGTGCAAAATTTGCTTTAAAAATACTGTAAACTTTAATCCTCTAGCTTAACATCTGCCAAGGCCTTATTTTTCTTGTTATTATTATTTTAATTTAGGAAATTTTCCAGTAACCCATCCACGTTTTCCTAGAACATCTGTAGGTTTTGGGTGGGCATCGTTATGAAGGCTGATTAGATATCGAAGTACCATCTGCAGGTCTCATTTCTATTATTCCTTCCCTTGGCAATCAAATAAGCACATGCAAAATAAAAAGATGTAATGGAGGCGAGATGGCAGCATTTTCTTCTTGCTCACCAGAGAAGCACATCGATTTTGCATATCCCATTATGTATTTATTCCGCTGCGCTGCAGCAGGGTGTGAGAAAGCAGAGCAGCATGCATGTGCATTACGGAGGGTGATCAAAGGAAGGGGGACATTGTGCACAGCTCTTCTGTCTGTATGGAGAATTTATGATAATGGCTCGGTGTTTAATAAACTACAGAGAACCTTAGAAGTTCTGGACCAAATCTGTAATCTCCCGGAGGTGATGAGCTCTGAAAATATTGGCCGTTGACAGAAATGAGGATCCCCCACTCTAGCAACATTCACAACTACATGGCCAGTGACATAGGTCTGTAAAAAGAAAGACTGTTTCTCACTACTTTTCCCAATAGGTGTCATCTTCATGGTTTTCTTAGTGAAAAATTATATTATGAATTATCTGTTATATAGCCAGCTGCTGGTACCCAAAGGATAAAATATAATTTTTCTTACTAGTGGAAGAAAAAACCCTAGTGGCCCTTTTTCTTGCCACTCTTATGCTTCTTAAGAACTTTCTGTCTCTCTTGTCCTAGCCTCTCTGAGTATCTCCTCCCCCTCGGCCACAATCAGCTTTATACCATTTTATACACTGCATTCTCTAATCAAAGTGCTCCTTTTCCTTCTTTATATCCCTGTTCTGCCAAACCTTGAGAATGACGCTCATTCTCTAAGACCTAACTCATATGTCATCTCCCCTCTAAAGTGTGCCTCAATTCCCCTGTGACGCATTCCTTCCTCTAAAGTCATACTGCACACTGTTGGCATGTGGCATGTAGCCTACCAAAATAGAAATAAGCCTTATTAATGTATCCTACATGTTTTCTGATTCACATTTATTACCACTGGGGATGAATAAAACAGAAAAATTATTCATCCTCATGATGCAGAATTAAAGACAGTAGACAAGAAGCCATTACATGTATAATAAGATGTTGGCTATTTCTACATTTTAGAAAGAAGAATGAAGTATAGGAATTGAAGGAGTCAGAAGGAGAATAGTCCAGAGGACACTTTGAGAAGGTGATATAATCTGGGACTTGGAGTAAGAGAGAACTGGCCACCAAGGGTATTTGAGAATGCAAAGTTCCTGGTGTAGAAACATTCCTAGTCTAGCTGAACAAGAGCAAGAAAGGCAGAATATCTGGAGTTCAACATACAAAGGGGCAAAATGTAAAAATGAGGTCAGAAAACAAGTTATAGATGTAACAAGCATGGCCCTATTAGTCATGAAAGGACATTGAGCTCTTCTATTGGATTGTTGGAAGTCATGCCGAATTTTTGCATAGAAAAACATTAAAAAAAAAATAGTGATGACTTTTCGACAACTCAGTATATGTGAGCGGAACCCAGTGCAGGGTTGAAAGCAAGAAGCTAATATTAAGATGATATAGGTAAGGATGGGAGTAGAGAGACCACACTAGTGTGAATGTTCTACAGTGCTGTAGGGAGGAGTTAAGGAGGCCAGTGAACTGCTTCCCTTGATGGATCTGTTCTAGCAGAGCTGACCTCTCTGTGTCTCAAACACACTCAGTTCTTTTCCCTTCAGACTTTTGGCCTTGCTTACCCACCATCTGAAATGATCTCCTAGTCCTTCAAATGGATGACTTGTTCCCAGTCGTCAGATCTTGGGTCCATCAGCATCTCTTCAGAGAATTCTTCCTTGAATATTCTGTCTGAAATCTCTCACTTCAGTTCACCACCATTTCACCCACCAGTACAGTTCTTAGCATTCCTCCCAACGTGCATTTCTCAAGTTTAGTAATTTCTTTTTTTTTTTTTTTCTTTTTTTGGAGAGGTTTTTGCTATAGGGTGCATGCACTCGCCAGATAGACAGAGAGAGACAGAGAGATAGCAAGAAATCACCCCCCCAGGGGCGATGGCCACGCCACAATCCCTTCTCCTCCATTCTCCTCTCGGGATCTTGGGCATGCATGCATATGCGCCCGGCGTGAGTTTAAGCCACTGGGTCCGGGACTCGAACCGCGGTCGACTACGTGGGAGTCCAGCGACATAGCCATTACGCTAACTGCTGGTCCCTCAAGTTTAGTAATTTCTTGATGTATTAATTTTATTTATCCTCCATTGAATAGAGAGATGTGAGGACAGGGACCTGTTTCTTTCACTAGTATATAAGTACTGCTTAGCAGCCGTGCATGGTGCAACAGAGGTACACAAATAACTATTTACTTGTTGACAAATAAATGATAAATTTAATAAGCGGTTGGGGGCCAGCAAGTGGCATAGTGAATAAGGAGCTGGACTCCAGTGTGGGCGGCTGTAGTGTGACTCCTGGACCCAGTGGCTTGAAACTCATGCCAGGCATGTGTGCCTGTGTGCCCAAAAGCCCAACAGGAGAATGGAGAACAAGGGATTGTGATATGGTCATCCTCTCAGGGAGTGATTTCTTGCATTCTGTCTCTCTGTATCTCTCTGTCTCTTTGGTGAGAACCTGCACCCTACAGTAAAAATCTCTCAAAAAAAAAAAAAAAATGGTTGAATAAACCAGCCAAATGGAGAAGGCCCTATGGTGTTCACAGGAGGCATATGTGGCCTGATTGAAGACTTAAGGAAGGATACTTAAAAGAAACTTTTAGTTATAGAGGCAGGTTGGCTATGAAGAAGAATGTATTTCAATTTGTTTTTCCATACATAAGTACCAAGTAAAAGCATCTTTATTCAGGTGTGATGGGAAGGGCACCCCCAGTCAGTGTTCTGCTCTTCTTATGTCCATGAGCCTCTGGTCTTCTCTTCCTTAATCCATGTTCCTTCCTCACATCAGTCCTGGTGGGGTTGTTAGAAGGAATCCTTACTGGCATTTGTACAGAGTGTCCACTTGTGCAATAGCTCAAAAATCTTGCAAGTGGAAACTCAGGAGTCTTTGCTTAGCAGCACGAGCTTTCGAGCCATCACCAGTGACAGTGCTTTTTCTCCTGGGAACAGCCGTGGCTGCTTGCAGCTCTGCCTTCTTCCCTGTGCTCAGCCACAAGACGCTCTGCCTTAGATCTGGGTCCCAAGTCACACACTTGGAGAGGAGCGGATTTGCCTGTTACCAAAACAGATGCTTTTGTCATTATATTAGGCTGCACAGTGAGATTCTGTATCCTGTCACTAATCATTTTCTGTTATTATTATTATTGGGTTGTTGGAAAAGTTATGACACATTTTTGTATAGGAAAATACACATGATTTTTCCAATGACACCAATTATTATTATTTATAGGAGAGGGAACTTGAGAAATTAGTGAATAAAGGTCTTAGTAGGGGCCAAGATCTATACTGAATATTTAACAGTTGATTATCATATAATGCTTTACGCTTCTGCCAGTGCTGGGTTAGCTGCTGTTAAATCCACTTCATAGCTGAAAAAAAAAAGTGAGTAGAAAAAAAAGTGAGTAGAAATCTAACCCAAGGCCTCACAGGTACTGAGTCAGTGGAGATGTGATTCAGGCCTATATCTGACAAAGCTCACAAAGCCCATATTTATATATACACATACATCCATACATAGGTGTATATGTATGTCTTTGGGAAAGTCATGGCTCATTTGTGCATAGAAAAATGTGTTATTACTTTTCTAATGATTCTCTCTTTCTCTATATATACACACACACATCTACACATACATATAAGTATATATATTTAGTTTAGTTTTTAAAATTTTTTTATTCATATATTTTTATTTTTACTCATACATTAAATCACTATACATCATTTAGATTGTGAAGAGACTTTACCCAGTATGATATATACACCTCAGTCAAGCCCAACTGAGACTATCATACATATCCTCATCAACAGATAATAGACCTTATCTGTGTCCCACAAGTGTTTTACCTCTCCATTTCCCCTCCCCAATTTCCTACACTCTTCCCCTCTCACACTGTCTATCCACTAGTGTCTCTAGTGTCCATTACAATTTTTAATACTTGATGTTCTCCAGTCTTTTTGACCAGAGATACAGAGAGAGAGAGAGAGAAGGAAAGTAAGTAAGAAATCACCCCCCACACACAGGGCTATCACCACTCCAGTTCCTTCTCTTTCAGTCTCCTTTGGGATTTTGGACACGCATGCACACATGCCCAGCATGATCTTCAAGCCACCTGGAGTCTACCCATGCGGTCAGCTATGTAGGATCCGGCTATGCAGGATCAACCTCCTTGCCACTTGCTGGTCCCTCCTGTCTTCTGTTTTTAGATACTTTGTCCAGTACTTTTTCTTTTATTCATCTTTTTAGCTAGCTCTTCAGAAAGTTACGAAGGATGTATTGTTTCCCTGCTAGGTGTACTTATAATGTAATTAATTCCATTCCATTCTGTAAACATTTATTAAGAACTGATCATGGGGACCAGCAAATGCTGTAATAGTTATGTCACTGGACTCCCACATAGGTGACCATGGTTCGAGTCCCAGACCTAGAGGCTTAAAACTCTTGGTGGGCAAGTGTGTGGGGGTGCCTAAGATCCTGAGAGGAGAATGGAGGAGAAGTGATTGTGCCATGGCCATCCCCCCAGGGGAAGATTTCTTACTTTCTGTCTCTCCATCTCTCTCTGTTTCTCTCTCTTGTGCATGCACCCTATAGCAAAAATCTCTCTCAAAAAGAAACAATAACTGGTCATGTTCCAGCCGAAGCACCACCACCACGTAGTAGATTTTTTTTTACATGAGTGAGACACAGACCCTCTTCTGGAAAAACTCACACTGGGAAAGGTTGAAGTAAGTAATTACAGATCAGTAGAATGTTAAAATGAAGACATTTCAGTGTAGGAGAACAGAGAAGAATTCATTCTTCCAGGGGGAGCAGAGAAAACCTTAATAGTAGGTAATATTTAAAAGAGCAATGAGGGGAAAGTACAAGTTCTCCTGCTTTCCAAGTGCTTTTCCAACAGCAAGGTGTGGCTGTCTGAAGTGCTAACAGCACTACCCAGTGGTGGTTAAATTGCGTATTGTGGAGGAAAGGAATTAGAGTGGGTGGATGGGTGAATTAAACTGACAGTATAGACAGGCCCAGAGTGCATCCTGCACTGACACACCCAGAAGTTTGGGTTCATGTGAAAGGCAATCGGTGTTCCTTAGAGGTTTATGAAGCAAAAGGAACTTTGGAAAAGGTAAACATAATGTAAGATAGATGAGAAACTTTTTCTGAAGCACACATGCTAAGAACATAGGATTATATGCTAGAGAAAACTAGGGAAATATTTCCCCACCTACATTGTGCCCCAACAGGCTGAACTTTCTCACCGTGGCTCTGCTCTGTCAGGTTTGCACCACACAGAAGATTCCCAAGCGTTCACCCTAGCAGAAGAACCATCTAGCATCCGACCTTCATAGGTGTTTGGGTCTTGCTGCCTCCTTGCCTTTATTCCAGTCTAGACCACTGTACTTGCTAATGGATAAGCTAAAAAAAGTAGTGAGGTGGTATAGATTTATTTAACTTTATTTATTTATTTGACCAGAGGGGGACAGAGTGAGTGAGCAAGAGAGAGTTAGAGAAAGAAAGAGAGAGGAAGTAAGAAAGCAAGCTGCTAGGTCTGGGACTTGAACCACAGTCAGCCATGTGGGAGTCCAGTGCCCTTTACCACCATGCTACCTGCTGGCCCCAGGATGGTATAGATTTAAGAACATGTCTTCTGGAACCTTTGCCTAGGTTCGTGTTGTTGCTTTGTCATTTTTTGGTGTATGTATTTGGGAATTTCTGTGGCATTCTTGTAATCCATTTTTAGAGATGATATTATAATCTACCTCATGATGCTGTGAGACCTATTAATAAAAGAGCTAATGTGCAAAAAATACTTTAACAGTTCCTGGCACAAAGTAAGTGTTCAATGAGTATTTTGTATTACTCTTGCTGCCTATCTTGGCTATGAATGACAAGCTACTAACCTTCTATAAATCCCTCCTGGACAGATAGGTGTAACAGAAGAGATGATGATAAAATACAGGTTTTATGCTAAGGCTAGTGCTTAAGGTGCTTTCCCCTCCCTGCATCGTCAGAGAAGGAAGATGAGCAGGATTTACTGAGCACATACTATATGCTGGGAGTATTTACATACTTTATGTGATTTCATCTTCTAAGCACACATGGTTTATATTAACATACATGTATTTATTTGTATGGTGTATAATCGCTGGTTTTTTGAAAAAGGAAATGAGGCATAAAGAGGTTGAGCCCCTTGAACAAGATTGTACATATAGGAGGTGCTCAGACGAGGATTATTTTTTCTCCCTATTTTCAAAGGTTGTGTGTACTCACCAAAAAGAGAAAAGAAGAGAGAAAGAAAGTACCCCTCACAGGGTGTGGTTTCACTGCAATTCTTTTTCCTCTGTTTCTCCATCCCACCAGAACAAAGGTGTGGGGCTTGCATGCTCATGTGCCCAGCATGTTTTTTCAGGCTGCTGGGGCCAGAATTCAAACCACAGAAGCACTGTCAGCGGGGTGGGATTTGGGTCTCTGTGCACAACACTTAACCACTGCATTTCTGAGCCAGCTCAGACGAGGATTCTAAACTGATTAGTTGGATAGCAGATGTACTGTTTCCTTCATTATATCTCCCTTTATTTCAAATTACAGAGTTTTGGTAAAGTAATTTAAATTTCATTAAAAAAAAATTTTAAGGTATTTTCTATAGGGCACATGTGTTCACCAGAGAGGGAAAGTGAAAAACCACCCCCTGGGGGGAATGGCCATACTGCAGTCTCTTCTCCATTCTCCTCCTAGGATTTTGGACACACATGTACACATACCCTCAGCGTGATTTTCAAGCAGCCAGGTCTGGGACTTGACCTGTGGTTGGCCATGTGGGAATCCAGCACCTTAACCACCACACTACCTACTGACCCCTTAATTTTAATTTTTTACGCTTAAAAACAAGTTTGCAGAGCCAGTGTGCACACACACATGCACACAAACACACGCACACACAAAGTGCTTTGTATCGAAGTGCTTTGCTATAATTTATGCTCCTTACCTTTGTATAACAGATATTTTCTAAATTCTTTCACATTCATTGTTCCATTTTTCTCCATATCAAGATATATATTATTATTGCCTTTTTGCACATGGTAAAACTAATGAATCAAGATAAAGCCCTTTTACTTGCATTGAATTGTTTTCACTTGAGTTTTCTTAGGCAAGTGTTAATATTATTTATTTTAATTTGACTGGGGGATCCGAGCAGGGAGTGGGGAGAGAAAGTGAGAAAGCAAGCCACACAGTTTTCTCAAATCATGGTTGGCCATGAGGGAGTCCAGTGCCTTTAACTACCACACTTCTTGCCCACCCAGCCCCAGTATTTTTAGTCTTAATGATGAACATGTCATGTTTATTTTTTGTTGTTGTTGTTTTTGAAAGAGGTTTTGCCTTAGGAATGTGTGCTCCCGGAGAGAGAGAGAGACAGAGACAGTGAGAGAAAAAGTGAGAAAAACACCTCCCAAGGGAGGATGGTCACAACACAATCCCTTCTCTTCCATCCTCCTCCTGGGATCTTGGGCACTCATGCACACACACCTGGCTTGAGTATCAAACCACTGGGTCCATGACTCAAATGATGGTCAGCCATTGGGAGTCCAGTGACAAAACCACTGTGCCACTTTTTGGCCTTATGACTATTAACTTCTGGGGATACCTAGCCTCCTTGATTATTTTCCCCATAGTGTGCATGTGCTTGCCAGAGGGAGACAGAGAGACACAGAGAAAGGGAAAGTGAAAAATCACCCTTTGGGGGATGGCCATGTCACAATTCCTTCTCTTCCACCCTCCTCTTGGGATTTTGGGCACACTTGCGCACACACCTTGTGTGATTTTTCAAGCTGCTGAATCTAGGATTCATATCATGGTCTGCCATGTGGGAGTCTAGCATCTTAACCATCATGCCATCTGCCAGCCCCCACCTCCTTTATGTTTTAGAAGAGTCTTCCATACATACATTTATATATCATTGTTTGCCAAGAGCCATTTATTTCATAATGGAAAGATCTGAGTATCAGGATGAACCTGAATGGGGCAAGTGAATGTGATATAAAAATGATTGAACTTGGGAACCAGCAGTTAGCGTAATGGCTATGTCGCTGGACTCCCACGTAGTCGACCACGGTTCGCGTCCCGGACCCAGTGGCTTAAAACTCACGCCGGGCGCTTGTGCGTGTGTGCCCAAGATCCTGAGAGGAGAATGGAGGAGAAGGGATTACAGCGTGGCCATCTTCCCTGGGGGGTGATTTCTCGCTTTCTGTCTCTATGTCTCTCTCTGTCTGGCGAGTGCACGCGCCCTATAGCGAAACCCCCCCCCCCCAAAAAAAAAAAAAAAATGACTGAACTAGTCTTTGGGTCAAACTCATCAAGAGCTATCATTAGGGCCAGTAGGAATATGGTTGATATTTTGACATATTAACCTCATTTTACATTACTGAAATGAGACCAAATAAATTTGATGGACTGAATAGTAAAAGATAGCGTAGTTTCACCTTATCTGTGACTGTTAAGCACTTCAGCTTGTAGTGTCAAAGTCTGCATGTTTGAATTGGGGAGGGAGGGATGAGCACTTAGCAGTGTCATCTCACTCTTTCAATGCTATTATTTCTACTAGTCAATGTCATATAATTAAATTTTCTAGAGCATTATAGAATTCACCTTTTATAACATGCATTAAGGAGGAGAAGAAAATCATTTGAGCTATAGAACAAAATATTGATTAGATTAAAAACCACTCAGTAAGTATCTGACTCTCATCCATCTCCCATATCAGTCATACTTATTTTGCATGGATAAATCAATGTAACATACAGTAGCAGATCTTATACACAGTTCTTATGTGTCTACCAAACTAGACATTTTCTGTCATAAGCCTGAATCAAATTTTATTTCATGAAGATATTGTCATCTAGTAATGTAAGTAGCTGGCTTGCATGATATGAGCACAGTGAGAAATACTTGTTGACTTTTATTTTGTTCAACATTAGAACCCAAATGACTTTAATAAAATTTTCTAAAATTTAACTTATTTTCCAATGAAATTTGCAGAACGGTTCAAAAATAAGGCCTTATTTTAGTTGTGCTAAGTAATTCATTCATCTATTTATTCATTTTTCCCCAGTATGTGCTGTTTAATTACTCATTTCCAGTATATTCTAGATGCCTAATTTATGCCACAATTTTTAATTCTTAAAATAAATTATGATACTCTGCTCACTTTACAATGCAATAAACTGATTTTCTGTGAAGTTGAGTCTCCCTAACACATATTTTTAAATGACTAGTATCCAATAAATGATAGCAGTATTGTTTCAAAGTTTATGTCTTCCATGAGAAAGAGAAGAAGAGAGACAGGAAGAGAGAAAGAGAGAGAGAGAGCACGCACACCCCTGCCCCCACGGGCAAGGCCCTGATGCACACTCAGCCCTCAGCCAGCCCCTGATAATGGGTATGTGAGCACCCATGTACTAATGGAGGTCTCCAGACCTAACCAGGAATCTTCCCTTGCTGGATTGCCGCTTAGAGCCTCTTGCTTTATTGCTGTCCCACAATCTGGTTCCAATGGCAGTATTTTTTAAAGTCATTTCCATTTTTGAAATGATTTCTGAAGTGAAAGAAAATTTGACAGCAGCAATTTGGACAAACAGACAAAAGAAAAATAAAAGCCTGAGATGCAGCTCCGAGCTCAGGTTTTACTGTGATATAAAAATAGGCAATAAAATCTTTAAAAATGAAGCAGCTGAAGGACAAAAACAAATATGAAGGTTAAAGAAGAGAGATAGGAAGCCAGCAGGTAGTGTGGTGGTTAAGGTGCTAGATGACCAACTGGTCAACCATGATTCAAGGCCTAGACCTGACTACTTGAAAATTATGTATGCACATGTGTGCCTGCCCCAAATCCTGGAAAGGCAGTGGAGGAGAAGGAATTACAGTGAGACCTCCGTCCTAGGGGATGATTTTTCGCTTTTTCTCTCTCTGTCTCTGTATCTCTCCAGGGAGCCCTATGGCCAGAGAGAGAAAAAAAAGATTGTTTCCTCTGATTCTTATAAATGTAACAAAATTATTTGACATATGTATTCATTCAGAAAATATTTTTTTGAATCTACTTTATGCCAAACCTTTTCTTTTTTCTTTTTAAAATATTTATTTTAAATTTTATTTATTGTCATTATTCTTCAATTTTTACCAGAGAAAGACAGAGTGAGAAAGAAAGCCACCTGGTCCAGGACTCAAACTGTGGTCGGCCATGTGGGAGTCCAGCACCTCAACCACCATGCCACCTGCCATTCCCTATGCCAAACCTTTTCTAAATGATATTTGAAATATATCAGATACAAACTAAAGGTAACACACACACATACACATACACACACACACCCCTTCCTGTACTTTTAAAGATTACATTATGGTAGGGGACACAGAAAGTAAGCCTAATAAATAAGATGATAAGCTAATATGGTAGAGTGTTATAAGTGCTATGGGAATGAGAGAGAGTGCACAGGTGCAAGAGCAGGTGAGAGACAGTGCAGTTGCCTGAGAAGGTCAGGAGGCAGTTGGGCAGTGTAGGATCCTCTGAGCCGCCCCTCTAGGAAACATGTTATTTGAGCACAGACTTTCAGGAGATAAAAATGATAGCAAGGAGGACAGAGCAGGAATAGTTCCTGCAGCTACTGCAGAGGATCCATGTTAGTGACGTGGCCAGTATCTCAGAGTAAGCAAGGAGATCCAAGGGAATTACAGGGACTGTGTAAACTTGACATCAGAGATAAATGGGGCAGATGGAGAAGGCCATTTGTAGGCCAAGGCAAGAAATTGCTCTTCTGTGGAAATAGGAAGCCACTGAAGAGTTGTGGCAAGATCTGAGTTACTTTTAAAAAGGATGATTCTAGCTGCTAATGTGAAAAAGGGATGCAAGATGCAGCAAGGGTGGGATTAGGAAAAGCAGTGAAGGGCTATTGTCGAGGTCCTAGGAAGAAAGGAAAGTGAGTCTCACGGGGGTAAGTGAAGGGGTAAGGTTCTGTATTTATTTATTTATTTTAAAAGAATTATTTAATTTTATTTATTCACTTATTTATTTTAATTTGACCAGAGGAAGAGAGAGAAAGAGAGAAGGCAAGCTACCAGATCTGGGACTCAAACTATGGTCAGCCATGTGGGAGTGTCCAGTGCCTTAACCACCACTCTGCCTACTGTTCCCAGTTCTGTATGTATTTAACATCTATATTGTGGAATATATTTTTTGAGAGGTTTTAGCTATAGGGCATGTGCACTTGCCACAAAGACAGAGAGAGACAGAAAGCAAGAAATCACTCCCCAAGGGGGATGGCCACGCCACAATCCCGTCTCCTCTATTCTCCTCTCAGGATCTTGGACATGCATGCACACACATCCAGCATGAGTTTAAGCCACTGAGTTCAGGACTTGAACTGCGGTTGACTACATGGGGGTCCAGTGACATAGCCATGACTCCAACGGCTGTCCCATCATCTATATAGTTTTATGCTGAATTCAAAGTGGAGTATGATTTAAAAATAAGAACAAAAATAAAACTAAGCATTTGTTTTACTGTTTTTGTTTTGTTTTGTTTTTTTAAGAGAGAGATTTTTGTATTGGATGCTATGTGTTCTCTGGAGACACAGAATTACAGACAGAAAGACAGAAATCAAGAAATCACCCTTGGAGAGATAGCTACACAGCAGTCCCTTTTCCTCCATTCTCCTCTCAGAATTTTGAGCATGCACACACATGCGCCCGGTGTGAGTTTAAAGCCGCTAAGCTTGGGACTTAAATTATAGTCAACTATGTAGGAGTCCAGCAATGTAATCATTATGCAGTCTGCTGGTCCCTTTCTGCACTTATTTTTTTTTAAATCCTGTAAAACCTCTCCAAACAAGAGCAGGAATTCAGGTTGGGACATATTATATTTGAACTGACTATCAAACACCCAAGAGCATGTTTTGAATAGATGGTTGGATATGAGTCTGGCATTTGTGAGAACTTTCCTGGCTGAAAATCTTTTCTTAAACCATATATTCAAGAGGCATTTCCATATAGATGGTCATATAGATAGTCAGTAAAGACATGTGCCTAACGAAGATCACCAAGGTAGCAGCGAGGGCTGCTGGCTAGAAGATGCTAACAATGCAGGTAGGGAGAAGTGTTGTACCTAGTAATGGAGGCTGTGAAGGAGCAGATAGACAGGAGGAGGAAAGCTGTGAATGCATGGCATTATTATGGAGGAGGTGGTAATTAACTGTTTCAATGTTGCTCATAGTTTATGGAAGATGAATAGACTGAGAATTGGCCATTGAATTAGATCACAAATATGTCATAAGTGGCTTCTATTTAAGCAATTCCAGTAGCATGGTAAGAAGTCCATTTGGAATAGTATAAATATGAGGAAAAGTACCAGAGAAAAATATACATAATTTTTTCAAGTAATTTAAATGTGAGTTACACATCAGAAAAGCTGGAAGGTGAAGTTGGATTTTTGTTTAATTATGAAAGACATGCAAACAAGAAATTTAGCCCATGAGAGTATTATAATATAAAATGGGAAAAGTTGACCATCTAAGAGGGAGATGCATCTCCAGGGTAGTGGGAGAGTGAATGAATTGTGTACGTATAAGTTTGTTAGCAATTGTAAAGGCTAACCCGAAGCCTATAACCATGATATGAAGGAAAATGAATCAGTCTGGCTGTGTATTCTTTAAATTTTCTGTCTGTTGCCGGCTGCTGGGTACAGACAATGGAGCAGGTCCAGAGCTGGATTAAACGAGCTTTTTGCCAAGTGAATTCTGCAAACAGTGAGCGGTCAGGAAGTTAAGCTTGTATGCAAAGAAGTGATTAGTATGTTGACCGTTGAATTTAAACTATGTGAGGAGGGAATACAGGACTTCAGATGGGTAAAGGACAGAGATGAAGTGGTTTGATAATGGGTAGAGGTCCTGGTGAGGTCAAAGGAATATTGGCACTGGGAATACTAGAGGAAATAAGCTGGAAGTTATAATCTGGCAGTTAGTGAGCAGGATGTGCAACTCTGAGTTATAGATGTATTACAGCTATGAAAAAATAAGATCTGTGGGCGTTTAGGTAGGAAGTGACTAAGTTAAACTAGAGGACAGGATCATTTGAGAAGATTGAGATCATAGAGATGAAAGTGTGAGGAATAGTCTTTATTTCCATATATATGTAATATATAAACATATATTGAGTTGTTGGAATAGTCATGATGTATTTTTTCTATGTAAAAATGCGCCATGACTTTTCCAACAACCTAGTATAATATTCAAGTGCTAAAACAGAGTAATATTAGAGATAGTGACAGTGACCCAAGGAAGGGTGGCAGGTTCTAAAGCTGCGGTTACATGCCCACAAATGTGTAACGTCTCTTTGGACAACAAAACAACCCTGAATTCTACTGTTGGCCAGTTTCCATGTAACTTGCACTGTGGAGCCTCCAAGCCACTGGTAGAATCTTACTGAACATGGAGTTGGAAAGACATGTGGATGTTAAGCTCTCGTAAGTAGCTTCAAGCCAGTTCAGCACACTGCTGGAGTATGCTGTGAGCGTGGTCTAGAAGGGGCAGTAAGGAATCAGAAGACACTGATTCCAGCTCTCATCCCCATGGTAAGAGGCCCAAATAAAATTGCAATGATCCTAGGAGTCCTTGGGGGAGGATGGACAGTTTTCTACCAGAGTAAAATGTGAAGAAAACATCCAGAAAAACATACAGTACAAAGACAGAAGGTTTTGTTGATGATAGATCCTGAATTCCAGAGGGTTCAGTACCAGTAAAAAGATAAGAAGGAGAATGGATTATGAGACTCTACTTTATGGGATACAAGTGTAGAGCGTGAGAGGTGACCTGTGTATCTGGGGCTTCTTACGTTTAAGAGCAGTAAGTGATTGTAAGATGCTTTCTGGTAGGCTGTAATCTGTGTGACAGAGAGACCAGGAGTGAGCTGAGACATATGACTAGGCTCTTCTTGACTCCTGTAAAGGATGGACTGTGCTCACTTCCAGGGTTTAGGGGATCCTTTTAACTCTCATTGATGGAGCGGAGACTAGCCGGGGAGGTTAGAATGAGCCAGATTGTATGGGTACTCACGGCCTTTATACTACCTCATTGTCTGAGAACCATTTCTTATCTCACTTGGTTAAATTATTTCTGTCTTGTGGTCTTCAACTCCTTTTTCCCCCACTTTGTAGAGGGGGAAAACTGAATCTCACTGGATTAGGTGACTTCTCAGATGTCAAAAGCTTAACACCAGAAACAAAGTGCCTTTGATTCCAGAGATCATGCATTTAGTTTTTTGTTGTTGTTTCTTTTTCTTTTTTGTTTAAGGATTTTGCCATAAGGTGTATGCATTTGCCAGACATAGACAGAGAGAAACAGTGAGAGAGAAGTGAGAAGTCACCCCTCCCCTAGCGGAGATGACTGCACCACAACCCCTTATCCTGCATTTTCCTCCTGGGATTTTGGGCATGCATGCACACAGGCCTGTCTTGATTTTTAAGCTGCCAGGTCTGGGACTCAAACCTCAGTAGGCCATGTACGAGTCCAGCACCTTAACCACTATGCCTCTTGCTGACCTTGCATTTAGCTTTTAAATTAGCTCAGTTCTTGAGTAGGCTAACTGGATCCATATGTAAATTAAAAGTTTTAGCATTTCTTAATTTATAATGAGTTTAATAGCCCTGATTGTACTCTCAGTCTCAGGAAGGACCAGGTTTAGTATTTGTTATCCTAAAGATAACTGAGCTGACAAGTTTAGATGGAACTAGAAGCAGTCAATCAGATAAGGGTATGCCAGCTGGTTGGCACACATCTGGTTGGGAAGCAAATTGATAAATCAGCCTAAAGATAAAGCCAGATGTTAGCCTGAATCAGGGAGCATGACAGACACTTAGCAGTTAGAATGAATAAGATGTTGATATCCAAAGGCTAGTGCATTTGTGCAAAATGTTCATTGTCAATTTTTTTTTTTAATTCCAGAATGAAAAATCAAATCAAACCCATTTATAAATACAACTGAGTACCTGCTACAAGATGTGCCAAATACGTATTAAAGTAAAACAAGACAAAAAAAATTTCTGTGGTCATTGTCTTATGAAAATCAGGGCTTAGTAGAGAAGATAAAAGTGAAATAACTATATTTTGATATTGACGTATGAATTGACTTAGTTTGTGGGAATGTCAGTGTGCACACCAACAGCACGCATTGGTAGCAACTGATGTTGTCTGTGTAGTTTCAGAAAAATATAGTCAAATTCATCTGAGCCTTCAAAGAAGAATTTGAGTTTACAAAGTAGAAAGGGTAGGAGGAATCTTCCTGGGAAGATAACATGGGAATAGAGGCCATTGGCGTGAAGGGCATGGCATCCAGGACTTGGTGATTCTTTTGTGGCTGTGCGAACAGTGAATAATATCCCGAGAAATGTATGCTGGGCCTTGTAGGCTGTGCTGGATGTTTAGACTTCAAAATTAATTGAAACCTTAAACCCTGTCTACTACGTAATTACTGAACTCCTGAGAGGGCTAAGCATTGCTTTGAAATGGGGGAGATTTCAACCAGGTAAGAAATGACCACTTGAACATCTCTGCCTTTCATGAGCTCCAGCTTAGGAAGGACCAAACAAAAGACATAAAATATGTAGAAAGGAAGTCAATTGGTGGAAAGCATATATTGTGCAGTAGGAGTTTTAAAAAGGGGAATATCATCGTGACTTGGAGTCCTCAAGGAAAGTCTCAGAAAGAGCAGGAATTTTTTTTTTGAGCTGCCCCCCCAAAAAATGGGTAGAATATCAATAATTACACGTATGACTAACGTCTACAAAATATCTCTGACTTATGACCTAGGCATTTTTTTATTTCACTTTTTGGTCATTACTACTTTGTGGTAGACAAAATAAAGATCATGGATACCCCTCCACATGCGTGAAAGGTAAGTGAGCACATCACACGGTAAGGGTGCCCAGAGAGGGAGTCTCAGCACAGATACGGCTAATTCCAGAGCCAGGTATCATCTTCCTGGGAACTGGGAAACCTCAGAAAAAAAATGATAGGACCAGGGTGAGGGAAATACCTCTTTCCCTTCGCAGGAGAGTCCAGGTTTCTGTGGTCAGTAGGTGTATGTATGTGAGTACGCCTTCTCTGTTGGGAAGCCTTAGAACTGAGCATGACAGGGAGAATGCCCTCAGGCATGGCCGCTGCCAGTCCACAGCCCTGAGAGACAAATGATCAAGAATGTGGCTTTAGCTTTATCTACACTTGTAATACCTTCTAGCACAGGCACATTCCCTACCAGCAGCAGATTTGGACAGGCTGCAGGAGGCAGGGAACACTATTTTTGAAAGCCTCACTCCACATCCTTAGAAGATTTGAGGATGTCTATACCCTGATGACATGTTCCGTGTCATGCTTAAAATTGACTTAAACCTGTCTACTTACAACTCACATTCCTAAATAGCAGATTCCTTTTAGGCCATATTCTAGGAGTCATTCTTTCTGGTGGAAATGGTAAAAGAAGCATCTACTCTGCAATAGTGCTTTGTTAAATACCGTATACATTTTTTAGCAATAGTCCTGGAAATCATACGCATTTACTTTTCATGCCACCTCATGGAATTCCTTGATTTCTGAATATCTTTGGAAATGGGAAAATAAACATGTGGGGAGAGCAAGTACTTTATAATTCCCATGAAGATTCAAAACCTTTACCAGAGTTACTCAATGTAATCCTCAGAATAACTCTAAGTCAGGTGCTCTATTGAGAGATGAGAAAATTAAAGTTCTTAAAGTTTAAATAACCTTCTCCTGAGCATTACTGCCAGTAAGGGGTGAAACTCCACTACAGTGCTGATGAGTCAGCATCATCCAGACTCATGATACGAAAGGGACAATAAAACCCATTGGACCAAGGAACCTGAATAGCATCTTCTGGGAAACTGAGGCCAAAAAGAATCCATTCCTTTGGCATAAAGAGCACACACCTTTCTTTCTTGTTTACATAAATAGCAGTTAGTCTCTTCACTATTTGTGTGTGTGTCTGTGTGTAGAGAGAGGGAGAAAGAGAGAGAGGATATTACAATTTGTATAGCTGTGACCAAGTCTGTTGCCTAGTGGTTAAAGGAACTGGATCCTACACGACTGATCGCAGTTCAAATCCTGGGCAAGTGACTTGAACAACCTGCTGGGTACTGTGTTTGTGTGCCCCAGATCCCTCCAGGATGGGGAGATGGAGGAGAAGAAATTGCAGTGTGACTGTGCCCCATTGGGAGCGCTTTCTCCCTCTCTACTCCTGCCCTCTCTCTGGTGATTACTTGGTAATAAAAAAGATAATTTATATAGCATTTTATAAGAAAGAAACTTGAAAGCCATTGATTAGTTAATCTCCTTCAGCTCTCATTCTGAGGATGCCTCTTGGTCTTATTCTGGGGAGAAATTTATAAAACTCTGCGGCCAGTATTGTTCTGAGACTAGCACAGGACGTCAGAGAATGGGTAAAGAGGGCATTTTGTAGACTCCTGGGGATTCTCATCCTTATGACCTTTTTGCAGATCTTGAAAATAATAAAATAGGGCAGGAGACAGACCTGTGGTCCAGCCCAGTTTCAGTTACTTGTTAGTCTCATGACACAGCTTCTTCATAAGATTATTGTATCTATTTCACAGGGTTGTCATGAGGGTTAAATGAGCAAATGTCTCCACAGCCCCTAGTAAAGTATGTAGCATGTTTTATTCATTTAAAACATACTTTTAATGTTTGTTTTCCATTTGAATATATTAAAAATTAAGACTTTAAAATATTTCCAAGAGTACGGAAATATATATTATTGTTTTCCATGGGCTAGATATGTTACAAAGCACTAGGTATTCATCAGTGGAAACAGATAAGGTCCCTGTGTCCTCAGAAGTCATGCTCTGGTGGAAGAGGACAGATGTAAACACACACACATCCTAAATTAAGGGTTGCAATACAAGTGCCTAGGTACTATGTGAGTATGCAAGGGAAGTGGATAACCTGCTCTGTGCAGGAATACTGTGGAAGTGCTCTGAAGAAAAGGGAGGAGGTGGACAGCAAATGGCATGGTGGTAGAGGGTACAGGACTCCCACATGGCCGACTGTGGTTCAAGTCCTGGAACTGGCAGCCTGCTTTCTCACTTTCACTTTCTCTCTCTCTCTCATTCACTCACTCTGTCACATTCTGGTCAAATTAAAATTAATAATAAATGAAGTTAAATAAAAATAATTCTTAAAAAAAATTAGTTGGGGGGGGAGGAGACTGTGAAGGCAAATGGGAATTCCAGAATGCAGGACCTGCTAGACCGTGCTAAGCCTCCCTTGTGGATACTTCATCAGCACTTGTGAGATGTGCCTGATCTCAGTAAGGTAACATTAATGGGCTGGAGACAAATGCCCCTTTTGCTCTCACTCCCTTGCTCCCTTTTCAGTCATTTGAGTAGATTTAGCTGTTTATAGACTGCTAAGTCTTCTCTCTCACTTACACAGATGTCCTGAAGTAGGCTGTCCACAGTGACAAGAACCTGAAATCCTTCCATTTTGTCTTCTACCATATGTGGTGTTTTGTTTTGTTTTGTTTTGTTTGTTTGTTTTTCTCTCCAAGATACCTTATTACAAATGAAGGTGGATATATCTTTAGCCATTACTTCTCCATTCCAACTGGCAGGAAGAATGGGCAAAGAGGGCATTTCACTTCTTTTTAAAGGCATTTTTTTCTTTAAGAATTATTTATTTAATTTTTTATTATTATTTTAATTTACTAGAGAGAGAAGGAAAGTGAGAAAGCAAGCCACCAGGTCCGTGACTCAAACCTTGACTGGCCATGTGGGAGTCCAGTGCCTTAACTACCATGGAACCTGCTGACCTTGCATTTTTCCTTTTTAAGAAGCACATCCACTTTCAAAGGAGGGTGGTAAATGCAGTACGTATTTCAAATATTCCCATTTACTATGTGGGCACCTGAGGAGTAGAGAGGTTCAATAATGTAGCTGAGGTCACACAGCTAGTGAATGGCAGAGTTCACCTTCATAGCCAAGCACTCTAGCTCCAAACCCCTTTTCTAAGAAGTCTTCTACACTGCTGCTCTTCAGGCCCTGTTAGGAAAGTGATAGTTGTGTTAAATTTTGAAAGATAATGGAGCTGATCAGCTGACAAAATTGAAGGAAAGGATATCTCTGGGCACAAAGGACAGCATACGCAAAAGAAAGAAGGACTCAGGGTACTCATTTATAAGTGGGAAAATTTGTATTTTTCCTCACTGAGCTGCTCTGAAGAATTGGTGAGATCATGTGCGGATGAGCTCCTGACCCAGTGTCTGACTCTGAAAGCACTCAGTTTTCAGACCACAGCCCAAAGCCTGTCTGTGGACTGTCATACAAGAGCCTCATGGGATATACTAACCTTCTGTTAGGGGACAGCATAATTGGAGTTGAATGAATGGTGGAAGTGTTGATTTTACCAAAGCAGTTGGTACATTCTCATGGAAAAATTTAATTGCAAGCTTGATCTTAGTTGTCTTCCATGTGGATTGAAAGATGGTCTAAGGATGCAATATAGTCAAGCTCACACCAGCAAAATGTTCATTGTAGAAAGGTAACCTAAATAGAGAACTTCAGTGAGTTTTAATTGTGTGTATTATCCTTAGAAATTATCTGCTTAGATGACTTAGTACAAAGTTTTGATCACTTAAAATCACCAAACCTGTACTAAGGATACTGGCAGGAAGGATACCTCTTTCTAGCATTAACTTCCTTGAGCAAACTTAATCGGATACCCTGGGGTTTAAAACCTTTTCCATTATTGCCCTGTAGTGGTCTGTGCCACATAGTTGAACATAGAATCCTAAAAGCCAAATCTGTCTTAAAGATCAGTGTGTTCATTTCAATTATTTTATAGATGACCTCACCTGAGTTCCAAAAACAGTCAGTAACTTCCCAAACCTCACATGGGATCATATAGATGAGGACAATGGGTTAGTTTTTGGATTTGTGATTTACAGGCAATTTAAGAGATCCAGAATCACAAGTAAATATTTTCTTACTGTAGTCCAGAACTCTTCAACCATTTCTGAATTAAAGAGCTCAAAGAACCTCAAGAATATAAAACCATGAACAGCAATGTGAGAATATAACCTTGAGAATTACATATGTAAAACCTCCTTAAGTTCCTATGACACTTAAAATATCCCCTTACTTTCACAGACATTCCAGTGCTTGATAGTTACTTCTTTTTTTATGTTGCTGACCCTTCTGCCCTGGTTAACTTTCATTTGCCTTTCCAAATTCACTCTCCATCTTCCTCCACCCTGCTCTGGCCCCCAGGAGACTGATGTGTTTACATTTCCCGTGCCCTCTAACGTTGGATTGGTCCAGCCAATGGACAGCAGTGTCAGGAGGTGAGAAAGCATGAAGGGAGTGGAGTAACGTCACCAGGCTTCCTGCATCCCTTGCTGAAGACTTGTGTATCTGTAAAGCAGTGCTTTTCATCCAGCCACCATCCCCAGGGTCTAGTTGCCCTCCTTCCTCTTGTCCATTCATGCATGCTGGAGACCATTCAGGATGCTTAGCCAGGGTATACTACAGGGTCACTGTTTGTTTTCCTTAAAATCAGTAAACAGTCCTTTCTTTAAACTCTTCTTCAAGTATGTGGTTTGAGGATACTGTGATCTTCCTGCCGGACCCTAAATGACAGCTGATACTTGATATACTATCCTGAAACAACAGAATATATCGTTATAAATAAAGTATAAGCAAAAATTGTGTATATATTTAATTTCAGTTTCTATACACTACAAATTAATTTAGAGCAAGTATAATTTCTCTTGTGTACTTGCTTTTAGATCTCGGTTCATGTTTATAGCCCATAGCTATTTCCTGGTTAAAACTGTATATTCCATTAAATTAATATGTACTTTAACTGTTCCAAATACCTTGAGCCAGATACTATACCTCGGAATTTTTCATTACCTGATTTGTGTAGTCTTCAAAATAATCTTAAAATAGGTATTGCACTTTCCATTTCATGAGACTGAGGCTTTCATAGGAGGATTAAGTGGTTCTTCTAAGTTTGCAAACCTAAGAAGAGTGCCAACTTTTGACCACATCGCAAATGTACAGCCACCAAAATAAGCTCTACAGGACAACTAACTTTGTGGAACTTTATCAGCAAGGCTAAAAAGAGTACTCATTCTATCCTGTGTAGTGGGAACTGTAAGGAGAATATAAAAAGTGAAATATGCGACATTAATATGCATATACAAACTTCAGAGGAAAAAGCTTAAACAAAATGTCTTAAATGATATATATGAAATGATTAGCTACATACAAATTTGTACTTAAGATTGTAGAGGGAGCATGATGGTTTAGGAAGAGCCCCAGATTTGAGTTTAGGACACTTGCTAGATAAACATCTTTGGAAAAATCAGTTACAACTTTTGGTTCACAGTTTAATCACCTCTGCTTGAAGTGTCCATATGACCTTTTAGACTGTTAACTCAAAGACAAAGTCTATTTCTTTTTTTTTTTTTTTACAATTATTTATTTTATTTATTCATTCATTTATTTTAATTTGACCAGAGAGGAAGAGGGAAAATGAGAAAGCAAGCCGCCAGGTCCGGGGCTCAAACCATGGTCAGCCATGTGGGAGTATCCAGTGCCTTAACCACTACACCACCTGGTGGTCCCAAGGTCTATTTCTTATTCATCATTCAATTTAGTATTTGGGTACTTAGCCCTCACTACCATGCATGAAATGATTGTCAGGAACTTGTACTCCATCCCCTGCCCCCCAACCATCCTGTAAATTCAGTGTTATAATTCTTAATATGATCTGAATGGGTCTCCTCCCAAAATTCACATATCAAAAACTAACCCCCAAGGTGATGATGGTATTAACAGATGCAACCTTTGGGAGGTAATTAGATCATGAGAGCTTTTCCCTTTGGGAGGTAATTAGACCATAAGGGCTTTTCCCTTATGAATGGGATTAGTGTCCTTGTAAAAGAGGTCTCCCAGGATCTTGTTCTTCCCTTTTACCCAGTGAGGGCACAGTGAGAAGGTGTTTTCTTTGAGGCAGAGAGTGAGCCCTCACAGATGTGGAATTGGTTGGTGCCTTGGTCTTGGACTTCCCATCTCCAGAACTATCAGAAATAAAGGTATGCTGTTTACACATTATCCCATCTAAAGTACTTTGTGGTAGTAGCCCTGTGGACTAAGACATTTCAGCTTTCATTTTAAACAGACAAAAACCCAGAAGCTCAGGATTCCCTATGTTGTGAAGGGTCCAGTGAATAAGAATTATTAAATATAATAGCTTTGTGTTGAGTAAATACCTGCCTAACTCACAATTATTTTCACTTTCTGTTGCTGGTTTTTTTTTTTTTCTTCCCAGATTTGGATTTGCTTAAGGCTTTCAAGTAAATTCATAATGTATGGGAAATATTATTTGAGTTCATGACTATTCTTTTCAAGTTAGGACATTTGGCATGGCATTCTACACTTAATGTAAGCCAGCACTCAGGCACCCAGTGGAGCAGCAGATTTTACACATAAATGAGGTCTTAATCCCCATGTAAAATGACAACCATTGATCTGTTTTTTGTTTGTTTTGGTTTTGTTTAGGTTTTGCCATAGGATACATATGATCACCAGAGAGAGAAAGAGAGAAAAAGTGAGAAATCATTCCCTAGGAAGGATGGTCACACTTTGGTCCCTTCTCTTCCATTCTTCTCTTGGGAATTTGGGCACAGACACACATGTGCCCAGTGTGATTTTCAAGTCACCGGGTCTGGGACATGAACTGTGGTCAGCCATGTGGAAGTCCAGTGCCTTAACACTATACCATCTGCTGCCCCTGATCTGGTTTTTTTTTTTTTTTTTTTCATTTGTTTGCTTTTTGTTTTTCAAGAGGACTCAAGGAGCTTGTTCAGTGACCTACTTGTTACATGTCAGTGATGAATGTACTGCTTGGTATCAACAGAGAAAAAACATTTTTTACAATGATTGAGAAAGTTGTCCCCACAGTTGACCATCAGTATGGGCTCACTTGGCATCAGTATTACATTGGCATGACTTTGTGCAAGCACTTCTGCCATAAAGAGCCTAATATTTTCCCCCAATCTGCTGCACAGAGGTAGAAGAAAAAATAGGAGCAAGAGGAAAGGACAAGATTACTCTAGGAATGGGAGGAGTGTATTTTCAAAATGTTTGACTAATTAAACTAATGACAACAAACTACAGAATAGTTCAAGGACACACAGACTAGCGCATTTTCCATTTTAATGGCAAACACGTAATTTCTGCTCTATACTGACTTGTAAAAGAATGAACTTGTTATTATAATCTTTGATCCAGTTTTCTCTTTTTAAATAGAGTCTAGGATAAAACTTCTTTACTATGATAAAAAAATGAAGAGCAACATGAGTAATAATTCTGTTTGGTGTACATGTAAAACTTGTCAATATTTTTGGAATGAGATAGTAGGTAACAGGCCTAAGAATCTCATACAACATCCCAAAGCTGGTAAGTGGCAGAGTCAGAACCTGAACCTTAGGCCTTTAGGTTTCAGAGTTTATGTTCTATGTTTGCCAGCCTTTGGAGGAAGCAAAGACCTTGAAATTTACATAAACTTGACTTTGAATTTTGAATTTGCAACTTTATTATGAACATGGGCATACCATGACTTTAGAGAAAATTAAGGAAAACATGTTATATCTTTCTTGATTACTTATAATTTTGTTTTAGTGCATGGTAGTAACTATCATTATTTTAACTCTGACTAATATGTAGTTGGCACTTCCTGGTAACAAAGTGTGGTAGTACACACAAGACTAGAGAAAAATTCACAACACTGCTTATGGATTGGGCAGAGATGGATATATAAACAAGGTGATAAAATTCACAAGGATGAAATTCTCAGTCCTAGGTATTTCTACCATATGTATTTTGTACCAATGAGAAAAAAATCTATTTTGAAAAGCTATATTGCTTTCAACTAAAACAAAAATTGATTGGGAGCTTTCTTTCTCTTTACTTTGGTAAGATAAGTTTGAGTCAAAATCAATACCCACAGGAGTTCCAAAGAAAAAGAGATGTTCTTTGGGTACAAAATTTGCGAAGGAGTAATTCATCCCAGTGACAGTGGAACAGTCTCTGAGTACAGCTTTAAGCTATTCAGCTCATAGAAAAACCCCTTCAAAAGAGTGCAGAGTTTCAAGAGAACCTGGGAGAGGAGGGAGAAAAAGTCAACATAAGTCACAGTCTTATCATGGCCAAATTCTCAATCTCTTTTCCCCTACATAGCTAGGTCGATTGATTTGTAACCTGTCAAGAACAAATAATTTCTCTACCCATCCTACAATACCTCCAAACTTGGCAGTTTGGATTTAGACCAATTGTATTAGAACAGAAGAACTCAGAGCTACCTTACCTTTGTTTCTGGTGAGTCACTCCCTCCTTCGTCAATCCCTTAGTTCTGATAATAGGCTGACACCAGATCTCTTTTTGGCAGCTTCTTAATACCCTATTCATTCATGAGTGAGTCTAGACTCCTAAGGGTCCTTCCTTACTCCTAAAGACACCACAGTCTTTGTTATTCATTCCAAGATTCCTTCGTTTATTTATCATTCATTCATTATATAGTAATTGGATGCCTAATATAGCAGACATTTTCCTCCTATGTGAGGAGAGTACAAGAATGAGCTAAAATATAGACTCAGTCTTCTAAGAGCTCAAATTTTGGCAGCATATAGATCTGTACAAGGAGCAATTATTGCACAGTGGATGGGGTGTGTAGAGAGTTACAGAATCAGAGTAGAGGGATCCCTCATGCTGGCTTGGGGATTCAGAGAAGACTTACTGCAGGAGGTATCTTTTGAGGTACGTTTTGGAGGTTTAGTAGAAATTTTAAAAGCAAAAGAAGAGGTAAAGGACATTGTACACAGTGAGAGTGTATGTGGAACATCTTGAAGCTGGTAAAAATGAGATACTCTCAAGGCAAATTGAATTATGTGCTAGAGTGAAGGAATTTCAAGAGGAGAGGCTGAAATAAATGATGAGAGAGAAGATTTAATCAGGGACCAGATCTGGGAGGACTCCCATATTCAAATCAACACTTTAAGAACTTTAATTTGAAAGCTACAGGAAATCATTAGGAAAAAAAAGTTGAAAAGTTCAGGGTCATGGTTTGTCTTAGAAACTTGCTCTCCAGACCTCATTGCCATGGCGATGAGTATAAGTGTGCACAATAGATTCAAAAGGCAGACCTGCTGTTTAAAATTGGTTGCATCTCTCATTGCTATGCAGTCTTTTTATAATCATTTCGTGTATGTGTGTGGGGGGATGATTTAGACAGGGTCTTGCTGTGTGACAGTCTTCCTACCTTAGCCTCCTGAGTAGCGGGGACCCCAGGCATGCATCCTCATACTTATGCTACAGCATGTGTTAATTAGTCTGGGGTTTTACAAATATTTTTAAGAGACCTAGTTTTAACTATACTTCAGTCTACTATTTCTTCCAAGTGCTAGTGATTCTCTGTAATCATTTCATTTCTTTATTGGTTAGACATGAATGATCTGTTTTCTTCTAATGTAAATTCCACGGAGGGTAGCATAATCTCTTTCGAGTTTCGCACTGTATTCCCAGCAGAGTGTTAGATTATGGGAGATTCTCAGTAAATACCTGTGTAATGTAAATATCTGTTAGCTGTCTCCTGACACAACTCAGTTTAAAAGCGTACACACACTTTTATAAAAGGCCTTAAAAGTGTCTTCTTACCATCCATATTCTTATTCTACATTGTCAGACTCTGAAGAAACTTCTTTACCTTTTAGACCAATGCCTCTGGTCTAGATAGTCAAATGTTGGGAGATGAAGGGGCAATGTTCTCCAGTTTTTGGCCACATAAAGAGAATTCTGGAGAAGGAAAGAAGTAATAGTTAGATGGTAAATGGCAACATTAGTAATGCTAGGTCACCTTCTCTGTCCCTGCAGGAAATCAAATTTGTATGGTTTATATAGAAAGTCTATCTGATATGCTTAACCACTTGTAAACTGTTAATATTTGCATATCACCATGGAATAGAGAGTATAGTAAAGTCATTTAACAGTTACAGGGCAAAAAGTTTCCATTTTGTTAATCACTTACAACTCTAATTTCACACTACATCAGTCTTTTTCCACTGATCTACAGCCCTTCAAAATCCCATTCGAAAAATCCAGGGAAAACATCTGTTCACCAAGAGCTACAAATAACAGTCACCAACAAGTCCCTAAAATTAAAGTGTTAAGGGCCAGAATAATACTTTACTTGCACCATTTTTCTTTTCTTTTTCTTTTAGAGAGGTTTTTGCTACAGGGCGGGTGCACTCACCAGAAAGACAGAGACAGAGAGACAGAAAGCAAAAAATCACTTCTCCCAGGTGGGTGGCCACACCGTAATCCTTCTCCTCCTTTGTCCTCTTAGGATCTTGGGCACGCACACACACACACCTGGCGTGAGTTTAAGCCACGGGGTCTGGGACTCGAACCGCAGTCGATTTCATGGGAGTCCAGCGACATAGCCATTATGCTAACTGCTGGTCTCTACTTGCACCATTTTTCTCATTTCCACCTGTATGTACTATGACTTTCCTTCCAGCTCCTCATCAGGTGTCTCCCATTCACCAATTCCAAGTTCTGTTTCAGTCTCCCATCTGATGACTTCATGGCCATTGTTTCTCAATGTCTTCCTTTCCAGCGCTCAGCTGCACCTCTCTGTCTAGGACTCACCTCAGTGCTAGTACCAAGAGGGTGCCAGTCTTGACTCTATCGACACTTTCTGGGGTTCTCTCCTGGTCAAGCCATGGATAAGATGGTCCCCTTATTTCAGATAACTTACATTCTTGATGAGCTTTTTTAAGGGAGAAAAAGTTCAGAGAGGAAGAGATCCAGAGGGCATAGGCCCCAGTATGACACTGCCCATTTGACAACTAAGGGGCATCTGCGTGTTGAATTTCATAAATCCAGTCATTGAAAGGTCTCATAACTTAAACACAAGCTCATCACAGATTGCCTTGGCAAAGGAATTAGAATGCTGGCTATATTTGAAATAGGCATGTTTAATACTGATTCTTTTTAAGAAGGCAAGATGATGAGACAGAGAAAGAGCTAAGCCAAGGAAATCATACCAGAAAATTTGACCACAGAGCCCATGAGCATCCCATTTTTATAGCATTCACACAAAATAAAACAGCTTTGTGACCTGTTCTAACTCTGACATTTTGCTTCTCCACTTTCACTTTCTTTGCTTTATTCATTGTCGTAAGGCAGGGTCAGGGAAGGGGGACTCATCGGTATCCTGTCAAAGTACATTTGTTGCTGGCTACATCATGTTTCCGATTCCACAGTGATATCCTGATGTAATCTGATCTTTCAAATAAATATGAATACTATCAGTTACCAGTGAAACATGGATTGTGAGAAAACTATCAAACCAATGGGAAGAAACCCTTTCTTTCTTCAGTTTTTTTTCTGAATTTTTGATATTTTACATTTTTTGTTGTCTTGTGGGCTAATTTTCCCAGATCATATCACCATTGTTTGTTGGATATTGCTGTATTAGCAAAAGGGTTCTTCTAATGAGGACTTAGAGCCATATATGGAAGAGTTTTAACCCCCCAAATCACAACATTGGCAATTAAATGCAAATGCAAAAAAAAGATAAGCAATATTTTGTAGCAGTTTTCTGAAAAGTGTTGTAATAGTGATTGTGTTTCCTGGACACTGATTTATGGCAAATGTTTGTTAGTTTTTACCCAGTCCTACCTCAGGAGACTTCTTTACCAACAGTAAGCATCTGTGGTCCTCCTTATAAATCCATATCAAATTATGTCCCTTTTTTAATCATTTAACTAAAAGATTTTTGAGCATATTAATTACATGAGGTTTTTCTTCTTCTTCTTTTTTTTTTTTTCCTAGAAGGTACCTGTGTTTGCCAGGGGAGAGAGAGGAAGGGAGAAGAGAAAGGAGAAAGGACCTCCGTGGGGAATGTTCATGCTGCAATTCCTTCTCGATCTCTCCTTCCTTTCAGGATTTTGGGCACACACACGTGTACACTGAGTGTTTTTCTCAGGTTGATAGGCCAAGGACTCAAACCACCTGGTTGGCTCTGTGGGATCCAGTGCCTAAACTACCAGTCACAGGCTGGCCCAAGTTTCTTATCTTTAAGATAAAATTCTTCAACATTTCTCTTGGGTGGATGTCTTCCAGTTCCTTCAAAACCCACTCTCTACCCATGTCCTTGGTGCATTGTGCTCTGTGATTCCCTGTACCTTGGGCTTCCATCTAGATTCCCCTAAGGGGGATTAACAGCTAGATAGCAAAGAGAGGGAAGAGAGTACATTCAGGATAGGAAATCTTTCTTAAAGGTCATTTTGCCTTAGGGCATTCGCACTTGCTGGATAAAGAGACAAAGACAGAGACAGTGAGAATCACTGGGGGGTGGGGGGGGGAGGATAGCCATGTTGCCATCCCTTCTTCTCCATTCTGCTCCCAGGATCTTGGGCACACATGCATATGTGCCCAGCTTGAGTTTCAAGCCACTAGGTCCAGGACTCAGACTGTGATTAGCCATGTGAGAGTCCAGCGCATAACTGTTACGCCATCTCCTGGCCCTCAGTGCATGAATTCTGCTGGTTGCTGCCTGCGGGCTTGCTCAGAAATGGCTGCTTCCTCAAGCTCAGCTGCTGTTATATAGCCATCTCCACACAGTCCTTTCGCCTCAGGCTTCTGATAACTACTCGCTCCCCCTTGTTCTGCAGTGGCAGGTGGTGATGGAGCACCTCTGTGTTCGGTATGAGCACTGCTCCATCCCTATGATTTCCATACATACTTTACAAACCTTTATACCCGTGTTTCTTGTATCAACCCTTTCTCAAATAATTCTAACATATGTCATGAGTTTCCTGACTGACAAATTCTCCTCAATATTCCATGACATTTAATGATTATCCCTCTTCATGACATTCCCATGTGGTTCTGTACCCCCTTTTTATTCCCAATACCCTACTTTACTAAAGATCACAAATCCTTTATTTCTTCAGCACTCACCAAACTCTCCATACACTCTCTTCCCTCTTAACTTGCTCTCCCGTTTTATTTTATCCATTGCACATAGCATTTTCTAAAATATGATAAATGGGCTCGTCAAAAAGTTCATGGAAAATAGTATATTATAAAAGTGTGTATGGATTTGAATTTCTTTTCATACCTAAATAAACCTGTACTGTAATTTCATTTTCCTACATACTTTTAAAATCCCCTCACATAAGTCAATTATTTATCCTTATTATTATTGTATTTTTCTGTTTCCTACATTAAAAACTGACATTCACAAGACCTGGGCCTTTGTCTTTTGATTACTTATTGTTAGGGTCCAGAGATGGATTCAACCATTGGTGACACAGAAAAGACGACAACAATGTAATTACATTATCTATCTCAAGCATCTCAGATTGTGCCTGGCTTATTGTAAGAGTTTAATAAATTTTTGTCGAATGAATATGTGAATGAAATCACAGCTTAGAAAGGAAACATTTCAAGATATTTTTCTGTATCCTCCTCCTTTACTTACTGCTGTTGCCTATCTTGGTCCAGAATGAGTGCCCTCCCCACGTTGCTTCCTCAAGAACCCTATGCTCGTGTCCTCATCACTCTTGCCAGACTCTATCGCTGTGGGGTCTGCCCATTTCTCACACAGTCCACAAAGGTAGAAACCATCTGTCTTCTTCACCGTACCAAGCTTAAGGACTTCTCAGCATTTGTTGATTAATAGTAAATGAATGAATAAACAGTCAAAAGGGTGAACAGTGTTTACACATGCTGGCACATGTACCAAGTGACCATGTTTTGGTCGACAAAAGACCACATGTACTACAGTGGTCCCTGAAGGAGCAGATGGGCTATACCATTAGCATTGGTGTGTAATAGGTTGTACTGTCTAGACTTGTGTAAATACACTCTATGACGTTCGCACAGCAGTGAAATTGCCCAACAGTGCTTTTCTGAGAATACGTCCCTGTTGTCAAGCGATGCGTGACTGTATAGCAGACAACCTCCGTAATCCAATTAGCTTCCTGTTCTGGTTGAGAGAAATGTAGAGTGCTGTGGCAACAAAGCCGTGGGTGCCCACCCAGGCTGTCTAAGGCAGTGGGGTTGAGAGTAGATGTGTCTAGGCAATGTCACAGAGGAGGCAGGCACTGAGCAGAAAGTTAATTTTGAACTCTAAAGGCAGGTGAGTTTGGAGTTAGGAGGATAGAGTTCTTGGAAATGGCAAGATGAAAATAAATCACAGGAGTTGCTCCAGAATTTATATTTACATATGTCCATACAACAGCCTCAGTGGAGAGAAACATTAGCCCAATTGAGTGCCTACAAGTGGAGTAGGAACCAGAAAATGGGATTGGAGTGTAAAATGTAGCAGTTACATGGAAGGCTTTGTAGGCTCTGCTAAGGCTCTTAGACTTGATCCTGGAAGTTAAGATTTAAAATTCTGAAAAATAATTTTCAATGCTCAAAATAAACCATAATCCTTTTACTTAAATATTGTGTTGCAGGAAAAGTCATGATGTGTTTTTTTGTTTGTTTTTCTATGCAAAAAAGAATGCATCGTGACTTTTCCAACAACCCAATATATAAAGTGTACTAATTTTCAAAATTCACTAAGAATGTCTTATTTTCTAGCCTAGCATAAATCTGTCTTTACTCACTTGTACAGAAAAACAGACAAAGGGGGGGGGGGAAGCAAAAGATGGATACTCACCTTATAGAGACCTCTTCACTTCTTTTTGTGTGTGCTTTTATCTGGTTTTATCAGTTTCAGACTTTGCACTTTTCTCCCATGCACATTTTTTCTCACTGTTGTACTATCATTTCTATGTGCATACTTCTTGTTGTGCTCTTTCATCTACAGGAAATTCTTTATTTTTAAGGTATTTTCTTCAAGGAAAACTCATGTTCACTTACTAAGTGCTAGTGCAAAGCCTTCTTGGCGGACAAAGGGAACTGAGAATTCACCAACTTCTGGGTTACAGTGGTGTGATTCTATCTTATTGGGTTGTCAGAAAAGTCATGATGTAATTTTTCTTTCTATACAAAAATGCATCATGACATTTCTGACAACATACTAGCTGATGCCAATTGTACACAGTTACCTAGTTGTGCACTGATAGATCTAAGTGAATATTTACCCCCTAGTTCTGTCTCTATAATATCTGTAGTGCATAGCAAACAGAAGAGAGAAATAAGAGAGATAAAAGGTGTGATAAGGTAGAGACACCAATCACATGTGACTGAACTTGAGGTTCACACCACAGTCAACAATAGCACTCAGACACCACAGCAATCACTCATGATGTCTTTTTTTTTGGAGAGGTTTTTGCTATAGGGTGCGTGCGCTCGCCAGACAGACAGAGAGAGACATAGAGACAGAAAGCAAGAAATCACCCCCCAGAGGGGATGGCCACGCCGCAATCCCTTCTCCTCCATTCTCCTCTTGGGATCTTGGGCACGCACGCACACGCGCCCGGCGTGAGTATTAAGTTACCGGGTCCGGGATGCGAACCGCGGTCGACTATGTGGGAGTCCAGCGACATAGCCATTGCACTAACTGCTGGTTCCCTCATGATGTCTTGATGAACAATGGAGCAGAGCTGTCTCTTGTCCATGTTCACGTTAGAGAATAATCACATACTAGATTGTCAGAGGTAGAGTCTGAAACCAGGACTTCTATTTGAGAGTTAGTGAGCCTCATTGAATTTTTATTTTATATTGAGAAATGTCCTTAATACTCCAGAGACTAAAAGCATCTTAAATCAAATCTATACAGAAATTAAAATTACATTAATCAGTAGGAGAAATGGTAGTTGAAGAAGTATCTGTTATGTGGAGCGTGGGAAAGATAAGGTGTGGAAAAGTATGAGTATGCAAGTTTCATCCAATTTTAAGTCCCTAGGAGAAAAGGAAATAAAAGATGAAAAGCTCTCATAAAGGCTTCACAGGGTGGCTATTGCATTTGCAGTTTCAGAGAGGATTGTTATCTAGGAGGAAAAAATCAAAAAGAAAGACAAATAAATAAACAAACATATGTTTGCCTTACACAATCACTTGCTGACTCAGTTTTCTATCATTGTTATCTTAAAACACCATTTTCTCAATTGGAGCTTAATGAGGAGAGATTGTTACAAAAAGAACATTTATATTCCACACACATTTACTGAATGTTGGTGTACCAGGCCTCATGCTGGGTGCTTTCCAATTCATTATCTTATTTAATCCACACAAATGGCACAGTGTTTGTGTTTTTTGGGGGGAGGGGTATGAGAAGGGAGTATCAACACAGTTTGACCTGGAAGGATATCTTAGGATACACGGCTTGGTAAAGGCCTTGAAGTTAGTGCCTGGAAGAGCTGATGTTTCAGTCTAGGGTTTCTGGCTTTGAAGATAGAGATGTTCTCTTCCAAGGATCTGCCTCTTACTTTCCTCAATATAATGATAATATGGCTCTGTCAGTTTTCCCATTTGTAAAATGGAATACAGAATGTATATACTTTGTTTTTCTTGCCATAGGTCATGTGCTCAAGCGCATGAGGGGTGGGGGAGGAGAGGAAAGGAGGACGTGAGAGGGAAAGAAATCACCCTTTCGGGGAAGACCATGACACAATCCCTTCTCCTCCATTCTCCTTTCAGGATTTTGGGTACACAGGCACACACATCTGGAGTGATTTTCAAGCCACCATCCCTGGGACTCAAACCGCAATTGGTTGTGTGGGTGTCCAGCACATTAACCACCATGCCACCTGCTGGTCCCAAGTGTATAATACTTTTAAACCTTAATAAACCGATTTTATGCATGAAGAAAGTAAAACATAGACCAGTACCTTGTGCAATACTGCAGTTGGGATTCAAAGGCAGGAGTAATTTCAAAGCCCAGGCTCCTGTCAGTCTTATGGTAAGTGACTACCAGGACTTTGTTGGGGATGAGAGATTAACAGAGTTTGCAATAAGTAGGTCAGGCTCAATAAATAGTCATTGATGCTCTTGCTGTTCTCATCTTGATAGCTACACAAAGAAAATGTTTGTGTATGTTTTATAATATACCTGATATAAATGTCTTTTCTATATAATGCAACATTTTAAAAAGGTTTTTGTCATAGGGTATGTGCACTCATAGGAAATGAAAGAAACAGAAAACAGTGAAAAGGAAAATGAGAAATCTCCTCCCAGAGGGATGGCCATACTTCAATCCCTTCTCCTCCATTCTCCTCTCAAAATTTTGAGCATGCATGCAAATGCATACAACGTGAGTTTCAAGCTGCCAGATCTGGCCCCAGGTTTTGGCACCAGGTCTGGCAGTCAGTCTTGTGGGAGTCCAAGTGCCTTAACCACTATGCCACCTGCTGACCCCTAGAACTTATTTTGTTAATTTTATTATTATTAATACAGTTGTTTCCAAAGAATCAATGGAATACAAATCTCTTCAGATAAAATGTACAAAATGATCTGGGATGTGCACTTAGCATATTAAAGCTCCGTGAAAGTAGGGCCAGCAGGTGGTGTAGTGATTATGGTGCTGGACTCCCACATGGATGACCGTGGTTCAAGTCCTGGCATGGGTGACTTGAAGCTAATTCTGGCCGCATGTGTGTGAATATTCAGAATCCCAGGAGGAGAATGGAGGAGAACCGATTGAAGCCATTGTCATCCTTCCTAGGGAGTGATTCCTCTCTTTCTCTCTCACTGTCTCTGTCCTCTCCAGACAGCACACATGTTCTATGACAAAAACCTTAAGAAAAGAAACCTTAATAAGAGAAAACAAAACTCTGTGAAATTCTTTTAGAAGAAAAGCTAGTAGAATTGTTCAGCCCAGGGTTTATGTATAAAAGTACCCGGGTGAGGTCTGCAGCTGTGCAGTTGCTGGTAACCTGAATGTTACCAGTCTCCCCAATCCTGGGACTGATTCTCACCCACTTAGGTCATGAGAGAATCCCTCTCTGCCAGAGTGCTATGAAGCCTCTGGAATTCCCAGTGTTCTTTTTGCTGAAATACTCACTCAGGAAACCAAGCTGAAAATGGTTTCCAGAAGAGCGGATGATAAAAATGAGGGTATTGGATCTCCTGTGGGACATCTGACTTGAGCTCTGGCAATTCCCTGAAGAAAGAACATTTGTCCTGCCACCCTGGCCCTGGCTTTATTACCTCTGTGACTTGTGACATGTATTTAATAACTGCTTTCACCCAACTCCTCCGCTGTATGCATATCATGACACAGGGTTGTTTTGAGTATTAACAGAGACCATCAAAGATGTTCTCCATTGCATATTGTATGCATGGCCACTGTGTAGAAAATTGCAGATTTCTTTGCCTTTCTACTGAAGGATATTCCTGAATAAAGTTCAGGACAAGTTCCTAGAAGCAGGACCTGTCACCTGTTCTCCTGTCTATGTAGAATGAGAGGTCAGAGTTTGAAATGATTAACTTTACACTCAGCTCTGTCGTAATGGCCAAGCCTGATAGCTGATTAACCCAAAGTGTGATGAGGGGCTAGGTCTTTCACACAATGGGGAAAGAAAGCCATATCAAAGGAACACAAGAGTCAATCCAGATTTTATATCGAATGTCCTTTGTGTCTTTGTGTTTACTTCTTGGCTCCCACTAGTAAGATAACCCATCCTAACTTCAGTTTGCCCCGACTTGATTGTTTGCTTCTGAATTACTGCTAATATCATTATCCATGTGGAGGCTGGCTACACACAGAAATCTGAAGTCAGGGGAATATTATGAAACCCTTCTGGTACGTTTGAAAAACAGCTACTTCTTGCATACTAATGTTACCCAACCACTACATTAGAATCTTTCTGTGAAACGAATTATAAAATCCTCACAGTAGCCCTTGGCAGATAATGAAACTAAAGCTAAGAGGGGTCACATGACTTGTCCATGATACGTACACCCTGAAGTTTAATTTCTGGGCCGTGATCTTTTCACAGTGCGATAATGCAAAAGTAGTGGTGAAGTTACAGGCTCTCTCTCTACCATTTGAGATAAAATACATCACGACTTTCCCGACAACCTAATAGATTGGGTGCTAGCTAATACATGTTAGGGTAACTTGAGCAACAATGAGAAAACAATGACTCATGGCAAGTATAACAGTACGACTACTTTTGATTACTTAGGAATGAGAAGAAAAATACATTTCACAAATGCATGTAATAACTATGGGTTGTAAATTGTACAGAACCTAAATTTTATCTAGTCTTTAAATCAAAGAACTGAGTTCTTATATTAAAATGTCACTTTCCTTTGTGTTTGTTGGACACAGTATCCACAGATTGAAATTTAAAAAAAAAAGCTAAAAAAAAAATTCTTCTGTCTTCTTTCTTGCTTATATTGTGTCATCAGAGAAGTCATGATGCATTTTTGTATAGAAAAACATAGAAAAATACATCATGACTTTTCTGACCACCCAATATTGTTAAGGTTATTTTATCAGCTACTTAAGAAACAATTTATAAAAGATAGCCGTGAAGGAAGGTGCTTTCTCTTTGATCTTTACTTCTTTCTGAAAATTGTTTTTCATCTTTCTTGTAACTTTCTTTGAATAACCCAGAGACAGGAAAAAAACAGATATGAGCTCAGATGAGGGAAGCAAGAGAATTGAGAGAGCCTTGTAAGCCATGGTAAATTTTCTCAGTCTTAATCTAAGATGGGAAGAAATTGGAAAGGTTTGAACAAAGAGATAACATTATGTGGCTTAGGTTATTAGGAGGGTTACCCACATGAGGAAGGATAATGGACGTAGAATGACAAGAATTAAAGCAGGGATACTAGTTCAGGAGACTGTAGGCAAATAATAGTTGTAGCTTTCCAGCTTCTGTCGAGAGGACTACCAGAGATGGAAAGAAACAGGCCTTTCCCTTCTTTTCTAGGGTCTAGAGTTAGGAAAGCGACAGCCAGACATTTCCTTCTCGTGGCCTGGTTATATGCCTCGCCCAGGACAGTAAGCCTAGAATGTGCTAAACACTGCAGTTGAGGGTGGGGCAGAAAAGAGAGGGAAATGATCAGGAGAAAAATTAGTATTTGAAAATTATTTTCCCACAACTATATGGTCAATGAAAGCAGGGAACTTGCTTTTTGTGCTTTTCTTCTTTCTCTAACACTTGGTTGTGGTAGACACGCAATAGACATTTTTTTTTCCCTAAATGAATGAATAAATTATTCTTAGTGCCATATGGAAACAAACCATTTATCAACAGAAAAGACATATGGTCTAAATAAACTTTAGGTCTCTTTGTTTTGGGTTTATTTTTTTTGTTGTACAATATTATTATACAGCTTCTTCAGTCAGATCAAAGATCAGATTAAACTGGCTATGACTAAGAACTTTCTGTAGTTCATGGGCCTAAGATGCCTGATTGGATAATAAAATGACCATTAGAGGTGAATATTCGAAGAGTTCTAATAGTGCCTATTGGGAAGTATGCTGAAATGTTCATCCTATTCGTCCCGTCACTGTCATGGCTGAGATCGGAACTGTAGGTAGATGTACTATAATGCATTGCTTATTTTACCAGAGTGATTTAATGACTATATAAAAAGAAAACTCCTTAGTATTAGTGTAGTCTGCCTTAGGTTGATTGTGTCATTTCAGATTCTAAATAAAGTCAGGTGCACAATTAAAGAGACCTTTTTGATGAAATCCAATGTTTTCTGTGTTCCATAAAATATAGCTCAGAAATGAAAGTCAAATGTGATGTGAAAAGATAATTGGATATAAAGATTTACTGATTGGTTTTATTATTTCTACATATCACATAGTTTCTTTTACATCGTAAATGGATACTGTTGTTATCTTTATTCTTCCTTCTATTTATGATACACTCATTCTTCTCTGTATGAGAATGTTAATGTGATTATAACTTAATATCGCAGGAGAATCATTCTTTTTTGATATGTCATTTTATTGATTTCTGCCTAAAAATAATTTCAAGATTTATGTTCTCCTTTGGGAAATGACCCATGAGGATTAGACATAATTGATGCAGTTCATATTTATTTTTGCACATTCTGATTAATTTAAAGCATATCTATTCATTTTATGCAACTCGTTATATCAAAGTGCCGTGTTTCTGTGTTCCACATGGACACAGGTTTTGAATTCAGCAACCTAATGTAAAGTCTCAAGCCTGCCATTTACTGAGTGATCTTGAACAAACCATTTTGCATTTGAGTTTCTCAATTTGTAAGAAGAGAGGACCTACAATACAAGATTTTTTGGAGAAATACATGAGGTGATATTGGCACATAATAGTCACCAAGTAAATACTCATCCTCATCCCCCATATCCCTGACAAACTAGTGTATATCTGCTCTGGTCATGTCATAACTTCTGCCCAAGAAATTAGTGCTCAGAGACTGTTGATGGGGCTGGGATTTCTGGCGATAAAGGCTTGCTTTCCTGGTGACACCAATAAAAGTTATTGAAATAAGAGGAAAAAAGGCTTTTTTGTGACAGGGAAAAACTCAGACCAAGTTAACATATGTATCTAGAAATCTCTGAAGCATTCCCAGAGTATTCTTATTCAGTGATTTAATACATAAATTAAGTACTCACCATAGGCTAAGAAAATGCTAAGTACTATGTCTAGATAGCTAGAGAGAGAGTCCTCATCGTTGAGGACTCCCAGTTAAAATGAACTCCACTGTTTTCATTTTAGTTTAACAAGTTTATTCAATGCCAGTGAGGGACTGGGTAGAACTTTAGTACTGGGGACTCATTGCTCCACGCCTGAGAAGCACAAATCATGGTAGCAAGAAGCCTGAGAATGAACCGTGTCTCTGAGACACAACTGAGTGCCCCTGAATGGGGGAGACTTACAGTCTATAACTGCACTTGTCTGCAAGGAGGAGTCCTGTTGCTAGCAGTGACTGAAAACACCACCACTCTAGACCCTCAGCAAGGGTTCAACTCAGAAGCCAGCTCCCGAAGCAGCCTGGGAAAGAGACTCTGCAGGATGGTTGTGCTTCCTCTTCTCATTTTCATGAGCTAGAAGACTAGATTTCCACAGAGGAGGTCTCGCCTCATGCCTGCTCCCTCACCTCCATCTCCCTGACATTCTAGGAGATGGGGTGTGGTCTGTTCTGATGCATTCTTTACCTTTTACTGTGGCCCATCCATGTTCCCAGAGCTCACTACTTTCCTCAGAGAATTTTTGGATGAACATTTAATAACCATACCACCTATTTTCATGAAAAATTAAGTCTTGTTCAAGATTTGAGGAGGTATTCTAGGCTTTGATTCTCTAATATAATGGACCAATTTCAAGACACTTGACAAGAGATACTTTTTAAGTTTGTGATTTGACACTTAGCATTTCTTGTTTTATTTAAAATATCTTTATGGGATTTTCCTCTGTACTTTGTCCTTTTGATGTTCTTGGAGGGTTTCAATAGAAAACAGAGTAAAATGCCTTTATGCCACCCTTTTTAACCAAAAGTTCAAACAGACCTGAATTTGTATTCTGGCTTTAGCCCCTGTTACCTGAATTTACACTGGGTTAAGTCACATAAACTCAGCCTCAGTTTTCTCATCTCTACTCTGAAGTAATTATAAGCTACTTTGCAGAATGATGAGGAAAAATATAGATGTAGTACACACACACACACACACACACACACACAAATACATACATATTTACTTTGAAAAAAAATAGAAGCTGGCAGAGATAGTGTTGTCATGGAGTTGAAACTTTGTCTTTACTGAAAATCAATTACAGAAATTAACAGATTTATTTATTTATTTGTTTATGTATTTATTTTTAGTTTGCTATAGGACACGTGCTCACCAAAGGGAGTCAGAAACAGTGAAAGAGATAGAGAAATCACCTCTCTACCCCGGTAGGGCTGGCCATGCCACAATCTTTTCCATTCTCCTCTTGGGTTTTTGAACATGTACACACACACACACACACACACACACACATACACACACACACATACACACACACACCTGGCATAATTTTCTTTCCTATTCTTTTCTCTATTACATTAAATCACTGCATATCTCTCTATTATTTTTGAGAGAGAGAGAGGTTTTTGCTATAGGTCATGTAAGCTCACTAGAGAGAAAGAGAAAGATGAGAGACAAAGTGAGAAATCACCCCCCTATGGGGGATGGCCATGCTGCAGTCCCTTCTGCTCCAGTCTCTTTTCAGGATTTTGGGCATGCATGCACACGCACCTGCACCAGGTCCAGGACTTGAACCATGGTCAACTATGTGGGAGTCCAGTGGTATAACCATTACACCATCTCCTGGTCCCAATCAATGCATATCCCTTTTTTTTTGGAGAGGTTTCTGCTATAGGACGCGTGTGCTCACCAGAAAGACAGAAATAGATGACAGAGAGACAGAAAGCGAGAAATCATCCCCCAGGGGGGTTGGCCACGCCACAATCCCTTCTCTTCTTGGGATCTTGGGCATGCACACACAGGCATCCAGTGTGAGTTTAAGCCACCGGGTCCGGGACCCTAACTGTGGTTGACTACATGGGAGTCCAGCGACATAGCTATTACACCAACTGCTGGTCCTAATCAATGCATATCTTTACAGCATACAAAATGTTTTTTCCCAGCAAAAATACAGTGCATATAAGTCAAGCCAAAGATACTACCACATATATTATATCAGTAAAAAACTTCATTTTTGTGACTGTTAAATTTTTTTCTTTCCGTAATCCCCTCTCACTCACCAACCCTATTATCCACCCTGTCTTATACTGTCTTTAGTATCTACAGTTGCTATTATACATATTATACCTTGCAGTCCCTTGTTCTCTGCCATAGAGTACAGATACTTGATAAATATTAAGCAGGGAGATACAAAGCCTCTCGCAGTCTGGCTTGCTTTGCTTAACATTAAATCTTCTATATTTTTCCACTTTTTATCAAATGTTGAAGTCTCATTATTTTTTATGGTTCAGTCATATTTCATAGTATATATATGCACCTAGCATAATTTAAAAAATAATTATTTTTATTTATTGTTATTTTTCAATTTGCTATAGGGCACATGCACCCATCAGAGAGAGAATAAAAAGAAGTGAAAAAGCAAATCAAACTCAAACTCAAACTGCAGCCAGCCATGCAGGAGTCCAGTGTCCCAACCACCACACTACCTCTTGGCCCTGTGCCAAGCATAATTTTTAAGACACCAAGTCCAGGATTTGAGCTGCAAAGTTGGCCATGAGGGATTCACCTGCCTTAACCTCCACATCACCTACTGGTCCTGGATATTTGATTTTTTAATGTCATCTGTGTATGCTTGTCTTTTGGAAGAGTCTTATTTTTACAAAATAACAATTTTTTTAGCATAACAGTACAGTATAAAAAATTTTAAATTTAAATAGCTTTAGCCTAAGGCCACTCAAAAATTAGTGTCAAAGATCTGGGGAGGAGGCTAGCCACATAGCACAGTGGGTAAGTGCTGTGCATGGGAGCTGTATCCTACATGGTCAAAAGGATTTGAATACCAGCCCTAGAGGCTTAAAAAACACACTGGGCACATGTGCATGCCCCTAATCCTGATGAGATGGAGAAACGGAGGAAAAGGGATTGTGGTAAGACCACACCCCACTGAGGTGTTTCTTTCCCCCACCAACCCTTTCTGCCCTTTTCTCTGGCAAGTGCTAGCTAGCATCCTCTGACAATGGCAAGGAAAAAAGATCTGGGAGTGGAATTTTGGATTTTTCTAACATAATTGTGTTCTTACTGCCATGCCACAACTGAATTTGCATTTGCAATTTTATTCAAGCTTTTAGTGGATTTCCCAGTGAGAAAATATGTGCGACACCATAGTTAAGAAATTTTTTGATGATAATATTAGGTATTTTTATTGTATTGTTCAACCTTCATAAGGCTTGAAGAACAGGCTGCCAACTCTTATAGAATTCTCCCATAACCTCTAGAACTACAGCACCTGCAAGGGTTCAGGAGAAATAATATCCTCAAATGTTGATTCTGAGTTTAATTATCTTTCTCTCAGTGTAAAAATTTGGGCTGTTTCCCTGCTCACTCAGTTGTGAGCATTTGCTGTCAAGTTTAGAAATTTGAATGAGCTTAGATGATGGTTCTATAATTTAAATTCCTGTTCACAATCTCGATTCATTAGTGTTCAGTTAGCATGGAATATTTATCGAAGTGCCAGGTACAATGTACATTATCAATCAAACACAGAAGGAAAACAGGGATTACAATGTGAAAAAAAAAAGTCATAGACCTCAAGAGATTGACAGAATTCTTTCTTTTTTACATCATACTCCATCAAGCACATCTATAATACAAGAATCACAACTTTTATTCCTTTCTTCTAACTTCAAGTATTATATAAGAAAAATAAAGAAAACTTATAAAAATATCCAGCTTCTAAAAAACTTTATTTTCAGTTCAGATTTACACTTTATAATCTATTTTATTTCTAATTTATACATGTCAGAGCTGTATTCATTAGCAATAGTTTTAAACTCACAGAAGGAGATGATAATATTTACTATTTACTTAGCATTTTAATATTTATTAAGACTTTTTTCAGATATTCCATTGTTTTGATTTGAAAGAGTCATGTGAAGTAGATATTATTAAAATTCCAAAATAAGGTGATTAAGCCAGAACTTAGATTGTTCAAGTTTAGATAATAAGTCAGAAATGTGGGTCACCAGGTGGCATGAAGGCTAATAAGATGTCTGTATCCCACATGGCTGATTGTATTATTTGGGTCCTGGACCCAGAGGCTTGAAATAAATGATGGGCACCTGTGTTTGGGTACCCAAAATCCTGAGAGGAGAATGGAGAAAGGATTGACAAATCATCATCCTGAGAAATCAAAAATGAGGTGTGATTTCTCATATTCCCTTTCTAGCTCTGTCTGTTTCTCTCTAGCAAACACACATGCTCTGTAGTAGAAACAAACAAACCAACCAAACCAAACAAACAAAGAAAAACAGATAAAAAGAGAAAATATATAAATTATAAAAAGTAAAAAATACAGAGTCACTCAATAGCTGTATATTCCATTTTCCTTCACTGTACATCCCAGATCTAGCCATTGTTCCACTAAAAAATGTAATTTCTAATCTGCATTTCATTGGGCTTCTGTTTGGAGATGGGAATCTGAACAATGTAGACAAAAAAACATAGGTTGTTCTTTTTTCTTTATTGAGTTGTTGGAAAAATTATGATGCATTTTTGCATAGAAAATCTTAGAAAAATACATCGTGACTTTTCCAACAACCCAATAGCTAATATTTGGGAAACATACTTTAAATTCCAGGTATATTTTGCAACCCTTTCAGTGTCATTTGCTGTTATCTGCCTTTTATAGTTCAAAAAATAAGGTTGAGGGACCAGTAGTTGGCCTAATGACTCTTTTGCTGGACTCCCATTAGTCAACCGTGCTTTGAGTCCTGGACTCCATGGCTTAAACTCACGCTGGGCGTGTGTGCGTGCCAAAGATCCGGAGAGGAGGATGGAGGAGAAGGGATTGTGGTGTGGCCATCCCCCCGGGGGGTGATTTCTTACTTTCTGTCTCTCTGTCTCTCTGATGAGCACACATGTCCTATAGCAAAAACCTCTCCAAAAAATAAATAAATAAATAAATAAATAAGGTTGAAAAAAGCCACTTACCTATTGTCTTGCTGTTGGTGATAGCACGCCTGGATATACACATGGACAGCTTTCCTCTGTGTTCCAACCACCCCACCTCACCGTCTCTCCTCTGCTGTCCAGATCACTTCTTCTTTGTCACCAGGTAGATGGAGATAAAGGTTGAGACTGAGAAGCTTAGAGTAAAATGTAAACTGAAGATTTTCACATATCATGGAGAGTGCTGCCATTTGATGGTTTGAGTACAAAACTTTCCTAATCTGATATAAAACTGTAAAAGGTCTCCATCCTCTTGCAGAATACCACTGTGGTTCCCATGCTGGGCTGTATGTTAGAAATACTTGATTACTTTCAAATATAAAAATCTCTAGGATTTCTTCTTCATCCAGCACTCTAGATGTGAGACCTGTGAATCTTTGTTTTTAAAATACTGAGATGAATTTTTTGTGCAGTGACCAATTTTTTATTTTTATTTTTATTATTATTATTTTTTATAGGGCACGTGTTCTTGTTGGAGGGGAGGGAACGAGAGACAGACAGTAAGAGAGAAAGTGAGAAATCACTCCTTGGGGGATGGCTATGCCACAATCCCTTCTCGATTCTTGTCGTAGGATTTGGGCATACTAGCAATGCACCCAGTGTGGGTTTCAAGTCACCAAGTTCAGGGTTTGAACCACAATCAGCCATGTGGGAGTCCAATGTTATAGCCACCATGGCACCTGCTAGCATCCAAGTTACCAGCTTTTTAGAGAGTCAACTGGGGACGCAAGGCATACTAGACCAAAAAATAAATAAGAAAAATAAAATAAAATACAAAATTATATATTGGCTTGTCAGGAAAGTTATGATACATTTTTGCATAGAAAAATACATGATGACTTTCCTGACAACCTAATACATACACATTATTACTTTAACATAATTTCTTTTTTTAGAGAGGTTTTTGCTATACGGCGCGTGTGCTCACCAGACAGACAGAGAGAGACACAGAGACAGAGAGCAAGAAATCACCCTCCCGAGGGGATGGTCACGCCGCAATCCCTTCTCCTCTATTCTCCTCTTGGGATCTTGGGCACGCATGCACACGCGCCCGGTGTGAGTTTAAGCTACCGGGTCCGGGACGCGAACCACGGTCGACTACGTGGGAGTCCAGCGACATAGCCATTATACTAACTGCTGGTCCCAGCAATAAGTCTTCATATTCCTCTACTTTCTTCCAAATGCTAGGATTTTTTTTATGGCAGAATAGTATTCCATGAAGAATATGTGCCACGCTTTTTCAATCCATTCATCTGTTTGTGGGCCTTTGGGTTGGTATCATTGCTTAACAACCATGAATAATGCTACAATAAATATAGATGTGCAAGCACTTTTCCAACTGAGTATTCTCTTGTCCTTTGTGTAGATATCCAGGAGTAGAATTGCTGGATAATATGGTAGTTCTATTTGAAAGCCTTTGAAGAACCTCCATATTGTTCTCCACAGTGGTTGGACTAATTTACATTCTCACCAACAATGTAGGAGAGTTCCCCTTTCACCACATCCCCACCAACATTTATCATTTTACATGTTTTTCATCTTCACCATTCTGACTGGAGTTAGGTGGTATCTCATTGTAGTTTTGATCTACATCTCCCTTCTGACCAGGGCTGTTGAGCATTTTTTCATATGCTTTTTGGCTGTTTGTATGTCTTCCTTAGAGAATTGTTTATTCAGTTCATTTTCCTATCTTTTAATTGGGTTAATCATTTTCTTTCTGGTAAGCCACTTGAGTTCCCTACGTATTCTGGTTATTAGTCCTTTACCTGAGGCATAGTTCACAAAAATTTTCTCCTATTCAGAGTTGTCAATTCACACTGTGTCCTTTGCTGTGCAGAAACTTCTTTTTTTTTTTTGGAGAGGTTTTTCGCTATAGGGCGCGTGCGCTCGCCAGACAGACAGAAAGAGACATAGAGACAGAAAGCGAGAAATCACCCCCCAGGGGGGGATGGTCACGCCGCAATCCCTTCTCCTCCATTCTCCTCTCGGGATCTTGGGCACGCACGCACACGCGCCCGGCGTGAGTTGTAAGCCACCGGGTCCGAGACGTGAACCACGGTCGACTACGTGGGAGTCCAGCGACATAGCCATTACACTAACTGCTGGTTCCCGTGCAGAAACTTCTTAATCCGACGTAATCCCACTTGTCTGTTTGGAGGATTATTGCCTGTGCCTTGAGGGTCTTACTGAAGAAGTAGTCTTTGCCTACTCCAATGTCTCCCATAGTTTCCCTAGTGTTTTCCATCAGTAGTTTTATTGTTTGAGGTCTTAGGTTTAGATCTTTTATCCACTTTGAGTTGACTTTTGTTAATGGTGACAGGGGTTCAGATCACTCTTTCTGCAGATGGATACCATTTTTTCCAACACCATTTGCTAAAGATATTTTTCTTTACCCACTGGATTGACTGGTATCCTTTGTCAAAGATCAGTTGTCTGTATTTTAGGGTGTTTATTTCTGGGGTTTCTACTCTGTTCCATTGGTTCTTGTGTCTGTTTTAGTGCAAATACCATGCTGTTTGATTATCACAGCTTTGTAATATATTTTGAGGTCAGGAAATGAGATGCCACTCACGCCACTCTTTTTGCATAAGATTGCTTTGACAATACAGGGTCTTTTATGATTCCAGATGAATTCTATGGTGACCTTTTCTAGATCTGTGAGGAATGACTCTTGTAATTTTTTAGGGATTGCATTAAATATGTAAATTAACTTGGGTAGGATTGCCATGTTGATGATAATAATTCTCCCAATCCAGGAACATAGGCTGTCCTTCCACTTTTTTGTGTCCTTTTTTATTTCTTTTTAAAGATTTTTGTAGTTTTCCTTATAGAGGTCCTTGACTTCGTTTGTTAGTTTTATTCCCAGGTATCTTATACATTTAGTGGCTATGGTAAATGGTATTACTTTCTTCATTTCTGCCTCTGTCTGTTGTTTGTATATAGAAATGCTATAGATTTTTGTAAGTTAATTTTGTATTCTGCCACTTTACTGTATGCATTAATTACTTTGGTAAGTTTTTTCGTGGATACTAGTGGGTCTTCCAGGTATACAATCATGTCAACTTCAAGCAGATCATTTCAACTCTTCTTTCCCTATCTTTCTGTTTATATGTTGTATTATGTTTATGGTTTTGTGTATGTTGAATCACCCTTGCATCCCTGGAATAAATCCTACTTGACCATGATGAATAATCTTTTGTATATGCTGTTGGATACAGTTTGCAAGTATCTTGTTGAGAATTTTACATCTATATTCATCAGAGATATAGGTCTGTAGTTTTCCTTTTTTGTCATATCCTTATCCATTTGGGGAATGAGAGTGATGGAGGCTTCATAGAGTGAATTCGAATTGAGAAACTCCTATTTAACTTGACTGCCCTTTTTGCAGCAGAAATTTACAAAAAATAAGTTTGTTTTTCACCGAGATTTTGTAGCAGCCCAAGTATAACATCAGTCAGCTCATGTAGTTCACCCTTTTGTACATTCTTCACCGCCTCTTCAAAGATTGCCCAACAGCTTGGGGGAAGCAATATGTATTCTATTCTATATTCTATTTTACTGTAATCTTTTCTTCATTTTTGTCATCATTCTATTTCCATATTAGAGAAAGATATTCTTCTTGGCTCAAACTTGGAAAATAATGGCCGGAAAATATTTTAACATCTTTTCGGTGGCAGGTAACAATTACAGCTATCCTGTAGGCACATGTCTAAGGAGGTTATTTCTTTCTATTTCTACAAAGTCAAAATTTCACCAACTGCTTCTGTAGGTCTTAAGAGAACTAAGTCAAAAATTGCCATGATGAAAGCCTCAGTTTCACAGGTAAGCAAATCATACCACTTTTTATCAATAGACATAAGGTGTGCAGATGTTTAGTAGATTTTTTCATTTTATTTGGAAATACACCTATAGGCTCAAGAATTCTACAAAAATTTACATTTCTACCGTCTGTTGAGCATGCCGATTGAAAAGCAAAGTCTACTTTGTCTTTGGACAAGTTATCAATAATCTTTTGTTTTATGTCTTCTGCGGTCCCATCAAAATTCTCATACAAAGCAAGAAGGTAATTTTAAACTACATTTTTCAAATCAAAATACTTCAGAGTTAGGGAACATATTTGTTGTTGCTGCTGTGAATCAATGTTTCTATCTTTTTTACTGTAGAAAATGTGATTATTGGTAAGATCTGACAGAATCAGCTCTACACTGTGACGGGTCAACTCATTTGTTGTCAAAATATCCCCTTTTCTCTGCCACAGGGCAGTTTAGCTACAATCTCTGAATCAAGAAATTAAACTTTACTAGAGCAATCAAGGAAACAGGAAAATAATGTCCGTTCATTCGTTTGGCATGAGTAAATTAATTCAACAGCCACTGTTTTCTACTGTGCATCAATGTCTCTGGGAGAGATACTTATTTTATTATTTTCTGTTGTTTTTGTACTTGCCTGTCTCTTCATGGTTTTGTGAGATTCAGTCTCACAAATTCATACCTCTTTCTCTCTCATGCCCAATTTCAAATTTTTCTTGTACCTTGCATAGCCTACACTGTTTATATAATTTGATTTACTAATTCATTTGTATGTGTCCCTCCATCAATGGTGGAAAGAATAGAGTTGTTCATTTTATATTTAAATGATGTTTAAGTCATACCAACATTGGTATTGTAATCATTCTCATTATCTGAACTCTTAGAAAACATGATTACAGGGACCAGCAGCTGGTGTAATAGCTATGTTGCTGGACTTCCATGTAGTCGACAGCGGTTTGAGTCCTGGACCCAGTGGCTTAAACTCACACTGGGTGTATATGTGTGCATGCCCAACATCCCATGAGAAGAATGGAGGAGAAGGGATTGCAGCATGGCCATCCCCCCAGGAGGGTAATTCCTTGCTTTCTGTCTCTGTCTTTCTGGCAAGAGCACGAGCCCTATAGCAAAAACCTCTCAAATAAATAAATAAATAAATAAATAAATAAATAAATAAAAAAAAAGAAAAGAAAAAGAGAACATGATCACAATATTAAACATTAAACTAATACTATCTTGATACAAAGCTCAAAAGGCATTCTACAGACAGTCAGACATGGACTATTAACACTCAGTGATCACAATGCACTTCTGTCACACACTTAAGTCACATACAGAACAATTCAACGATGCCAACTGCAAATCATGACTGTCAACATCAGTTTTCAGAGAGAAAATTAGCAACAGCAGCTATGAAACATAATCTATATTATATTCATTTTACATTAAGAAATATGGTGCTTTGGGGACCAGCAAATGGAGTAATGGTTACATTGCTGGGTTTCCACATATTTTACTGTGGTTCAAGTCCCAGACCCAGTGGCATAAACTCACATTTGTGCATGCATGCCCAAAATCCTGAGGGGAGAAGGGATTATGGCATGGCCATCCTCCCCCGGGGGGGGAGGTAATTTCTTGCTTTCTGTCTGTCTGTCTGTCTGTCTCTCTCTCTCTCTCTCTGGCAACTGCGTACACCCTACATCAAAAATCTCTTAAAAAAAAAAAAGAAAGAAAAAAAGAAATATGGTGCTTTCACTGCCACTGACCTCCTTTCTTGCCACCATATGGGCTTTGTGCTTTTCCTTTGACCTTCTGCACCCATCTCTGAATACCATTGCTTCTTGAATTCTAGAAAAAGGTTTTTTAAGACGTAGCATTCAGTGCTAAAATCAGATGAGTCCCGGGTACCCAGGAAGTTTTTTCACCCCACTCTGTAAGCAGCCAGGTGTCACAACCCAATCTGATTCCATGCCTCCATAGCTGTGCTGGGCTGAGTTCCTTGTCTGATTTTCTGACTTGTGTTTGATTCCCTAGTATCAAGTTGCCAAGCAGGGCACTGGCTAGAAAAAAATGAACTTGTCAAGAGGGAGTTGCTCTGAGTTATGGGGCTTAGAAGATGGATTTGGCTGGTTCACACACAAACTGTCTAGGAGATGATAAAGGCACTTAGCATATTTCATTACTTTTGAAATTATTAACCTCCAAATGTCAATACAACAGAAAATGAAGACCATACTCCTTAGCTAGGTGCTAACATTGCTCTGCTGAGTCAGCCTCTGTAACATCAGGCTTTTCTTTAGCTCTGATGTGTTTGCAGCCTGAGATCTTTCAAGCTAAATGCTCTTTTTTTTCTTTCTTTATTTATTTGAGAGAGATTTTTGCTATAGGGCGTATCTGCTTGCCAGAGAGACAGAAAGTGAGATATCACACCCCAGGGGGGATGGCCACATCGCAGTCTCTTCTCGTCCATTCTCCTCTTGGGATCTTGGGCATGCATGCACACACGACTGGTGTGAGTTTTAAGCCACTGGGTCTGGGACTTGAACCATGGTTGACTACGTGGGAGTCCAACAACGTAACCATTAGCCATCTGCTGGTTCCTATTTTTATTTATTTTTTTTATTTCCTTCAGTGTGCCATGTTCTTTAACTCCCCAAACACAGGCTTGCTATCTTCCTTCCCAAATCCCTTTCCTCCAACTAGTTAGCTAATTTCTATCTTAAATTTGTAGGTGATATGTTACTTCCTTAAATAAGTCTCTTCTTGCCCTGGGGTGGATGTCTCTCTTACTCATTTGTTATAGCATTTATACTGTGTATAACATAGTGTATAACACCAGATGACATTGGTTTCTCTCTGCTACTAGATTCTAAGGCAGATTTTCACCTTTGTATTGCTAGCACCTGGAATTATTTATGGCATATTATAAGTTCTTAATAAATGCTTGATGAATGTCTTGAATGAATAAATGATCGATTGATTGATTGATTGAATAAATGAATGATTGAATGCCATATATGGTCACAAATTATAATGAGGCAAGATATTGTTTTTATATCCTAAATACATATGAGCTCTGTAATAATCAGTTCCTAACTCATTCCAAAGACTCTTTCAGTCATTATGACTCAGCCTTTTTAAAAATTAAAGCTTTGCATAAATAACCCTTTTTATTAGGTTTAACCATATGGCACTTCTGCTTTTGTAAGTTTAAAATGGTTGAACAGCAACAGTTCAATATCAGTTAATGTCATCTGAACAGTCCCTTTTGCCATATAACAGTAACATAACCAAGGTGTAGCATTTTAAGGTAGTCACAGTCCAAAGGATCAGACTGGGAAATCCTAGGGGTCAGTCATGACTCTACCTACCACAAGTAATCTCATTATTATGCTATGGATGGCAATGTAGGGTCATGAGACCCAAAGCAGGCAGACCAACACAGTAGTTATTTCAGATTTGGGATAGAAGAAAAGTGTCCTCTGTGAGTGGATCCTGACTTCACTGGTAAACACGAGATAGCAGAGAGGTAACAATTTCAATGACTATAAAGGTATCCCATGAAATGGCAGGGCCTAGGGTGGGTTAAAAATAGAGAATGGGTACTAGTTTGGGGGTTAGAATTTTATTGGTGAGGGACCAGCAGATGGTGTAATGTTTAAGTCACTGGACTCCCACATAGTCGACCATAGTTTGAGGCCCGGATCCAATGGCTTGAAACTCATGCCAGGTGCATGAATGTGCACATGCCCAAAAATCCCACGAGGAGACTGACAAAGAAGAGATTGCAGCGTGGCCATCCCCTTCCAAGGGGGTGATTTCTTGCCTTTTGTTTGTCTGTCTCTCTGGCAAGTGCATGCACCCTATAGAAAAAATCTCTCCCCTAAAAAAATATAAGGGAATTTTATTGGTACAGTGACTAGCTTATAGGCTTATAGTATGTGAGGATTATCTCTTATGTGTGTTTATTATCTTTTATCTCTCTCTTTCTGTTGATTTCATGCTTCTAGAGGGTTAGCATTATGCTTAATTTATGTTTGTATCTCCCTTACTATGCCCAGGGCTCAGACTAATGGAGAAATGGATAAATGAAAGTACTAATGCATGATTTAGTGAGTCACTACATCAATGAATATATGAAAAAGCTACATAGGACAGTGCCAAGATGAGACCAAGATAAGTACTTCTCTGACTCAAACCTTCTGAAATGTAGTTCTCCTTAAAAGTTCCACTGTTCAAGGCTACCCAAGAATTCTGTTCCTAATAAACAGGCCACTTGATCTTGTAAGATCTTTTACATCTATTATTTTCCATTATGTGGAGAAAGAGACTTCATAATCTCTATCCAGGATGCTTTGAAATCTAAGCTAGGAGTAAATGCAGTCTCCTCTGAGTGAATGTATCTTCCCTCTGTGGACATAAGTTCCTCTCCTGCTTGGATGTGACCATGTTTTAGGTTCCAGATTCCTTTCTGGGATCCTTCTGGATTGGTTTTCTTTTTCTATAATTGCAAATCACCACACTTTGTGGTTTACAGCATAATTATTATCTCATAGTTCTATGAGTTAGGATTCTGAAAGGACGCAGCTGATTTTTCTGCTCTTGGTCTCAAAAGGCCAGACTATGTGTGTTGACTGACCTGGGCTCATCTGGTAGCGCTGAGGGAGCATCTGCTCCAGGGTCATGCAGATCATTGAAAGAATCTAATTCCTTGCAGGTGTAGAACTGAGGTACCTGGTTCCTTGCTGCTAGCTAGGGCGTGATTTTAGCTTCTAGAAACCACTCTCTGGTCCTTGTACATGTGTCTTTATATCTTAGAGCAGTAATTATATATCTAATTTTTCTCACACTTGAAATCTCTTGGACATTCAGTCACATTTCGCTAACTACCAGAGTAAGAAAACTATGTTTGAAAGGTTTTGTGATTTCATTGGACCCACCTGGATAATCCAAGATATATTCCTTATTTTAAAAGTCCACTATATTTGTTTTCTTTATGTTGATTAATTGATTGAGACAGAGACAGACAGACAGGAAACTCCCCTGATGAGTCCTTGCCTTGCTGCAGTCCTACTTCCAGCCTTGCAGCCTTCCAGCCAGGATTACAAGTGCACCTGTGGGTTTGGCTGGTGTGTATAGATTGACTTGGGACCCGGATTACATGTTTTCCCATATTACTTCAATCTCACCCTTGTACCACCGCGGCTGGGCCCACCACAATCTTAATAATACCTGTCAAGCCTTTGTCATGTAACTCAAAATAGCCACAGGTCCAGGGATTAGGGTGTGAATACCTTTGCAGAGGGCGTTCTCTACCATAACTTCCATCTTTTGGGGCAGGTATGCTGGGGAGCAGCTGAAGATAGTACAGATGCAGTAGCCCTCCCCTGGATGGCCACGCTGACTACAAGTCATGCCTTCTCTCTGCTCTTATTGGCTGATTCAGTCTTGCGGCTTCTTGAGGCCCTATCTCAGTTGTTCTCTTGCATTGCCAAGTACTCAGTGCTATTTCTGTTGCTTGTTGACATTATCAGCACATATTTGACTCTCCACCATATACCAGGTACCTATAGTAGTCTTTCAGAAGAAAATTATACATTTCAAGAAATTTCTAATTTAGTAGATAAACATAAAAATAATTGGTTGTTTATGATACACCATTAAGTAATTTGCTAGGGTTCAAACGTGAAGGACCGTGGAGATTCACATCAATGGCAGATGAGCCAGAAAAGAGTATTTTGGGTTCCAGTCATCATGTGTAAGTGTCAAGAATTTTTGTTTTTGGCAGAAAGTTGGCTGTTATGCTGTAGTGCAGCTGGTTAAGAGGGGAACCTAACAGATTGCGAAGAACTATTCACCAAATATTTTATGCAGTGTCAAAGGCACATAAAAGTGATAAGCACATAGAAGGAAATGTTTCTGCTCAGAGGAAAAGGCAGACACATCTGAACATATGACAGCTCTCTCCTTTGACAGAGGATGTGCTCCTATGTTCCTATTACAGAAAGCCATGATTGTGTGGCTTTAATGTGTGAGGATTTGTTTATGTAGAAGGTAAATTCAGATTTTCTGGCTTGAAGAAAGTCTCAGTCTTCCTATTCGAATCAATTCATTCATTTTCTCCCAACTTTTCTTTCTAACTTGAAGAATTCCTTTGCATGAGTTGTACACGTATAGTTCCATATGATTAGTGACTTCTTAGAGATACTGTTCACGTGAACTGTGTTTGCTATCATGGCTCATTTAAAATTTCTTCAGTAGTCTTTAAAAATGTTTACAAGTGATTATCTGACAAGCCTCAGCAAAGTGCTTAGTACAGATGATGCCTTGAAAAAGTTACTTAATTTCTGTGAATCTCAATATCTTTGTTTGTGTTAGGACAATTCTAACAACTTCTCTCATTATATTGAAATCTGTAGGTATAAAAATTATTGAAAGAAATGACAGAAATAATTATTGAAAAAATAAAGTACTTAATGACATTTTATTGCCACATAAAAGTTTAGAGTAGACACAAAAATGAAAAATAAAATGTGTTGTATGAGATAGATGCTTGTACATTTATATGCATATAAATATGTTATACTTTATTGTGACAGACAAGTCTGTTAAAATACACTCTCTCCATCCTTCTGGCAGATTTTTCAATTATATTAGTACTTACACATTCTGGATATTAAATTTCAGAAGAACAGTTTTTCTTTTTTTTATTATTTGGAAAAACAAAAATCCCAAGGGCTGTGATATTGCAGATAGGCTTGTTTGAATTAAATGTTTGCCAAACCTCTCCTGTATATGCCAGCATCTCCTGGGTATAGTGGGCATAAAAACAAAGGAGGTAGGAATCCTTACCTCATGGGAAGTCAGGCGCTAGAGCAGAGGTTCTCTGCAAATGCAGACTATGAGCTCCCCGCAACCACACACACACACACAGATAATAGGTAACTTAAGGTAGTCTTAAAATATTCTAGAGTTTCTGAAAGATTTACATGTTTATTTTATAACGTGCATTCAGGGTTTGTCTTATAGTATGCTTTTCCGTGGAGGTCAATGTTAGGGGTGCAGTTATTGAGCCAGGAAGTGTGTGCATGGATTGCCCAGGACAAGGCCATGGAAGCATCTTGAGCCTATGAGTGTAATTAATTCTGTTTTTCAAAGCTGGGAACCAGAGCCTAATAACTGGTTCGGAAATAGCCTAGAATGACAAAATCACACTTTCTCTCTGTAGTATATTTTTATGAGTCATTGTCATAATCATTAGTCATTTCAATCACAAATATGTGTCACAAATATGTCAGAAACTCTGCAGCTACACTGCTCGGGGTCCTCTGCATAGCATCAACATACTGTGATGAACAAGACAGGCATGTCTGTGGCCTGCATGGACCTTATTATACTTTGTATTTTATCTCTTTGGCTGTTGACTTCCCAGAGAATCACATGAAAGGCAGATGTAAGCAGCAGGTATGTTTCACAAACACACATTCACGTTAGGTAAAAACGACGGTCTCTTCTTGTGTAATGCATTGCAGTGTTTTGATTCTAAGCTCTCCAACATTGAAGCACAAACCAAATCTGGTCACTTTCAGATAAACCCAGTGTAATGCAGTGATTTCTTATTCTATCTGGTGTATAATTCAGCCACATTCTGTTCAGACTCTCTCTAGAGAGCTTCCTTCTGCTCCCCCGGGATTGATGGTCAATTCCAGAGGATTTAACTCTGCCACCAGCCTAAGGTCCTTAAGGCAGGGCCCTCTATTTAGGAACTTCCTCTACCCTGATCACACACTAGGCAATGCACTGTACAGTCAGTGTAAGGAATTTGCTGAAATACCAAGTGGGTGGCTTCTGAGTACCCGTGAGGTTCCCTGGCACTGGCCACATATGGAGATGTCTTGGTGCCCTCCCCTATGCTCCAGTGGGGACTGGCTACACCTTGTCTTTTTGATGTTCATTTCCTGGTGCTTGTCTTGCCACACATTCTCTTCTTAATCTCTTCTTGTCACCAGGCACTCACTTGCTACAAAAAACCCAGGCTGGACGTGGGAACTCACATGGTTCTAACATGCCTCCTGGGCCTTCTCCTAACAGAGGTCCAGATAGAAGAGGCTCATGTCATCTCTTCTTTCTAATCCCTGAAAGGCGTAAGGACATTCTCTCCTATTTCTACATTCCTCCCTCCTCATCTGCCTGTCATCCCTTAGCAAGAAAGCCACAGATGGACCTACTGAGCAACTCTGTCCCCTTCAGGGATCATGCCTTACTCCATCTTAGAAAGGTTTTGTGGTCTGGAACTAAACAGCCTTGCTGGTCCATCTTCCCTTCCAGATTTTTCTTTGTTATATCTGGATAAAGGCTTTTGATTTGAGAAGCCCTCTGGTCATCTTTCTTTTTTATTTAGGTTAACTGTAGCCTCTTTGTCACATCAGGATTATACATTGTCACAAAGAAAAAAGAAAGGAAGGCATCCTTAAATGTTTCAAATTATTTTTCTTTCATTATTAAATAAAAGGAGCTATGCAGAGATAAGGGACCAAGTGTCACTGTTCTGTGTTCTCGCAATATCGCTTTTGCAATTTCACTTCCTGTGTTTCAGTGGGAAACTACTTGAGTGCTTTGTTGCCAATAACCTGAAATTTCTTCAAGGACAAAGAAGCTTGTTGTACTTTGGTATCCCAGTGCCTAAAACAGTGCTTTGTGCACATAGGCACTATAATTGTGAGCATTTGTTGAGCCCTTTTTGTGTCTTGGCATTGGGTTGAGAGCTTTACAAATTTATGTCTTTTGATCCTCACAGCCCCATGAGACAGGTAGTATGGCTGTGTTTTACATCTGAGAAACTGAAGATCAGAGAGCTTGAGCAACTTTCCTCAAGGCAAAGAGATTACAAAGAGTAAAGGCAGAGATCAAACCCAGGCTTAACCTCTGTATCGAGCTGCCTCTCAGTTAATGTTCGTGTATGCAGAGCTTACATTCTAAATCCATGAGTTTCAGATGTCTGTCCCATCAGACTGAGTACCGGACATGTCAGAGAGGTCCCCCTCAACAGTTACACTGTCTGATTAATGACATATGTATCTCTATCCCTAGCAAAATGATTAGATTATATAAAAATGTTTTATTCAATCAAAATAATGTAAGTATTTAAAATGAAATTTCTGATTTTAAATCCTATCATTATTTTTCTACTCAAGAAGTTAATTAAATTTCTCTTCCAAGTATCACGTGGGAGATGCCTGTTAAGTGATAGGTTTTTGTAGGTGTGAAAAGATCAATCCAAGTGAACTCGTATTCTAATAATGGAGATAAAGATCTCCACAGAGAACAGAGACAGTTTAGAAGCAATCTAGCACCTGTCTGCAAGGTAGAGCATTAGCAAGGAAGCTTCACACTGTCTGTAGCAGGGAAGAATAATGTGGTTTAGAAGCCTTTCAGCCCAGTTTCTGGCAGGGACAGCAGTGTATAGGACTGTGGAGCTGGATGCCATAGACCAATCACAGTGTTCCCAGGCAAGTCAGCTAGTGCCCAGAGTCCTGTAGAGCAAGGGGACTGGAAGACAGGGATCACTGTGTGACAGAGGCCCCTGGAGGGTGCTTCTCTCTCCCTCCCTGGTGCATGTACAACTCTACCATGAATAATAATGATTTTTAAAATGCTTCCTGCAGAAGTGATTCAGAAGAGTGATTTAGGCAGAAATATCAGGGAGGGTCTTGAGAGCCAGATATCTTTATGGGAGCTAATTCCCTTAGAGATGTCTTCGGGAGTTCACACCTTGCCTCTTATTTGAGACCCAGCAAGGTGTGTGTATGTGAGCTGATTACTCTAAGTCCTGATTCAAGGCTGCTGATGTTGACTTAACTCAAGCACAATTATTAGTGGTACCCAACTGTTTATATATTTATATATTCCCTATCTTGCTCTAGCCTTCATTTAAGGCATGCTTCCTAAAAATATACAGTCATTTAATATATACTTACAGAAAAAGTGGGTGAAAAGGGACAGTGAAGACTGAAATGAAAATACAAAGCCATGTATAATATTAAGCCATAGAACTCTACAGTTTAAGTCCTGTGTGAATCCTAGAATTGATTGTAAATTTGCCAATGGCTTGTACATAAAAGAGACCACAATGTTTGCAATGCCTGTAAAGTAAAAATAGAACAGATACTTAGAAGCAAAGTCATCACTTATTCCTGGTATGGGCACCAGAGAAAATTCAGGTCGATGTGGAATGTGATGAGCATTATTTTAATAATATTCTTATGGTAGATATTCTGGGGTTTTTCTCCCCAGTTTTTTTTCTTGTATTATTTGTCACCAAATATTGATCACATTAAATTTAATCACCATTCAATAGATACAAATCTTCTGGGAGGTGAAATGGGACAGCCTGCTATACACAACTCTTCTCCTTTGGAATAACCCACGAATGGACCTTGGTGACCATGAAATGAAGGACTATCTACTGTAAGTTCCATTTCCTCAAGCTTCTTTTTGGTAAAAAAGTGATGGGCAGTGTATTTAAGATCGTATTTCCTGGAGTCACTACCTACATACATGGATTCTCTGTTTCTGGGCAAGTTTAGAGCCTTGTACTTTAATAGCTATTTAAATAGGAGGCAGAATTCCCATCTTCTCATGAAAAAGAAGGACACTGAGAAAATCATGGCCTAAATATATGAACTTCCTAACTTTAACTTCAGACAATTATGAAGCAGTGTCCACGGGTAAGATAAGGACAATTAACATTTTTCTTAACATGCAGTGTTGGGTCAACACCAGTGTTCCGGCAAATAGGCTGTTAAGAAGGCAGAGAATTCTGAGTCTTCACTACAGTCAGAACAGCTTCAGTATTTGTTTATTCACTTATTCAGTTCATCTTTTAACGAATGATGTACTTTTGGCACATTTTTAAAATGAGATATAACTAAGCATTCTCTCACCCCTACAGCAACCATGCTATATGCACCTATAGAATGATTAACATAAATAGTAGAATGTTGGGGCCAGCAGATGGCATAGCGGTTGTGTCGCTGGACTCCCACATGGCTGATTGTGGTTTGAGTCCCAGACAGGTGGCTTGAAAATCATGCTAGGTATGTGTACATGCATGCCAAGATTCTGAAAAGAGAATGGAGAAGGAATTGTGGCATGACCATCCTCTTGGGGGACGATTTCTCACTTTGCCTCTCACTGTTTCTGTCTGTCTGTCTCTCTCTCTCTCTCTCTCTCTCTCTCTCTCTCTCTCTCTTGTGAGTGCACATGCCCTAAAGCAAAAAAAAAAAAAAAAAAAAAAAAAAAAAAAAACTCTTAAAAAAAATAGAATGTCATAGTACATCCTCCAAAAGACCTGGTTTGTGAAACACACAGCGAGGTGTTCAAATCAATGACATTTCTGAATGGAATTACAAAATAAGTCTTTTAAAATTTGGAAAGATCAGGACCAGCAGATGGCATAATGGTAGTTGACCACAGTTTAAGTTCAAGTCCTGGACCCAGCAGCTAAAACTCATGCCAGGTTTATGTGCGTGCATGTCCAAAGTCCCAAGAGGAGAATGGAGGAGAAGGAATTACACGTGGCTATGCCCCCTGGAAGGTGATTTCTCATTTTCTGTCTCTCTGTCCAGCAAACGCATGCACCCTATAGCAAACAGTCTTTCTACAAGAAGGAAAAAAATGTGGAAAGACTCTACATGCGCACTATGACTTTAGGTTGTTAATCTGTAGTCATTCTTACTGGAAAAATATTCCTTGTAATTGCTGAGGCTGGAAAGAGTGGGGCTGTCTGCTGGTGGCCCAGATGCCCCTGCTGGAGATGTCTAGCAGTGTACTCACTGGGACTAGTAGTCCCACCTTACATGCTGGGTTAGGAAGGGTTTTGCAAGTAGCAACTCCCCAAGAGGTTACCCATACCTGTATCTGATGTTCCCAGTATGGGTATAAAACTTCCTTGAGGAACTGGCGCTCAGTTGCAGCCTGTCTGTTACAAACTCAGACTGGTTTTCTGGTGCTAGTAAGGCATTCATATGGGGGAGCACAGGAGCACCTGCTTCGTGGTGTCCCCTACTCTAGGTAGGCTGGGCGCACTTCACAGGCAGCCAGATGCTAGAGTATGGACACACTGCATTGTACTAACCCTTCTGCCAGCAAATTCCAGGCTCCTAGTGCACTCTTTTGTGTTTACATAGCCTTTTACTCGAAAGAAATACAGCCAAAATGTTAATCTTTTACGTCTTTAGAGTCAAGAGATGCACATCAGCTTATTGGAGGTAACCTGATGTTATTATGGGAAATTTTATTTTTAAAGGCCAAAAGAAGAATGTTTTTCTTCACTCAAAAGTTCGTTACTTAATCATTCAAAAGCTCCGTCCTTCCTGAGAATGTAAGTGGTCTTAGGCATTGATAATATCAGTTACAAGGGGGCAATACATGTAATTGTCACTTCTTAGCCCATTGCCAGGCCCTGAGTCCTAAACTCCTATGCAAATGCTAAGAAAGGCTCAAACAAGCTTCATCTGTGGAACCATAAGCAGACTTATTATTCCTAACAGAATTTTCCATATGGATCATACAGTGTATAATGAAGGTCTGTGGTAAAATAGCCACGTGCCCAACCCACCTGAAATGTCTGTCTAGGAGGTTCACTTGGGCTTTCACTGGGGACTGGTCATGTGGGTACCAACAGTCTACCATGTACCCAAATTCCAGATGCCCCAAAGGAAAGGAAGTGATTAGCATAAACCACGCTGTTTACATAAACAGTTAGTCAGTGAGCCGCTCTTGGTTTAGAAACTCTTCTGAAATCCTGATACCTAGAAACTAGCAAAGGATCAGCTTTACAAGCAGGCCATTCAGAGAATACAGTCTCAGGCCTTCTATTAATATGTTAATTATTTTCTGCAGATCTTCACTAGATATTACATGCATTTTCGTGAATACATATTCATTATCAATTTTTTTTCTTATTTTTTTTTGAGAGGTTTTTGCTATAGGGCGCGTGCACTTGCCAGACAGACAGAGAGAGACAGAGAGACAGAAAGCGAGAAATCACCCCCCAGGGGGGATGGTCACGCCGCAATCCCTTCTCCTCCATTCTCCTCTCAGGATCTGGGCATGCACGCACACATGCCCGGCTTGAGTTCTAAGCCACCGGGTCCGGGACGCGAACCGCGGTCGACTACGTGGGAGTCCAGTGACATAGCCATTACGCTAACTGCTGGTTCCCTCATTATCAATTTTTTGAGAGATTTTTGCTATAGGGAATGTGCAGTTGCTAGAGAGAAAGAGGGAGACAGAGACAGAAAGCAAGAAATTCCCCCTCTCCCCCCTACAGGGATGGCTATGCCACGGTCTCTTCTCCTCCATTCTCTTCTCTGGAATTTGGGCATGCACTCACATGCCCCTGGCATGGATTTTAGGTCATCGGACCTGGGACTCAAACTGCAGTCGACCACATGGGAGTTCAGCACCTTAACTACTCTGCCACCTGCTGGCCACACATTATTGATTTTCATCCTGCTCCATCTTTACATTGCTTCTATTTACTTATTTATTTTATTTTTGTATCTTTTTTTATTATCTACATGCCACCTCATATCCTCTGAAAGTATTGTTTTTACAAAAAGTCTTTGTTGAATGGACATATGAAATAAGACTGTACTACACTAAATAAAGATAAGATGTGTGACTTCAGGCCACTTGTAACCTCTGTTAGTCTAAGTTCTCACATTTACATTCAGGACAAAACATCTTTATTATAGGCAGGAATGAAGATGATGATGGTGAAGCTATTTGTTATTATGATTCCTTTTGGATAAGTCATAGGATTATTTTATATATCAAATTAAATAATAAAACAAAATATGTTTTATGCTTTACATCTATTAACATTTATGAGCTGTTATGATTACTCATGATATGATGGTCTTGGGAGAGTCACCCAAAAAAGTATAGTAACTGATTTTCTGGGATAATAATTATCCCAACAGTATTCTCATCTCATGAAAAGTGACTTGGGCATGTTACTCATGTTTTCTGTGCTCATCTCCCTCTTCATATTGATAGAGATACTGTAAGTCCTTTCCTCACTAAGTAGTCATGTGCATTAAATGAGTTCATCTAAATAAACTTTAAAATAGAACCTGACATATAGTCAGTGTGAAATAAGTGTTTGTGGAGAAGAATGCATGATTAATTCATGGTGAAGGGGAAAGAAAATGAGAGTGTAATTCTCATCAAGCACTAAGAGTTGTCATAGAACAAGGTCTCATCCTCAAATGTTTTCATTTGCCACAGTAAATATAAAATGAGTGCTGGGCACAAGTATAAAAAGGAGGTGCCCAAAGCCCATGTGCACTGGCTGTGTCTCCTCTGAGGTAGGGCAGCTCCTTCTCAGCTCTGTATGACTTCTATTCCTTGGGCTAACAACCCACTGCAGTCAGATACATGCATATATGGTGTGTGTGTCTACATATGTGTGGATAGACATATAAATGTGTATACATATACATGCATATAGATGTATGAGTGTGTGTATCACATAATGTCTAGTGTAATTTTTTAAAAAATAATTATTTAACTTTCATTATTAGTTTGTTTTTTAATTTGACTAGATTGGGAGAGAGAGAAAGGGACAGTGAGAAAGCAAGTTGCCAAGTCTGGGACCCCGAACTGTGGTAGGTCGTGTGGGAATCCAGCACCCTTAAACACCACGTGACCTGCCAGACCCAGTGTAATTTTTTGTTTTAATAAAAATCATTCCATGTGTTTTTGGTCAGATCCCTCGTTGAGCTGACAGTTGGAAATGTCAGACACAGAGAATTGGAAGTTAACTTGGGCTTCAAAGGCAGGACTAAATATCTCTGTGGGGACAGCAAAAGACATAACCTAAGATGCTTTCAACTATATATGTCTTGTTCTTTTTGTTGAGTTTTTAAATGAAGATTAGGAATTTGTCAAGTGGAGAAACATTTCTTCAGAAATCACTCCCTGCCCCCTGGTGACCCTAGTTAGCACAGAAAACAGTCGGCTCAAAGTTAATGTTGTTTGTGAAAGCATGGTTTGTTGAGGGGGCGTTGAGACTTGTAGTGAGTTATATTTATATTCCTGATATATGAAGCAGTCATATTTTCTTAGTTTTTCCATTTAGCTGAATATGTGTCCTTAATTACTGTTTTGGGAACAAATGCAGAATGAAAGGGCAGAATTGGAATCCCTGAGATATAGTATGACATTAGTCTACTTTGTTTAAACAAACAATTCTGTCATATAAGTACTCAGTTATCATTTCTATTGGAAAATATTTAATTTTACTCCTATTTGCTCTTAGCAAACATTAATTCTGATACTCATAATATGAAAAAGTGATGATATAGGCATTAGGAAAATACTGTGGCTTATTTACTTAAATTTTGCTTTATAAAATAATCTTTCAGAAAATTAAAAGGAACATTTTGTTGATTAAAATAATTTCATGACAGGACCAGCAGTTAGCATAATGGCTATGTCGCTCAACTCCCATGTAGTCGACCATGGTTCGAGTCCCGGGTCCAGTGGCTTAAACTCATGCTGGGCGTGTGTGCATGCATGCCCCAGATCCTGAGGAGAATGGAGGAGAAGGGACTGCAGCATAGTCATCTCCCCAGGGTGTGATTTCTCGCTTTCTGTCTCTCTGTCTCTTTCTGTATTGCTGGCAAGTGCATGTGCCCTGTAGCAAAAACCTCTCCAAAAATAAATAAATAAATAAATAAATAATGATTTCATGTTGTGGTTATCCTGATAGATTTAGTCTGTTGCTCAGCACTGATGGGCCTTTGTAAAATGGCAGGTTATAGATGTTCTTAATAGGAGCCAGTGGAGTTGCCAACAGTGTGTGCCATTTTTCTTCATGAGCTCCACACTAACAAGTGGCACAATGCCAAATGGCATGTGTAACAAAAGTGAAATATTTAATTACTTTAGCATAGATCTTGCCTTTTCTCTTTGTTGTCAAGAAAGATTATACCAGAATTACATTTTAGTTGTCTTTTACTTGTGTTCCATTTCTGCTATGAAATTTCTATTGTCTCGCATGGAAAGACCATGTGGGTAAGCAGATCTCCTTTCAGTATTTACTTCACCACTCCTTTGAGTACTTAGAGTCAAGCAGATCTTCTTTGTGTACTCAATTCCCTCCTTACTCACTTTATGATATTGTGTACATCACTAGTCTTTCTGAGGTTTTATAAAACTTCTGTAAGATGGGTTATGATAATATCTTCTTAATGGAATTGATAAAAGGACTAAATTAGAAAACATCCAGGGGCCAGCAGGTGATTTGGTGATTAAGACACTGGATTCCCACATGACCAATTGTAGTTTGAGTCCCGTACCTGGTAACTTGAAAATCATGCCAGGTACATGTGCCTGCATATCCAAATCCTGAGATTTTTTTTTCTTTAAATTATTTATTTTACCTAGCATTATTTTTTCATTTAACCAGGGAGAGATCGGGGTATGGGAGAGGGAAAGTGACAGAACAAGTCGCCAGGTCCAAGACTCGAACCATGGTTGGCAGTGTGAGAATCCAGCGTCTTAACCACCATACCATCTGCTGATCCTAATGGAGGAATGTGAGATGATCCCCAAGGCTTTTGTCTGAAGCAGATATTGTTTCCTTACTCTCTTCTCCCTTCTCTTCTTTTACTTCCCCCTTTATTTTCACAATTTTATTCACACTATGAATTCAGTTAGCATCTGCATGTCAACAATTCTCTAATGTATGGTTTTTTTTAAGCTATTTTTGCTATAGGGCATGCACTCGCTAGAGAGACAGAGAGAGACAGAGACACAGAAAGTGAGAAATCGCTCCCCAGGGGGAATGCCACACCGCAATCTCTTCCTCTGTTCTCCTCCCAGGATTTTAGGCATGCATGCGCACATACCCAACGTGAGTTTTAAGCCACAGGGTCTGGGATTCAAACCACTGTTGACTATGTGTGAGTCCAGCAATGTAACCATTATACTACCTGCTTGTCCTTTCAAGTGCATATTGTAAGCCCAGTAGTTTCTCCTCTGACATTTAGTCTTGAAAATCTAGCCACTTTAATACTTTGGATACTACAGAGACTTTTTTTTTTTTAATAACTCTTTTTTTTGGATTATTTAATCTTATTGTCATTATTTTTACTTTTTAAAAGTTGACCATGTCCCAACTTGAACTTATCATTATCCCTGAGAAATTTGGCTCTCATTTATTGCCCTCTAGCTCAGCGAAAATCTCTCCTTTTCCACCAACTGGACATTCAGAAACCTAAGAGTCAGTGCTGAGACTTCCTCCCACCTTACTACCTCACATGCAGTCTATTACTAAATCTTTCCGCTTCATTCCCTCTTCACTAGCAATAACACAGACCATGTCAGTTTTGTCTTACTCTCACATGGACTTCAGCAGTAACCTTTCAGTTAACTTCTTTCCTAGAAGCCTCTACTCTCTTTTTATTCTCCAACTCAATGGACTTATTTTATAACTATTATCATTTAATTATAATTTGTTACATTTCTTGATTAATTTCTAGCTTTCTCCTGCTCTAGAATGCAGTTTTATTCAAGGGTAGAGTCCCTATTAATTTTTCTTGCTATTATATTCCTTTGACCTAGCTTAATGATTACACACAACAGTTCCTGGATTGAATGAAGAGTAGCTCCAACTTGTCTAACATACCACTAGTAGCTATCCTTTAGAAACATTCAGGACACTGAAATATTTATTAAACTACAACTAGGAATTAGTCATGAGCAGTTAGATTGAGAAAAATCCTGCCCTTATTAAACCTATAGTCCAGTAGAAGAAAAAATAAATATATTTACAAAACAGTAAGTCACCAATACAGTAGAGAGAAACTCTCTAAAGAAACAAACAGATAACATACCATGGGATTTGGGGCATTCATTTATCCATTCAATTAGAGAGAAACACTTCAAAGAGGCCTTTCTAATTCAATCTTATGGAAACAATTGGAGGGACTTTTCAAAAACTCTTCAAGTAGATCAAACAATACTCCTTAGGAGACATAACATCTAGGCTAAGACCTAAAGGTTGAAGTTAGGTTATCTTGGATAAATATGATATGGAATATGATAGCCATATGACTAAGTCAGAAGTGGTAATATTAGTATTTTTCTTGGGTAGAAGAAAACACTGGTTTCTGAAAGTGGTTCTGAAAATTGGAGTAACTCAATATGACTGGAGAACAATGTTTGAAGGTCTGAACAAAGAAATACAAAACAAAACAAATCAAAAAACAAGTTCACAAGACAGATCATCAATATCCTAGTTGATTTGGATGATGTGAGACTGCATCTGGAAGGTCCTGACAAAGAACTAAAATATTTGAAAGAAGAAAGTTATATAGGTAAGTTTGAATAAGAAAAAAAAATGATTTCAGAAGGTATTATAGAAATTAAATTAGAAGGAAGCAAGGCTGAAAGGAAAAAAAATGACTAATTTATCACTAATTCTTAATTTGTGTAATCAACTCATTTATTTATTTAGCAAGTACTTATTAATTGCAGCCTAACAGTAGGCTTTGACCTCCATGCTGGGAACACAAGGATGAAGTGCATTCACACAGACATGTAGTATAGAAAAACCCTTAAAGTAATCGAACGCAGAGGTCAAAGGAGAGACAATTAAGACCCCTTTGCAGATTCTTGTTTGTACCCTTTACTTAGTATTTTTGAAGAGCTTATTGGTATTTATAGAATCAGCCAAAATAGATTCTTACATCTTTAGCTGGACGTGAGGACCTATGTTGGAAGTGAATACAGGTCTTTCATAGATGCAAGCTAGAAAATTCAGAGAAATGAAAAAGAATGAGCTGAGGCCTTTTGGAAGCAGAACTTGACATCCTAAACCAGCCCAAAGGAAAACTAATATTTAAAGTCAGCAGGGTCATAGGAGCATGAATTACTCAAGTCTTAAAGGATGTTGTGAGTGGAACAAATTGATATTTGTATCAATTGTATCAAGCAAGGCTTCCTGGAAAAGGTGACATCTAGGCTAAAATGCATGAAGAATAAAGATAAATTATCCAGAAAAGATTGTCCTGTGAAAGAGCAAGACTAAAGCAGAAGTGGTAGCATTTTCAAAGTACTAGAGTAAGGACAAAGCACTGGTTTCTGGAAATGTTCCTTAAAATTAAATTAACTCAATATGTACATAGAGGAGTAACTCTCTACAAGTTTGGTAAGAGAGAATGAAAAAAAGGAAGAATTAAGTGACAGAAGAAGGGAAAAAATGAGGGAAGGAGAAGAGGGGGAAACAAGGACAAAGAGAATCCTAGATAGTGGAAATACCCAAAGGTTCTATTTTGAATGAAGCTACTTGATAGAGTGGGAAAAGTAGAATTTGATGTGGATCACACACAGATTCTAATCCTAGTTTTTTTATTTACCATCTCTGTAGTTTGAACAAGCCATTTTAGAGTACCAGTCTCTTGATCTATGGAAGAGGAATTACATTTTCTTGTTCTTGTTGTATGAGTTTGAAACAATGAGTATTAAGTGTGTTGATTACGGTACTTGAGTGAATTAATTATTGCTGGTAGCACTCCTATTAGTAAGGAATATACCTTTATCCAGACACTGTTTTAAGGGCTTCACTTTTATTTTATCTTCACAAGGGCCCTATGAAATGAATATTAGTATTAACTTATTTTTCTAGATGGAGAAGCTGAGGATCAAAGAAGTTAATTGGCCTAAAGCTACACAACTAGCAATGGTGGAATCAGAATTCAGGCCCAGGTAGTCCAGCTCCAGAGCTCCTGATGTCAGTTTTAGCTGCTCCCCAGGTTGCCCATGAGAAGATATGGTACAGGGAGCGTCAATCTCCTGACCTTAATTTAATAAGGGATAAAGATTCTAAAAGCTTTAGATTGATTCTCTAAGTCCCACAGTCCTCAACATTGTTAAAAATCAGGATTAATAGGGCCAGCAAGTGGTATGGTGGTTAAGGCACTAAACTCCCACATGATGAACCACAGTTTGAGTCCTGGTCTTGGAGGCTTAAAAATCACACATGGTGTGCCCAGAATCCTGAGAGGAGAGTAGAGGAGAAGGGATTGCAGTCAAGAGGAGAGTGATTTGTTACTTTCTCCCTTTGTCTCTCTTAGGGTGCATGCACCTATGGCAGAAACTTGGGGGGAAACGAGGATTAATATGTTCTTTAGGTTTCCATGAGATTGAAGAGCTATAAGGTGAATACCTGGAAAGTGCATTGTCCAGCAAATGGAAGGGGCTGAGTACATGCCCTGGCCCTTCTCATGCCTTTCCTTTCTGACTGCACATCTTTTGTTGTTTGGAGGATCCTTCTACTGACTCACCAGCGTTTGAACATCTACCAGATAGAAAGAACTGATGTGACACAGTAAATGGAGAAAAAAGTACTATTTGACCCAAATCACTAAGAAGTATTTTATTTTCCTGGTGTTTTCTGTCTTTCAGTCATTTTATGATTACTCAAGATGTGATACTAGCCCAACAGTTTTATACCTAAAAAAAGGCTGTCATTGAAAGCCAGTTTCTGTATTCATAACTCCCTAAAAACTGTAGAAGTATCTGTGAAAATACCTACTGTGTCCATGGCTGTGAACAGAGAATACGCCATGGGAAATTGCAATGCTATTTGATAGAAAAGGCAACATTTTCATTTAAAGTACTCTATGGTAATTTATAAAGGCTTCCCCCACCCCACTTGGAATGAGTTTTCATTTTTATTATTTTCACAGCTGTACATATTTTATTTCAGCAGATGCAACTAGAACTAACAAATTGGTCACAATTAGAGCCAGTGTAAATTATGAGGGAGGGCGAAGGCTTGGAAACAACAGCTTTGATTCCCCAGAGCCCATCGATCACAAAGCCCATCTCATTTTGGTACCTCCCTCGCTCCTATCACAAGCCCTCCCCACACATGTGTGCAGCTCAGCTGTGTGCACAGTGCAAAATGAAACAGGGCAGACCTGAAGACAATGTGTGGACAGAGTAAATTGAGGGACCCTAAGCATGCATGCCTTGCATCTTCGGTGAGGTTTTAGGATGACATAAGACACCAGTAAGAGCAAGGGGTCACATGATAAGCGTGTACTGCAAAGCCAGATCCCTTCCCTTCTGCTCTCAGCTCTGAGCAGAGAGATTCTGGTCTCTTTATTACTTGTCCTCCTTCCATTCATGTGTCAATAGTCAACTGAAGAGAAAGATGAAAACACTGTGCCTTTATACATTTGTGAACCATAGCATCAGGAAAGTATAGGGGTTTGACTCGTGGCCTGGGTACCCGACAGCCTGGGATACAGCGTGCAAACTGGATAGCTTTAAGCAAATTGCTTCTGATCTCCAAGCTTGTTTCTGCTTTATAAAGTGAGTAAAAATAGTAGTAACCACCACAACAGAGACAGAAATAATACAACTTTAGTAAAGTGCTGGCATATAACAAGCAACTAATAGCTGTTACACCTACCTCATTATTAATATTGTAATGAATTATAGCATTGCTATTAATTGTAGTGCAATGTTTTACATACAGAAATGGAGGTTCCTATAAATTCTATTCATGGTTGCGTGAGGACTTCAGGAGAACTTTAGAGGAGACCCATGTATTAAATTTCAAAGAAATGTGTAGGATCGACACACAGGATGTGGTTATGTTGGTGGGAGATGGGAAAAGACAGTCTCAAAAGACAAAATTTATCCGTGAAAGTATAAAGTATGAAATGTCATAGCATATTCCGGGACTGTCAGTTGTTTGCTTGAGCACAGGGTCTGAAATGGCAAGGCATGAGTGGAGACGAGGCTGCAAGGGTGGTGATGGTAAGAGCCAGATATTAAGGGTCTTCCTGGCCTGTGTTTCTGTTTTATCCATTGCACTTTGAGAGTCTGCTGGATAAGCTGGTGGTATTATATTCAGTGGTCGGGAAAGGTCTGATATATTTTTCTATGCAAAAATGTGTCACGACTTTCCTGACAACCCAGTATAATACTGTGTATATATTCAGGTACTATGTTTTAGATCACTTGCTCATCTGTTCTTTGATTTGGTCAGTTTGTTCAGATTATTACAGTAGATATTATAATCCCCTTTATAAAATGGGGAAAATTATTTGTGAAAAAGACCAAAAAAAAAAAAAGTAGAGCTTTGACTGTGCTTATATACTAGAGGTCCGGGCATACCTCTCTGGACCTGTCCCTTTTCCTGGGCTCCTATTTTATTGGGTTGTCAGAAAAGTCATGAGGCATTTTTGCATAGAAAAACAGAAAAAATATGTCATGACTTTTCTAACAACCCAGTATTAATAGTTTCCCATGGGACCAGCGGATGGCATAATGCTTATGTTACTGGACTCCTACATAGTTGACTGTGGTTTGAATCCTGGACCTGGCAGCTTGAAACTCACACCAGGTACCTGTGCATGTGCACCCAGAATACCGAGAGGGGATTGCTGTGTGGCTATCCTTAGGGTATGGGTGGGGGTGGATATTTTGCTTTCTGCGTGTCTCTGTCTCTCCAGTGAGCACACATATTTAGAGGCATCCCAGCCAGGAAACCAGGAGCTCCTTGTGGACATTAGCTATATCCCGATCATCTCTGGATCACTACTGACAGCAGAATACCTGCTACCTAGAAGGGCTGTCCCTGAAAATCTGCAGAAAAAATAGATCCACTGATGAACAAGCTATAACCTCATTTCATTTATCATATTCCTGACCTGGGCTTGAGTGTTCATCATAAGAAAACACAAGATCCTTAGAAATCTCAGGGACATGGTTGTTGGTCCTGCCACAGTCTGGGAGCAGGCAGGCATTCTACACACACACCTCCCTTTAATATTCATTTTTTTCTGTCGGGGGTTATAGTAGGAAGTGGTGGGGAGTTGGTATTTCTCATGCTTTGACCAACTCTTATGATGGGTAGGGTGATAGCAGGCTCCTAGCCCTTCTTCACGCCTAGCCTAGAATCTTGTCCATTTTATTTATGTTTCTGAGCAAACAGACCAATTTATGTGGCCAGTCTTCATTCCTAAACAAAATGTTTTCCTGTCCCTCATGCCTCTGGACAACTGCACATAATAAAATGAAATTAAATCTAGAATTTTTTCTTCATCTTTCTGGAGTGAATATCTAAACTGTATCCTCCATCAAACCTGAATTTGAATCCCAATTCTGCCACTGGTGTACCTTAGGCAAATGATTTAGCCTCTTCAAATCTCACTTAGAAAGTGATTTATAATAAGAGACATATACATATTATTAATAGACTAATATGTATTAATGTTAATAAATAACATTATTTAATGACATGAGGTTTTAGAAATAATGTATTAAAATGATTAGCATAGTGACTGAACGTAGCAGCTTCTCAATAAATGATGGTCTTTGCCCGTTTTCCACTCAGGGGAATGGAATTATTAAAACTTAGGAAATGTGAAGGGATAATAGCAGAGAAGACGAGCCTAGATACAAGTGACTGTATGGGAGGAAGGTGGCCTGTGGGGATCTGGGAGCTTGGAAAAAAGCATTTAACAGACACAGGATGTAAGGTTTATGTTGAAAAAGTCACATATGGTAATATCCTTGATTGAATTATGATATATTTCGTTCATGCTTTGAAAAACAATGTTGTACATGTTAAAGATGTTTAACAATTAAATGTAGATAGGAAGTTATAAAATAAAATTAGAAAAGAAAATGGATGCAACAAGACTGTAAGACAGCAGTAGTTTTTGTTTTTGTTTTTGGATTTTTTTTTTAATAGAGAGATTTTTGTTACAGGACACCTGTGCTCACTGGTGAGATAGAGACAGAAAATCAGAAAGTGAAAAATTCTCCAGGAGTTGGGGATATGGCCAAGGTTTGTCACAGGGCTGCAATCCTTTCTCCTCCATTCTCCTCTTGGGATTTTGGGCATGCATGCACAAGAGCTTGGCTTGAGATTTAAGCCATCAGGTTTGGGATTCAAACCACATTTGACTATGTGGGAGTCCAGTGACGTAATCATTACACCATCTGCTGTAACTTGTGAAACTATGGGTAGTACTAATACTTCTACTTCTCAAATATTCCTAGCATTCTTCCGTAAATACGTGTTATTTACATAAAGAAAAATAAGTACATAGGAAAAGGTCACGGTAATTATATTGTTGGTATATTCTCTTTCTGAAATACCATATCCAGATTTTTCTAAATGCAAAAACAAACAAGCAAACAAAAAACCAGACACACAAAAAACTTTAAAGCAGTCAGCTTTATGGTCAAGTAGCTTAGGGAGCCAGATCCCACATGGCTGACTGTGCACTTTGAATCCTGGCCCCTGTGGCATGAAAAATATGCCAGGCATGTTTGTGCATGCCCCAAATCCTGACAGGATAGAGAAATGGAAAAGAAGAGATTGTGTTCTAACTATGCCTTATGGGAGAGGCAGTGTCTCCCTTCCTCTGCTTTTCTCTCTCTGGAGAGTGTACAGTCTCACTGGCAATTAAAAAAATAAACCTTAAAAGCTTAATAGAGGAGCACTATGGAACTGAAACTCAGATCTCTGAGGAGAGGGCACTCTTCTGCTGTTGGTGATGTCTCGGAGCTCAGAGACAGGGGGCCCTGACCCCTAAGGAGAGGGTTATGTTTGATTATGGCTGGCCCATCTGAAGGGGGAATGACAAGTTGCTGCTGCTTCTTTTTTAAAAAAAAATAATTATTTTATTTAATTTTATTCATCATTATTATTTTTTCAATTTGGCCACAGAGCAAAAGAGAGAAACAGAGAGAGATGGGGAAAGTGAGAAAGCAAGCCACCATGTCTAGGACTTGAACCATGATCCATGTGGGATCCTTCACCACCATGCCACCTGGCAGCCCTGTGACAAACCTTGCTTCTACAATTGTTGAAAATACTGCACACTGTATTTAGATGCTCTTCTGGAAGAAACTGCTCTACCCAGTGTGAATTGCTGTACCCAGAGTTTGCACCAGGGCAGGAAGCACACAGAGAACCTCATGAATAGAAGAAACGGGTTCTCTCCACTCACTTGTCCTCTAACCTTATCTACTTCTAGCAGCCCCTGCTATCACAGAACAATGGGGAGATGTTAGCTAAGAAGAAAAATGGTTCACAGAAAACTAATCTCAGCATCGCCCAGCACACGATGGTCAATTTGGAGCTGAAAAGCAATGGCCTAAAAGTTATCAGAGGGGACCAGCAGATGGTGTAATGGTTATGTCACTGGACTCCCATGTAGTGGACCTCAGTTCAAGTCCCAGGTCAAAGGCTTGAAACTCATGCCATGCACATGTGTGTACCTGCCCAAAATCCCAAGAGGAGATTGGAGGAAGGGATTGTGGAATGGCCATCCCCTCTGGTGGGAGATTTCTCACTTTCTGTCTCTTTGTTTCTCTATCTCTATGGTGAATGCATGCACACTATAGCAAAAATCTCACTCTAAAAAAAATGGCAGAGAAGACTTCTAGGAAATGGAGGTTGTGCAATAGGAATATTCTGTCTGATTCAGATGTGCTTGTTATGTTTAATCACATAAATGGACTCTAAATGGACTCTTCCAGTCCTGTTCCCAACTCATGTTCTACAGATGGCTTCTGAGATCTTTTTACTTAGGAGTTTGGTATTAATGAGGACAAATGTATGAATTGTAAGACTTTCTCTCTGTTGCATTTTCATCTATGCAGTGTTAACAGTGAGGATTTTCCTCTTCTTTGGTCTTTACCATTGGGCAGCACCAATCTGGTGGTGCACTTAAATAATGGGGTGAGGAGGGTGATAAATAAGGGAACGCTGGGGACAAAACTTTTTTATAGCCTGTTGCTGAAGCCAGGTTCGCAGTGTTACAGGTAGACCTGGTTTTATAGTTTTCTTATATTTGGAGCCTTGAGTGAGGGGAAGTGCAGACATTATTGGTGTTAAAGGGAATATAGTATCTATGAGAAGAGGTAAAAATAATCATTATATAGCATGCTATAACAGATAATGCATATCTCTTATGAAGGGACTTGACAAGACAGTGAAAAAATGACATTAAAGTACAAGTTTATTTTGGTGCAAAAATTCTTTGGAATCCATGTATAGTGTTTTCATAGTACACATTTTCCTTGGGCTTTTTGAGGACCCCTCATATTACAGTACTTGATTCTTAAATAATTGTGTTGCCTGGTTACTACTGTTATGTCTGCCATACAGAGAAGGAAGCACAAGTGCAGACAGTTTGTGGTTACATATATAGGGTCTGAGTGGGAATGCAGAGGGACATAGTAAAGAGAGCATGGATTTGGAGTTAGACCACTCCTTTGTTTGTGAATAAAGGTTCTGTAACTCGCCACTTGAGAGACCTACATCGTAATACAGTCATCCAAGACTCACTGTTTAAACTAAAAAAGAAGATATGTTCCTCATAATGTTCGTGTAAAGTTCAAGTGCTATAAAACATCCAAATGGCTATAATAGTACCCACAGAAAAGAGATAGTTCTCGTTCTATTTGTTGTCATTGTCATTATTATACAATCATGCTTTGTTTTATTGTGCTTCACGGATACTAAGTTTTTGTTGCTTTTACGAATTGAAGGTTTGTGGCAGCTCTGGGTCGAGCAGGTTCTCCTGGTGCATTTTCCAGTAGCATGTGCTTGCTTCATATGTTGGTGTCACATTTTGGTCATTCTTAGAATACTCAAACTTTTTCACTTATACGGTTACACTATAGTGATCTGTGATCAGTGATCTTTTATGTGACTACTGTCATTGTTTTGTTTGTATTTGTAATTGTTATGGGCCACAAATCATACCCACATAAGACTGTGAACAACTGATAAATATTTGTCAGTTTTGCTCTACTACTGGCTGTCTCCCCTCTCCTTGGGCCTCTTTATTCCCTGCAGCTCAACAGTATTAAAATTAGGCCAACTAATAATCCTACAGTAGTGTGTATATGTTCAAGTGAAAAGAAGAACTTAAGTCTCTCACTTAGAAGCTAGAAATGATTAAGCTTGATGAGAATGGCTATAAATGATTAAACATAGTGAGGAGGGCATGTCGAAAGCTGATGCAAGCCAAAAGCTAGGTCTCTTGCACTAAGTTGTCAAGTTGTGAATGCAAAGGAAAAGTTCTTAAAGGAAATTAAGAGTAGCAATTCAGTGAACCCGGGAATAAGAAGACAAAATAGTCTTACTGCTGACATGGAAAAAATGTTAGTGGTCTGAATACAAAAATCAAATCTGATGTAACATGGACATAGGCCAGAGACTAATTTGGAGCCAGCAATGAAGAGTTCTGTGTAGGCTGAGAGAGAGGAGGAAGCTGCAGACAAGAAATTTGAAGCTAGCAGAGGTTGGTTCATCAGGTTTTAGGGAAAACAGCCAGCTCCATAACATCAAAGTGCAAAGTGAATGGCAAGTGCTGACGTAAGAGCATAGCACGTGATCCAGAAGATGTAGGTGAGGTCGTTTATGAAGCTAGCTGCACTACTCAACAGGTTTTCAGTGCCGACGGAACAGCCTTGGAAGAAGGCTGCCATCCAGGACTTTCTTAGTTGGAGAGGATAAGCCAATGGCTTGCTTCAAAGTTCCAAGACAGGCTGACTCTTGTTGGCACTAATGCAGCTGGTAACTTTAAGTTAAAGCCAACACTCATTGACAATTTCAAAAATCCTAAAGCCTTTAAGAATTACTTTCATGGGACTGGCAGCTGGTGCAGTGGTTAAGGTGTTGGACTCCCACATGGCTGACTGCGGTACAAGTCCCAGACCTGGCAGCTTGCTTTTTCACTTTCCCTCTCTCTCTCTCTCTCTCTCGCTCTCTCGCTCTCTGATCAAATTGGAAAATAATAATAATAATAATAATAATAATAAAGTTAAATAAACAATAATTATAAAAAAAAAAGAAAAGAAAAGAAAGGAAAAGAATTATACTTAGTTGGGGCCAGCAGGTGGCATGGTGGTTAAGGGTGCTGGATGCCCACATGGCCAGCAGTGGTTCTTGTCCCAGACCTAGCGGTTTACCTTCTCACTTTCTATCTCTCTCTCTCTCTCTCAGTCTCTCTCTGGTCAAATTAAAATAAATAAATGAATTTTAAAAAATATACCCAGTCTACTCTGCCTGCCCCTCATAAGCAGAACAACAAAGCCTGGATGATGGCACATCTGTTCACATCATGGTTTACTGAATGTGTGACACCCACTTTTGAGACCTGCTCAGAAAAAAATGTTCCCTTCAACATAATAATACAACTCATTGTCAATACACATAGTCACCCAAGAGTTCTAATGGAGCAACACGAGGAGATTCATGTTGTCTACCGCTTTCTACATAGCATCTAGACTGCACTCCATGGATCAGGGAGTCATTTTCACTGTCAAGTTCTATTGTTTAAAAAACGCACTTTATTAGACTAGAGCTGCCATATATAATTTCCTCTGATAGATCTGGGCAGAATAAATTGAAAAACTTCTGAATAGAATTAACCTTTCTAACTGTCATTCAGAGCATTTGTGATTGGTAAGAGGAGGTAAAATACCAACATCAACAGGAGTTTGGAAGAAGCTGATTCCAGCCCTCATGAATGACTTCGAGGGGGTTCAAATTTCAGTGGAGGAAGTAATTACAGATATGATACAAGTAGGATGAGGACTAGAACTGGAAGTGGACCCTGAAGATGTGACTGAATTATCGCAACCTTGTGATGAAATGTTAACAAATGAGTTGCTTCTTATGGATGGGCAAAGAAGGTGGATTTTTATGGGTCCAGATGATGGTACAGTGGTAACATGAAGACATGCTATGCTGAGTCACATGAGGAACTTCTGAATTTGACTGTGGAGACCCCCCTGATGATGCTGGGTACACACGTGCCCACGACTGGGAGCTGACTGAAGCTGAGGATGGGTAGTAGCATTGAGACCCTGTTGCAAGTGCCATCTCTTTGTCTCTCACTCATGAATGAAATAAATAAGTTGCTTTGTTTTGTTTTAAAGAAAGAAAGCAATTTTCTTGAGAAGATGGAATTTATTTCTGGTGAAGATCTGTGAACACTATTAAAATGACAACAAATGACATGGAATATTACATAAACTTAGTTAATAAAACAGCAACAGGGTTTGAGAGAATTAACTCCAATTTTTAAAGAAGTTCTTTGATAGAATACTATCAAATGTTATCTCAGGTTACAGAGAAATCTTTGTGAAAGGAGGATTCAAATTGATGCAGCTAATTTTCCTGTTGTCTTATTTTAAGAAATTGTCACAGCCTCCCCAGCCTTCAGCAACCTCTACTCTGATCAGTCAGCAGCCTTCAAAATTGAGGCAAGATCTTCTACCAGCAAAAAGATTAGGACTCACTGAAGGCCTTGATGATTGTTAGCATTTTTTTAGCAATAAAGTATTTTTTAATTAAGGCCCTACATTGGTTTTTTAGACATAATGCTATCGCATACTTAATAGACTGCAGTATGGTGTAAATATAACTTTTATATGCACTGAGAAACCAAAAAACTCATGTGACTTGCTTTATTGCAATATTTGCTTTATTGCAGTGGTCTGGAACCAAACCCGCAATATCTCTGAGGTATGCCTGTAATTGTTATTGTTATAATGATGACGAGAAAGATAATGGCAGCTTGCTTAGCTAAAATTTGTAACCAGACTTTGGACTTTAGGCATTACACTATCCATGAACATGCTGCTTCCTACTCCCCCCTACCCCACCCCCCACCATCTGCCTCTCTCAAGCATCAGGCAAAGAGTTTGGACTTGAATTTTATCTCCTTTTAAATATAATCAAAGTTTACGTCTTCATACCAATTATAACATTTGGATCAGCAACACCATCAAGCAGTTATATTTTAGTGTTTATGAGTATAAAGAAAGACTGAAGGCTAACCAAGTACATTGCATAAAAATTAAAACCAAAACAGTTTTTTTTATTCTTGCAAGGTAAGCACAGAAAACCCCATTAGCAACAACACCCAGTCACACCGGCAAGCCTAGCACATCAAAGTTATAATTGAAAGAGCTGCTGATACAGAAACCAAGAAGATGCGTGAGTTATGTTATTCACTTTGTACCTGCTAAGCACAAAACAAAGCTCATCTGAAAGTTTCAGAAACAATGTGTATAGTTCCTTCGACGTTTAACAAGAGACTCAACTTCCATGGTTAAGGAAAGGATGGAATGAATACAGCACAAGCAAAGCCCATTTTCTTCTAGAGGTTTTAACTTATTAGTTATTGTGAAGATTTTTGTACCAAACAAAATTAGAAGACAAGCCAGTGGCACTCCAGGAAGCTCACATTAGTAGCTGCCTACTTACAGTAATGATTTTTTGGTGCCAAAACATTCACATTGTACTTGCTCATTAGAGATTTCAAAATGTTTTGTGTGTTACTTCATGTTTTTGGAAGTTTAAATGGTACCTCACTGCTCAAATGTTTGTATAACCAAACCTACCATTCGTAAAATATTTAATCAGCACCTCTCATAATAGTAATAACTGCCTCTTGTTGAATACCAAGAAGCACCATGATATGAGGGCATATTCTGTCCACATTCTCTCTAATCCTGGGAACAGCCCTTCTAGGTAACAGGACTCTTACTTTGTTGATAAGAACATTTACTCATTGGTATTAAGGAACTTGTCTAAAGTCACTCAGTTACTAAATAGCAAAGGTAGATGTCAAACCTAGCTCTCTAATTTCAAACATTCCGGATTTTACATAATATCATTTTATCTCTAGGCATATAATGTGTCCAGTGAGTAAAGGCATATCCAATCACATATTTACATTACATGAAATCATCTCTCAGTTCTACCTATTCTTACTCAAAAATGAGCTTATGTCTACTTATAATCTTTAAATTCCACATTTGCCAGCGGTGGAAATAGAAGACCCTTTCTTTCCTTAATTATAGTGTGAATGCTGCTATTGTGACCCTGGAGAACAATGCTGAACATCCAATGGGCAAGAATCTGCAGACTGCTTTTGTTTCTTCATCTGTTCATCTCTTTAACAAACTTTGTTTTGGGTAATGCTTGTAAGCCAGATGCTGTCCTAGGCATATATTGAATGAATAATAAATGCTCTTTCCCTTTATATTTCCATCCCAGAAAATAATCATGGATTGACAAGGTTCCCATCCTGTCATAAAGGTCTTAGAACTCCGTTTGGTGCTAAAGAACCAAAGTCTAAGATCAAAGAAAGATAAGCTTGATGAGCACACTCATGTTAAGGGGGGAGCCGTTCTTTCAAAGTTCTCCCTTCTCCATGAAAAGGTCTAGTAATGTTAAGTTGTATGTATGGATGTTTAAGAGAACGTGTGCACACACGCACACACACACACACACACACAATATATGTGATGGCTGAATTTCAAAGTTGTTCAGCCAAGCTAAGAACTAAACCATATTTTGTAGCAAAGATTTGTGGTTAAAATCAGTCACAAATTAAAGCATTTTAAACATTTATACAGATTTAATTTTGAGATAAAAATGTTCTAATGAATATTCAGCCATCACATCTGGCAGGGCATTGCATCTTAACTGTTTAGTGTCACGTTAGTGATTAATTTATAAATACACTGTAGCATTTCTCCTCTGGCCAGTTGAGCACAATTGAAAACTACAGATGAGAAATCCAAGCCTGTGGCATGTTAAATATGGAGCCAAACATTCTCTTACACGCAGATCCTCAGACATCAAAGCTCTAAAGGAAGTGCATGTTGAGAAATAGAACTGTTCATTCATAGTGTCATAAGGCTAAAAGGATGTTTGAAACCATCTGTTCCAAAATCTCCACTTCACAAACGAGAAATCTGAGGCCAGAGACAAAGTGACTTACTCAGTCCCATGACTAGATTTATACCAGCGTGAGAGAGTTCTGGTGCTCCAAGAGAGCTAGAATTGGCAGTTTTGATGACAAGAGTGAGCAGCTTGAAATATGTGTTAATGCTAATGAGGGAAGAGAGGTGCATAGGGAGGAAGGCAAGAGAAGAGGAAGAGGGTGTGCCCTGGACCCTCATCCATCTTCCCCATTGCCAGATGGCTCTGCAGAATAAGGGGTGGGGCGAGCCTCACCTGCTGCTCAAGGCTCTTTCCATCACATCACACGGCCTCTCTGTATGGATCTACATGTAGTATTGTTTTATTCCTCCAGACACTCACGTTTTACTCTGCTAAAGATGTTTGGAAGGTCAAAATGGGAAAAGGTACTGCTGCTTCTATTTCTCAAGAAGTGTGAGATTGAGACTTGCTATGGTAGAAGGCTTGTGCCCCCTCCCCTTCATATGTTAAGACTAATCACCAATGTGGTGGTTTAGGAGGAAACTCCATTCAGGAGGTGATTAGGTCTTGGGGTGGAACCCTCATGAATGGGATTAGTGCCCTTATCAAAGAGGCCCAGTACAGCTTGTCTTCTCCTTCCACTGCATGAGCACACAGCGGAAAGTCATTGTCTATGAGCAGCAGGCCCTCACAAGACGCTAGATCTTCCAACGTCTGGGTCTTGGCCTTCCGGGCCTCCAGAACTGTAAGAGACTGATATTTGTAGTGCATAAGCCACACAGTTTGTGGTGCTTTGTTACAACAGCCTGGATAGGTTTAGATAAAACTCAGTAGCTCTGTCTCACTGCTGCTTTTAGAGTTTTTGTAAGGGACCATACATCGGCATAGTACGTGCACTTGCCATCTAGTCTTTGTGCCAGGCTAAGCCTACAGTTCTTTCCTACCTGTAGAGATGGCTTAGACTACAGCAAAACTTGAGCACATGCATATAGTTGGTGTTACCCAGATATCAGGTGGGAAACATTAGTATATTAAAAGTCTGGTAAAATTAGTTCAGATATCTCTAACTCTAAAGCCCATGAAAACCCCAGTCCTCTCTGTAACTTTTATTTTCCCCTAGAAGCTTCTGTTTTTATGGTTCTTTTTTTTCTTGTTTGTTTCTTTTATTATTACCAACAGACATGTTTGTCCTTGTAAGGTCTGTGTTTTGCTTAGTATCAACAATGCAAAGCTTAGAGCATTTATTGATTTCCACAAGGAAGCTGCACATGTCAAATACTTTGTGGGCTTTTAGAGTCTCCAAAGTTTGGAGAAATCATGGAGAGGAGTCACTTTCCTCCACCTAAGGTTGGCCATTTATTGGTGGCTTTCTCCGTTCTCTTCTCTGTTCATAACTCCCTTTCCCACCTACACTGCCCCCCAATTCCAACTCGTTTTCTTCCTCTGGTGTGCAGAGCATTGCTGCTCTCCTCTGTTCTTACTTCCAAAGGCGCAACTCCAAATCTACCAGAGCTCAAGAGGCTCAATGAAAAAAACAATAAGTCACCCAGTCAACAGAACCAACTGCTGTTAAACTGGGTGGTGATATAAAGTGGTGTCTGGGTCATCATCATGCTCAATGGAGACGCTAGTGATCCCGCCACACTTCATCCAAGCAGTCAATTTTTGTAGGGTGAGGAGTAGCTACTTCCAGCGGAGTCCTTCTGTCTGATGAGCCTCTGGGGAGGAAAAAGGGAGTACTGTACATGTGATACTGCTCCTGTCTCCTGAAAGTCAAGGATGAGAGCACTGAGGCCAAAGGAAGAAAATGGTCATCTTTGCTTCATTGTCTTTAGGCAAAAGAACAGACAGTAAGGAGGTGCAGGGCTCCTGACAATTTCAACTTCATATATGCCACTCCTGAGGTTGTACTGTAAGGCCTTATGCAACAGCTCTGTGGTTTCCAAGACACCCAAAGTCAAATGGCAAAGAGCAGTGTCTGAGGATTCAATTCATCCTGAAGTGTCTCACCGAGCATATCTGTAAAAGCTCCCTTACATCCATGGGCCTGTGTTACTGCATGCCTTATATTGGCTAAGTTTTGCAACTGTTGTGGGCTTTCCTCCCACTCCCAATGCCCTTGTTAAAGTTCCCATCAGAGCGGCCAGCAGATGGTGTACTGGTTATGTTGCTGGACTCCCACATGAGCAACTGTGGTTCAAGGTCTGACCAAGATGGCTTAAAAGTCATGCCGGGTGCATGTACGTGTGTACTCAAGATCCTGGGAGGAGAATGGAGGAGAAGGGATTGGGGCGTGGCCATCCCCCTTGGGAGGTGATTTATTACTTTCCCTCTCACTGCTTCTGCTTCTTTCTCTAGTGAGCACATGTGCCTGCGCCCTAAGGCCAAACAAAGAAGTTCTCAGTAAACTCAGTCTGAGTAGTCATTTTTTTCTTGCCAAATTGCTTTCACTTGACCACATTTGAAATTTCTGTTCTTTTTATGATAAGGAAAGTGAGTGAACCCATAAAAAAAGCAGTTGGCTTTCTATATGTTCTCAGTGCCAATGTTTGCCTTTCCTGGCAGGATACTACTTCCACAGTGGTTTGTGGTGCCTTCCTCAGAGAAGAGTAAGGAAAGGAGGATGCATGGCCATTAGAGCTGATCTGTTGAATATGTTATCAGGTGCTCCTGTCAGAAGAGCAGATGATGAGCATCAAGGATATTTAGCATGAAGGAATGAGTAAATGAACAGCACCTGTGAGTTCTTAAGTCACAAAGAGTCCTGGTAGCAAGGAGCTGCCTCTCAAGTTCTGGACTGGGAGCTATGTGTGAAATTTTATTTCAGAAACCCCTGGCCTGACTGGGTCAATAGTATCTTTCTGGAGGCTTGGTTTGAATTCCCAAGGTTCTGAGTTAGGTATTTCCTAGAGATATAGATGAGAATAGCAACATAATATTTGAGAAAAAGTTAAAAATGTACCAAGTGGGACCAGCAGTTAGTGTAATGGCTATGTCACTGGACTCCCATGTAGTCGACCGTGGTTCGTGTCCCAGACCCAGTTACTTAAAACTCACGCCGGGTACGTGTGCGTGTGTGCCCAAGATCCCGAGAGGAGAATGGAGGAGAAGGGATTGTGGCATGGCTATCCCCCCTGGGGGGTGATTTCTCGCTTTCTGTCTCTCTGAGTAATTTTTTTTTTCTTTTTGCCATACGGTGTGTGCACTCATGAGAGAGAGAGAGACAGTGAGAGAGAAAGTGAAAAATCACCCCCCTGGGGGATGACCATCCCATAATACCTTCTCCTCTATTCTCCTCCTGGGATTTTGCGCGTGGACACACACATGCCCGGTGTGAATTTAAAGTCAGCAGGTCCAGGACTCAATCCATGGTCAGCCATGTTGGAGTCCAGCACCTTAATCACCATGACACCTGCTAACCCCCAAAGTAAAATATTTAATTCATATTACTATTTTCTATTTCCTCTAGTATGAGGTGTGAAACAGCATAGTATGCTTTTAGAAAGAACAGCTGCCTCTGAGGACACGGAGTGTAGGTGGAGTGTTAGTTGATAGGAAAAGGCTCAGATCATGAAGTTCTTCTGATGCACATAAGTTTGGACAACATCTAAGATCAATTGGGATTAATAAAAGTTTTTAATCAACGGGTTTACACAGTCAGATCTGCATTTTACAAAGACTAATCTGAGGCAATGTAGAAAATGGATTGCTATGTAGCAAGGAGAAGGGGATTTGGAAACAAGATTAGGAGATCTTTGAAGTAATCTAGTCAAGAAACAATAAAGGAATGAACTAAGGGTAAGGCATTGAGGCTGGTGAAAGGGGAATTCACTCTCCTTATGGTGTTAAGTGGATGGGGTTTGATGAGATGTGGTTTAGTAGAAAAGATAAGGCAGACAGAGAAGGACTCTGAGACTTCAGATTTGGGCAATGTGTCAGATTGTATCAAATAGTAAAGAGCTAGACCATGAACAGTAGGGACTCTGGAGCCAAGGACCAGGGCGCATGCATTCCATATCAGCTTCTACTCTTGGGAAGCCTCAGTACTCACTGACTACTATGGGGAAGGCCTTACTTAGGTAAAACTTCCTTGAACTGAAAGTTAAGAGTGTTAATTCTGGGTATGATAATGGGAGCTATAGGATCCTGAGCTTGTTATGAACAGCTATATGTGTTACTGAACACATTCTATTCATTTATACAGTTCAGTGTTTCCAGTCTATCACCTCCTCTGCTCTCGAAGGCTAATTCACATGGTTATCACCAGTCCTTTATGTAATACAATCAGAGCAGTGATAATGTGAACTCAGTTTATTCAGGGAACAATGTGAATTTAGGGTATAGTTATTGTACATCCCAAAGTGAATGTGGTGGCCATGTCTAGGAGTTTAAGTCTTCCTTTCTGCTCACATTTCACAGCCAGTCAAGCCACTGAATATTATTTTTCCTTCCTAAGTATGAACCTGAACTTTGGAAATAAAGACATCCATATGCATTGCATTCTTCATTAGAGTGTGACCTTTGAATTCAAACTGCCAGGGCTGAAATTATGGTTTTACTACATAGCTATTTGTTGAGTTTAGCCAAATGATGTAAAATGTAAAATACCAGTTTTCTCATATTTAAAAGAAGATAGAAATGTAATCTCGTCTTCATAAGATTGTTAGAAATATTAAATGGATATTGAATATTAAATGAGATATATCACACACTTATAATGATGTCGATCACATTATATAAATATTTAATATTGATATAACCATGCTATGTTACTTTATTATTATAGCTATTATGCAGATTTGAAACCTATGGTAATTAATCTCATCTATAAAATGAGAGCCAGTATATCCACTTCCAAGTTTTATTGTAAGAAATACATGGGAGTATTCAGTGGGTTTAAAATCTAGCCTATTCATCCCACTGAAATCTTACTTGCCTCTGCCAATCCTCCATAGGTTCATTCAAAACCACTGTCTTCCCCTGAGGTTGAATTCTTCTTTCTCTGGACTAGCCCTTTATCTATAAGCTGCTCTGAAACACATTATTTATTTATTTATTTATTTTACAGTTAATTTCAGTTATTTGGCTTATCTCTGCTGCTGTGTAATCTATGGAATCAGAGGAGGGACCTTACCTTTGTACGGCTTTGCCCCTTGAGGCACAGTACTGTGTCTTTCAGAGTTTAAGGAAATACGTAGTATCAATGGGCCGATAGAAACACTTATTGATTGACTGTCTGACTAAGTGGGAAAATTATTGTATTAATGAATAAATTCAATGAAAGTGGTCCTAACTTACAATACCCCTTTTACTGGAAACCCTATTTATCTTTATCTGGAAGGAAACAGATTCATCATTTAACAATCATTCTTTTATCCCCATTAATGCATTGTCCATACAATTCTCACATAGTTATTCTATCAAACTAACAAGCTAAACTTTATTCTGCCTTTACAAGATAAATTAAAAATTATTTATGCAAAAAAAAGTTGTACTAAATGAAATTGGTGGAAGAAAAAACTTTGAAATGTCTTCAGTAAGCGTATTTGAGTGTTAAAAGCTACTTAATGAATAAATCATCTTGTTCATTGTGAGTTTTATTTTGAAAGAGAAACATATTATTTGTCAATTACACAAAGAACGTGCATCCCCAGTATATACTTAGAATATGTACTTACAACTTGCATTCTTAGAGCTATTTAACATTAAAGAAATAGGAAAAGCTTCCTTTTCTGATTCTTATAATGATGAAAACTAGTCTATGTGTAAAAGACACACTGTACAGGAAATGTGATACTCAAAATGTCTAGGTGAGAGATTATAGATCATTCAGAGACAAGAAACTACTTTGTCCCGGTTGTTATCCTCAAATTCACTAATGTTCTTTTCCTGTAAACATACACAAATAATTTATAAAATAACCCTTACTAATCCTTAGAACTATCATTTTAGAGTGTTTATATTACATGTGTAATATGTAGTTTTTCACTTAACAAATTGTTTAAAAGATGTGTAAGTAGAAAGAGATACATTATATATGTATACAAATATACAAATACACACATGTCTTTGTTTTATACATAATATAGCCAAACTTTATTGGGAATTTCTACCTAAAAATAAGAAAATACATACAAGTCATAAGAAAAAAATAGGCAAGAGGCTTGAATAGACGCTTTACAAACAGGATGTATAAATGAAGTGGTGTTTCATTAAGAAATTCAAACACAAAACATAGTAAGATATTGCTGCACACATCCCAGAATGGCTAACATGAACATAAGTACCAGGCACTATGGGTACAATGGTAAATAAGAAAGATATAATTATTGCCCCTGTGGTACCCAAGTAAATAGGATGATTTGGAAAATAAAAAAGCACTAAAAATGCTGTAGTATCAGTTTTCATGATGGAAAGTGTTGACTGCTATGAAAAGCAAAGACATTATTTTTCTTTGCTAGATAACTGTGTGGTTATAGAAAGGGGTGGACAATTGTCAAGAGGGGATCAGAGCTGAAAACAAAACTATTTCTGCATGAGTGCCACCTTGAAAATCTCAAACCATTAAAATTCATGTGCTATTCCCTCTAGTGTTTTCCCAGTTAAGAAACTCCTAGTAATTTTAGCCTCCCACCAGATTTTTTTTTTTTTTTAACTTAGCTAGTGTTGGAAAATGTGTTCTGGGAAAGAAAATGGCAAGATAATTACAGCAGTCCCATCGTAGTGATCAGCTTGCAGTCATTGCTTCCCTGGTGCTCTGCCATGTATCTGAGTCTCCTTTGAATCCAACTTGTTTTATATTCTTCTCAATCTACTTCGTTGGTATGAACCCTGATGTCATTTTGGTAAAAAGCACAGTGTAGAGAATGGAGATGGTCATCCCCTTCCTTTTATACTTTTATGATTTTTTAGCTAAATTCTTCAGTTAGATCACATTTGGATTCATTCTCCTTAGGGGGGAAAAATCTCTACTAATTAAGTGCATATGTCTCAGGGTATACCAAGGCTGTAGACCTGGTGAATGTTGTCCTTTATATCAGGAATGCATGGTTGTAAGAGCCCAGGAAGGAATGAAGTCTGATCATGTGAATGTTCATGTACTAATGAAAGCTCTTGGGGTGATCTCTTCTCCTTCCATCCAAGCTGGCTGCTTAGGCTTTCAAAGTAAGGTCATGACATCAGAGGCCTTTTATTCCTCTTTCTCACTTCTTAGGAAGGTTCTGAAAGGAACTCTCAATGAGTTAGTGTGTCTCCATTTAATTGAACTAGTTCATTTCATTATTAAATTCACTGTATAAAGGGGGAAATACTATATTTTTTTATGTTGTTTAGAAAAATGAGAAGTGAAAGTTAACCTGTCTTGCCTAAGACTTTCATAAGCGCTAGCTCAAGGCATTGTAGAACTGTGATTAGAAACTGACTCTAACCTAGTATTTCCAAGAAGACTTGCTGCTTATAGAGAGACTATCTCTTAAAGAATGTTGGTCACTTTCTACACAAGTAGAAGGATTTCTTAGATATTTTCCTCTAGAATGAGCTTTGAAGATTGTGACACTATATACATCATGATAAGGGGTTAGACTGATGTGAGACTGTCTCTGTGAACTTTGTCTCCAGGTGGCAGTGGTATTCCATCCAAATTTCATAGCTGGGGTTTGTAGATTTTCTCAAGAAAGTATAGAAGGATTAAAGTTTTTCTGGGACCAGCAGTTAGTGTAATGGCTATGTTGCTGGACTCTCATGTAGTCGACTGTGGTTCGTGTCCCAGACCTGGTGGCTTAAACTCACGCCAGGTGCGTGTGCGTGTGTGCCCAAGATTCCGAGAGGAGAATGGAGGAGAAGGGATTGTGGCATGGCCAACCTGCCAGGGGGTGATTTCTCGCTTTCTGTCTCTCTGTCTGTCTGGTGAGCACATGCGCCCTATAGCAAAAACCTCTTCAAAAAAAAAGATTTTCATCAAATTTGTAAAGAATGTTTTGAATATTACTCGATTAAGGAAGTTTTTGTTTGTTTAGTTTATTTTTTTTCTTTTACTTTAAGAGAAATTTTTGTTATATAGTGTGTGTCCTTGGTGGAGACACAGAAAGAGACAGAGAGAATATGAGAAATAAACTCCCAGGAGGATATCCAGGATTCAGTCCCTTCTCTTCCATTCTCTTCCTGTGTGTTTGGGCATGTATGTACACACTCCCGGTTCTGAGCCACTGGGTCTAAGACTCAAACTGCAGTCCGCCATGTGCAAGTCTAATGCCATAACTGCTATGCCACCTGCTGGTCTCAATCAAGGAACTTTTAAGACACAAAATAATTATTTTTAAGCAGTGATCTCTATTCTAAAAACAAAAACAAAAGCAAAAACAAAAACAAAAACAAAACAGCTCTTTTCCCACAAAGTTACATGCAAATCATCAGTATGTAAAACAAAGTAAGGCAGATCTGCTCTGTAGGTACGGGGTACCTTCTCTGTGCCCACTACCCCTTGACTCCAGCTCTTGCTCCTTCCAATATTTTTTTTTTCTGAATATTTAAGTTTCTGTGGACAAGAGTTTGAAGGCTTCTTATTAAAATCAAATATAATCTCAATAAGAATGAGCTGGCAATATTTACTAAGAGCATCCTCGGTCTCAGTATGATAATTTACAAACTTGCTCTTACTAATTTATATCATCTAAACGTGACAGTCGTAAGCACAAGCACCTTTCCCAGCACTTCCTCCGCTCTGTATATGTGCATGTATGCAATGTCAGAAAAGAGGTGCATTTTGACTTGCTATTCTGGAACTTCAAATGTCAAAGCACAATAAAGTTGGATTAGTTCAGTTGCCAATTCTTTAATTCTCATGATGGTCATATTTTAAGTCTTAAATTGTTAATCAAGGGACATTATCTTTGGACCTGCCTTATAGCCTAGTAGTTAAAGGAGTCAGATCGTACATGGCTGATCAGTTTGAATTCATGTCTAGTGTTTTGAAAAACATACCAGGATGTGTGTGCATGTGTGTCCCAAATCCTGACAGGATGGAGAAATGGAGAAGAGATTACAGCCTGACCATGCCCTACTGGGGGGTGCTTCTCCTTCTTCCTCTTTCTATCTCTGGTGAGCACACGTGTCCTCTGACAATCTTTTAAAAAAGGAGAACATCATCTTTCTCTTCTATTTTTGTGTATCTCTGATGTGAAGCTAACACCAAGACAATATAACCAACACAGAGTCATCAATTTCCATCCCTGTAGTTTTATTCTACTGTCTAGAACCAGTATCAATGCCTAATAGATGTTTATATCCTGTTTCCTAGTTTAAATCCCCAAATCCTCCAACTCAGAACAGTAAGACAAGAATACTTATAAACCATGCTCTCCGACACTCAGCAAGTTTTCAATGTGTCCTCCTTTAAAATCCTGATGAATACACACAGATGCTTTTTTTTTTATCATGATCATGTTAACCAAATATACTCAATACTATTTTTTATCAATCTGATGATCCTTGTCTCACAAAGAGGTCATATAAAAAAAATCTTTTTGTGGGGGGGCAGAAGAATATCTCTAAATATCTCATTGCTCAGTTACATTAAAAAGGAATTATTTCATTAGGCCTCAGTTTCCCTTACTTCCTCAGGCATGATTTATGTCTATCCTATACCCAGACTGTCTTCCAAGGGCTCCAAAATAAAGGAGATTTCTATATTGGGAATTCTTAATTTTATTCCATAGCCACCAAGGATACATAAGTGGATTGTAGGAATTCCATGAATCCTCTGGAATTCTATGTGATATCTATATTTTACACAGGTACATGTGCTTAATGATGGTGGACCCCAAACATCATTTTCTCAAATAGTAATATGTATTAACGTGGTCAGTGGACCCTAAATGGAGGGCACATCAGGATTACTTACAATGAAAACGTAAAATATTTTTGGGTCCCACGCCAGACTTAATGATTAAAAATGTTTTGGTGTCAATGTGAAACAGAAGCTTACCATTTTAATACAGTGCTCAGGAAATTCTACCCTGTTGTCATTGGTTCATGGACTTGAGAACCACACCATAAGCCACCGATTTCATAATGGAATGATAGGATTTGATATCTGTGTTCAGAGGTTGGGATTGTTGTCATTATTTATTTCTTCATAAGTCACAGATATAGTGATTATTGATTTCTGAACACCTGGTGGGGAGAAAAAAGGAGGGGGAGAGGTTAATCCTTGTCTACAAACTACTACTTAGTGTTCATTATCTTTATTCATGGTCTTTGAATTAAGTATTCCCTATTTCATTGATGCTCAATAAATATTTACTCAATAAATGAATGAATGAATGACATGAGAAGAAAAACAAAATTCAAATGATATTAATGCCATGATTAAAATTAATAATATGTCCTTTAAAAGACCCTCCTGAAGGACAGATTTCATATGCAGATGAATTAATGAATAAATAGCATAAACATTTGTGGCTTGCATGTGAGATATCAAATGAATACCGGATGCAAAATTGAGCAGCCGTGATGAAAATCCTTTGTTGATGCCCCTAGCAAATAACTAATTCCTCAGCTTGGTCAGGTTGTCCAGTCTCAGCATCAGAGACTGCTTGGTATTTTATCTCCCTCCCATGTCAGAGAGAAGCAGTATGCTGGCATGATGTCACAGCCTTAGAATTAAATCACATGGTTTCTCTGAAATGATTCAGGATGAAATACCATTTGTTGCCATATTTGTCCTTTCCTTGTGGAGTTCATCTCTCTGTTATTAGTCCGTGTAAATTCAGTTTTCACAAAGAAGAAAAATATTTTATTGACAGATGTATGATCTGGGGCAAATTATTTGAAAAACTCAAGCTTCAGTGTCCTTATGAGCAGTATAGGGAGGAGTGTTGCTTACCTTTCTGTATTGTACAGAAGATAACATATATAATAAACCCAAATCATTACCCCAGATATAAATACCTACTATTATTATTTTAGTAAGTAGATGTGTTGATAATGAAGTACTATTAAAGCAAATGAGTTAAATATACAGTTTACAATTTATAGAAATAAGCATTTGCCATCTACTTTGGTCCTCAGTCACAATCTATGAGTGGGCTGGCAGTGTTCTAATGCTCCTATTCTGTATCAGGAAACTGGAGGTTTAGAGTAAACTGAGTTTCTCAAATGATTTTTGCACCCAGAAAAAGCAGCAGAACAAGAACTTTAACCTGGTCCAAGCCAGTAGGTTCAATGTTCTTAGTCATATTACACCAGTATGATCAGTCTTCTTAGTCATATTACTCCAGTGTGTTCAATGGTTTTAGTCTTATTACACTAGTATGTTCTGTGTTCTTAGTCTTATTACACCATGGTCTGGGAGACTTAATCTCTGGGAACAAAACTGAAGATAACATAATGCAGCAGCTATTACAGGAGGGTCAGGCAGAAACACAGGTAGCTGTGCTGGGATGAAGAAGGAACAGGTCGACAGGTTGCTCATTCGACCCAGAGGTAGCAGTGTGACTACTTAGTTCAGTGCAGAGGGCACACATAGACAAAAATACCTTCTTTGCTGTCATATAGGCCTCTGTTCAAATTTGAATTATACATTTAATGTCTGATCCTAAGCACATGTTTTTACTTCCTCAGGTTTAGTTTATCTTTTCAAATACAAAATAGAGATAATAGTACCTGTTCAACTATCTTATGTTGCGGTTTAAATTAGATAATACATACGGATTAGTTGGCACAGAGTCGGAGACCAGTAATTGTTAGTTGTCCTCATTACTCTCTTCGTGAACATTTCACTTCACTTCAAAGAAATCAACTTGAGTTTGAGATCATGCTTTACCTTTTCACAGCTTCGTGCAGTATTTTGAGTGATTCAGTTTTCCAGAAGCTTTTTACAATAATACTTGACTTAACTACATTAAGAATAATGATAAATATAGCACCAATTAATGGATATAAAATTACTTTTGAACAGAAAAAGTCGTTATACATATGTCAGTAGCCATAAAATATGCCATAGCACAGAAATCCTTTGCCTTTTTTTTTATTATTATTGTTTATGACTCCAGGCTGCTAGCCTGAGTGGGATAAAAACCAGAATGTGGATAAACAGACTTGTGTTAAATGGTAACGTCTTGCCTTTCACATAGATCCATGCAACATATAAATGAAAGTGCCCTTTGGAGAAACAATTTCCTTATCAAGGCTGAACACACTAAGCCACTGAAATGGGAGCACAAATCACCTGTACTGGAAAAAGCTTTGCTAATTATTTTTAATAATACTTACAGTTTTTTTGTGATTATGAAAATAATGTATGTTCTGTATAAAAAAATAACTGGAGGAAAAAAACAAGTACTGTAAAAATCAGATGACCCCCCCCTCCAAAAAAAAAAAAAAAAACTACAGAATATCTGTGCTGCCCTAAGTCTTTGCAGTCTTTATGAGGATATTTGGCTTAGAGAGGTTAAATGATTTTACTTTAGTTCTCAAGGGCAAAAATAAATAACAGAGCTGCCTCCCAGTGGAATGGAACATTTTGTAGTTTGTGTACCATGTGTCTATAAAATGATTGGGCCGCTCCACTACTTTCAGGCCATCAAGAGAATTCCTGCTATGGCCGTTGTACAGTAGAGTAAACTGAACCTCCAAGAGGCTCACCGACTCACCCTAAATCAAACAGCCAATCAAGAGAAAAGTTGGGATGCAAATGTAGATCATGACAGCAACTCCCAGGCCTTTATGCTATTGTGTATCACCTTACATAGTTTATCCAGCATAGTGGATCAAATATGTGGGAGCAATCAAACGTTATGACTAAGTTCAGAATTTAATAGTTCATGTCTGATGGGGTACGTATTTTCACCTGCTCAATTAGCAAACTCTACCTATTTCAGCCATCTTTAACTAACTGATTTGTTTTCAGACTTAACTTCCAGGCATACAAACCCAGGAATATACACTAACATTTTGGGGCCTCAGTTTTTTTTTTTTAATTAATAATTTTTTTATACATTCCACTGTCATATATCATTTTAACATAAAATTAATTTTCCTATCATGAATACACTATATTAGTTAAGTTAAAAGTATTATCATGCATGTTATTATTAATTCATTAAAATTATCATTAACAGAAAATTTTCCATTTTTTTTAAATGTCTAGAAAATGGAGATAAACTAAAAATATTTCCTTGCAGTTTGGATGTCTTTGGCCACCTAAATGTAAAACCAGCAATTGCAGCAGTTAAACCAATAAAGACATTTACTGTCTCACATCACACTAGTTAGTCTGACTAGAGGGCAGTTCCAAGGCTCAACTGTCTTCTCAAAGACTTTCCCACATTGCTGATCTGCCAAACCAGTATAAAGCCCCTCATGAGCTCATAATTTCTGCCTTAGTTCCAAGAATGACTTCAAACCAGACCAGCTGTTGGCCAAGAATACAAGTATTCCTTTTCAAAGTTCCTTCTTAAAGAGAGGAAAATTTTTCTAAATACTCCTTAGCAGATTTTGTCTCGAGTCTCACTGACCAGGATTAGATCGCATACTACTCCCAAACTAGATACTAGCATTGCAAATCATTTTCTTAGTGAATATGCATATACTTGATTTTAAAAGTTACACAGTTTTGCTCTCTAAAATGCCTGTAACTTCCTCTAGATTATAGTTTTCCAGCACAATGTATGAGTCTTCTTTCACACATTCATATTACATCATTTTAAATTTTTACACATCTAGTGACAGTAAAGGTCATGCTGACTTTTCAGATGTTCCATACACAAACATACATTTCTACCAGATTAAAAATAAATTACTGAAGTTTAAAACACCATGTTGGTAAAACTGTGGGAAAAGAGTCATCTCTTACATTGTTGGCATTAGCTAAGTTAGTGCAATGAATATGGGGAGCAGCTGAGCGATACCTTTTGACTTTTCCGCATTACATATCCTTTGATGCAGCCGTTCTCATTAAAGCAGTTTCTCCTGCAGACATGCTTGAACATTGCAAATTGCTCTCAGTACCTGGATATTCACTTAAAAATATATATTGAAAGCCTATCACTGACCAAACACTGTGCAAGTTGTTGGAGGTGCATCAGGGACAAAGCAGAGACACACCCCTGCCCTCATAGACCTATCTTTTGGTGCAGCATTATACATAATGGTGAAGAATTCGGTGGTGTCAAAGAAAGAGAGTACCACTCATGTATAAAGCATGAAGCTGCTTGCTAAGCAAGAAGGAGCTTCTAAGAGGAAAGAGTCCTCATTTTTTAAACCTATTCATAGCATTTCATTACATGACTATACCATGTTTAAGTAGCTACTTCTTCATTGAGACAAAAAGAAACTATCTGGTAAAGATTTTGATTGTTCATCTCTACAAGTAGCAACTAGAATCAGTTTTTAAACACAAGGTAAGGAAGCTGTTCAAATATTGAAATAGGAAGCTCTTTAAGAAGTACTGTTGAATTAAAATTACAGAGACCATATTGGGTCATTGGAAAAGTCATGATGCATTTTTGCATAGAAAAATGTGCCATGACTTTTATAACAAATCAACATTTGTATTCAATCCAGTCTCTTAAACATCTCTGGTGCTCTTTGTCCATTTTACCTATTTTAAATTTAAATTTCAGATGGATCAGTCTGAAAATATTGTCACATATAATTTTCTTTTCTTTTTTTTTTTTTTGAGAGTCTTTTTGCTATAGTGCACGTGCATTCTCTGGAGAGACAGAGAAACAGAAAGCAAGAAATACTCCCCAGGGGGAATGGCCATGCCACAATCACCTGTCCTCCATTCTCCTCTCAGGATTTTGGGGATGCATACACATGCGCCCAGCATGAGTTTCAAGCCATTGGGTCTGGGACTCAAATCGTGGTCAACCATGAGGGAGTCTAGCACCTTAACCACTACACCACCTGCTGGCCCTGCCACATATAGTTTTGAAAAGAACCCCAAGTTTGTTTATCTTATCAGATTTTACTAAGATCATTTCTTAACCTACAGATGAGTGAATTCTATTCTTGGTCCCATGTCAACCACAAGGTGGTGGTTAAGCCATGATTAATCCATCACTGTCACCAATAAGCCATAGGGTGGTCCAGTCCTTTCAGGTGCTTCTTTTCCAGGTTTTCTGTAGGTTCCTTAGAGTCAGATGCTTATCATCATGGAAGCTTCTGGGGACCACCTGTAGATCTCTACTGCTGTCACTCGGCAGTGCTCTCCTCTCTGGCAGTGTGTACTACACACTCTAGCTGTTCTGTTAGCCCAGATTCCCAGACTCCCCAACTCAGGAGTCCACTTGTCTCTGCCTGGGTTCCCATTTTGTATGCTAGGTGTGGAGCTTGCTCCAGACAGAGTGGAACACAGCACTCAGTATGTTTCCAAACTCTCAGAGGTCATGGTCCTGCACTACCTCATGGCCAAGGTCTGATGACCAAGACCCCCAACTTAATTCTTAGTTTTCAATAGAATCTAATTTTTTCTGTATTTTTTTTAGAAGTTTTTGCCTTAGGGCACATGCACTTGCTGGAGAGAGACAGAGTCAGTGATGGAAAGTGAGAAATCATTCCCAGGGAGGATGGTTACACCATGATCCCTTCTTCTCCATTCTCCTCTAGGATCTTGGGCACAAATCCTAGAGGAGAATGCACATGCACCCAGAGCGAGTTTCAAGACACCAGGCCTGGGACTTGACCTGTGGTTGGAAATGTGGGAGTCCAGCAATGTAACCATTACACCATCTGGTACCTTACTGTACTTTTAAATACATTATTCCAAGTTTCCTCAAAACTCTCACTGAAAATTTGAATAAAATTTTATTAAATTAAGAGATTAAATTGGGAGGGGTGACTTCTATACAAGGTAAAGTGGTTATAACCATAAATATATCTATTTAGTTTTCTTTTGTGTCCTTTAATAGAGCTTTATATTGTATTTTTATCTTTAAGTAATTTTGTATTAGTTTAATTTTTACTTTTTTTTTTAAGTTTTTTTTTTGCCATAGAGTGCATGTGCTTGCTGGAGAGAGAAAGAGAGAGATAGAGGGAGAGAAAAGTGAGAAATCATCCCCCAGTAGGGATGGCCATGCCACAATCCTTTCTTCTCCATTCTCCTCTCAGGATTTTGGGCATGCGTGCACTCATGTCCTATGTGGTTCTCAAGCTGCTAGTTCCACACTAGAACAGCAGAGTTGACCATGTGGGATCCAGCACCTTAACTACCACACCACTTGCTGGCCCCGATTCTTAGATTCTTTAGAGTATTTTTGGCAGTGCCGTAAATGGCCTCATTTTCCTTTATATTTTATGACTGGTTATTAATATTGAGGGATGTTTTGATTGCATATTCTGAATGTATAGCTAGAAATTTTATTTATATTTTCTCCTTACTTTCAACCTTTTTTTGGCCAATTCTCTTTACTGTCTCATGTACATTCTACATCTCTAAGTCCATCTGTATCTAATTATTTTTTGTTTATTTGTTTAATTTTGCAATAGGGTATGTATGTTTGTCAGAGAGAGAAAAAAGGGAAGCATCCCCATGAGTCATGACTGTACTGCAGTCCCTTCTCCTCTGTTTTCTCCTTCCTGTCAGGAGCCATCACGTACATGTCCCTGGCATGTTTTTCAAGCCACTGAATCTGGGACACAAATGGCCATATGGAATCCAACTACCTTAACCAACAGACCATGGTGGTTTTTTACTCTTTCTTTTTAATCTTGGCATTTCTAGTTTTTTTGTTTCTTTTCTTGCTTGCTTGCTTTCTTCTCTCTTTTGCTTTTCTTACTGTACTGTGCATTGTTCAGTGAATACCGAACAGTATCAGTGATAGGTTAAGTCTGAATTCTGTCTTTAACCTTAAAGGAATCGTTCACATTTTTATAATTAAGAGTGGTGTGTTCTGTCTGTTATTATTAGGTAGCCATTAGCAAATAAAGGACAGTCCCTACTCAGTTTTCCTGAAGATGTTTTATACTGAGTCAGATATGTTAAAGTTTAGCAAAGTATTTTTAATTTTTTTCTTTGTAATCTATTTTTTGTTTAATGTGATAAATAAGATCCAATACATTTTCTGACATTGAAATGTTACCAAGCATTCATTGTGTTTGGACATTACTCCATTTTTAAAAAACTTATTTTTGTAATACCTCTTTTAGGAGACCAAAATGATTTGCTTTGATGTTTATTGCCAACCAAAGGGGAGGAGTGCTGTCATGGTAGCCTGAGTCAAGTCTGCTGTCACTCGGACTCCAGGCTCAACTCCAGCATCAGCAGCTATATGCTTGAGTGAATGGTTTAAGATCTTTGAAAATTAATGTCCTTATTTTAAAGTGCATTTATTTCCTAAAAGAGAAGAGAGAAACAGAGAGAGAGTCACTTTTGTCAGGGTTCTCATATCACAATCTTCCCCTTGACCCTTCAGCCAACGAGAATTCTTGGCCTACCCCTGGGTGTGGCCAGTATATGCATATAGACCCAAGCACAACCCAAGGCCTTACCATATGGAGAATACATCTGTCTAGCTCAAAATTCCTTAGACCTTTTGAGTTTTTATTTTTCAACATTTTCAAACTATTGATATTTGGGTTTATTTTGCCATTGGCAGAACATTATTTCCAATGCTAAATAGCTGCTGGAAATTTCTGATGACCATTTTAAAAACTAATGTTTTGGGTTTTTGGGGTTTTTTTTGAGACTTTTGGTATAAGGCGTATGTGCTCACCAGAGAGAAAGGGAGAGACAGAGAGACAGAAAGGGAGAAATCACTCCCCAGGGGGAATAGCCATGATGCAGTTCCCTTATCCTCCATTGTCCTTTTGGGATTTGGGGCACACATGCACATGCGACTGGCATGAGTTTCAAGTTGCCAGGCCTGGGACTTGAATCACAATCACCCATGTAAGAGTCCAGTGCCTCAACACTGTACTACCTGCTGGCCCTGCTAGTGTAGTTTTAAAACTAATATTTTTGTATTAATGTACATAGTTTAGAACTTTACAGACTTTTTTGAAGTAGATGTGGATTTACTACTTACTTATATTGACCTCTATCAAACAACATTTCAGTTTGCTTTAAATGCAAGTTTTTAAAGTCAAGAATTGAAGTCTGTCTTCAAATGCCAAGATCCCTAGAATTTGCCATCCTTAAACTTGCCCTGATGTGCCAAAAATCTCATCATATATGACAGAAACAAGATATTATCAAGTATTAAAATAAGCCATTTATTTACACATTGTAATAAAAAAAAAGGAGAGAGATGGGGCCAGCAGGTGGCATGGTGGCTAAGGTGCTAGACTTCCACATGGTGGGCCATGGTTCAAGTCCTGAACCTGGGAACTTGAAAATTTCTCTTTCTCTCTCTCTCTCTCTGAGTGTCTCTGGTAAACATGTGTGCCCTATAGCAATGTTAAGTAATAATATAATAATAAATAAAATTAAATAAATAACTTTAATAAAAAAAGTAGAATTAAAGTATGGAGTTTAGTTGGGTGCAAAAAACATATTGAAATCCATGTGTAGGATAATATGCATTATCTATGAACTTTTTGAAGGCCTCTTGTACCTATCCTTTCTTCTTCTAGGTTCTCTAATACCAGATGAATGAATGAGAAATGTATCTGTTCTCATTTGCTATATTACTGTAGACAGTGAATGAATATATTACGTCTACTTTGTACTCGACATACCACCAACTACACACTCACTCTCATCTGCCAGGCCCACCTCAGTTAAGCATTTCTTCCAGAGTCAGTTGTCCTGCTGCTGCCATTGAGCCTATGAGGGCCTGCTCAGCCTTTTGACTTGTGGAAAGGAAAATACACCCATAAATACATTCCATGGAAAAAATAATAATTAAAAAAAAAAAAAAACAAAGGAAAAGAGGTAAGAGTGAGCAGAAGAGAAATAGCCATTGTTGGGCTGGCAGAATATGTGTGGTTAAGGTGTTGGACTCCTATGTGGCCAACAATGGTTTAAGTTCCAGATGTGATGGTTTGTACTCTCTCTCTCTGATTAAATTAAAATATAATTAATAAATAACATTTTAAAAAGAAAAGAAATAGCCATTGTTCTTTTGCCTTTTCACTCTGTAGGTGAATGGTGAACTCAATGGGAATTTCACTGATGGAAGGTGAAGGAAGGTAGTGTGAGGGTTGAAGTCTGCTACGATCTGCATATCTGCATATCTAGTTAGATTTGGTATCACACCCTTTGCTAAGTCTAATTCCTGCTGGGGTGACTAAACTTCTGGGTTTTCCCATATTAAGGGATTTCCTGGGACATGGGAGTTTCTTTCTTTCTTTCTTTTTCCTTTTTTTTGAGCAATTTTTACTATAGGGTGTATGTAATCACCAGAGAGACAGAGAGAGATAGTGAGTGAGAACTCACCCCCTGGGGGATGGCCACACTACAATCACTTCCCCTCTACTCTGCGCTCAGGATTTTGGGCACAAATACTCATGCACCCAGTGTGAGCCATTTAGCATTGGAAATAATGTTCTGCCAATGGCAAAATAAACTGGTGGTCCCTACTAGCCTCCAGATCTGGGACTTGAACAGCAGTCAGCCACGTGGGAGTCCAGTGATGTAATCATTACACCATCTGCTGGTCCCGTAGATGTGGCACTTGCAATGCTTAAAATGGGGAAGTTCCAGGCAAGTAGATCGGTCAGTCATCCTATGTATGTCTAGCCCACTTTATTAGGACCCACAACCTGATGCCTCAGGTCTCTGTGTAGCGCTTGTTCTTCCTCTGCTGGGCAGCCTCAGCCCAGCCTTCTAGAAGTTCACCACAGGCTCTTCTAAAACACCATTGGCTTCTGGGAACCAGCAGTTAGCGTAATGGCTATGTCGCTGGACTCCCACATAGTCGACCGCGGTTCGCGTCTCGGACCCGGTGGCTTACAACTCACGCCGGGCGCGTGTGCGTGCGTGCCCAAGATCCCGAGAGGAGAATGGAGGAGAAGGGATTGCGGCGTGACCATCCCCCCTGGGGGGTGATTTCTCGCTTTCTGTCTCTATGTCTCTCTCTGTCTGTCTGGCGAGCGCACGCGCCCTATAGCAAAATCCTCTCAAAAAAAAAAAAAAAAAAAAAAAACACCATTGGCTTCCCATGTTATGCTTTTCTCACTCCCACTCCCACATACTTTGCAGGGAGAAAAAGAGTTAATGAATAGATACTTAAAATCTCGTTGGAAATTCTCTCCCATATTTTTCCTTAAACTTTGGCACCTGCTACCACTTCTCTGATAGCATAAAACAAAAGGAATCAAAAAGAGCAAACAAATGTTAATGAGAAAACTCAGAAACAGCTGAGATGCTTAGTTTTCAATAGCTTTCTTTTTCATAAACATGTGGACACACGGTTTTGATTTTCTCCTGCATATTTATAACATGGTTATATTTTCCTGACTGTAAACCTGTTTCTACATCTTATGGTGAACTGAAAAAATAGATTAAAAAATGATCCTGAAGTTCACTGAGTACCTACTATGTGCACTAGTCTAAGCATTCTACTTGCCGTTATCTATCTAGTCTTTGTACCAACTTGATGAGCCTATTTTATATTTAAGGAAAATGAGACACAGAGAGGCTGGTGACTTACCCAAGGTTAATAAAACAGCTGATAAAAAAGGCAGAGCTTTGTATTAAGCCTAAGCGGTCCAAGAGATCCACCCTGAGAACCTAGGCTACATTCCCTACCCTGAGTGTCCATTTCAGCAAGATCACCTTAGTTCTGTGGCCACCTGACAGCTGTGACAATCCATGGCTTGGCGAAAACCAGCCTGCATCTAGCTCTCCAGGCTACGAAAAGTGCAAGCATTTTTTCCCGTGTGCCTGGAACTCTCAGAAGAAACAAAATGTCACAATCCTCCCTTTACCTCTTATTTCATACAAATATGAGTGTCTTACAGAAATCTAAAGCATCTGATGAGAAACAAAGTATTATATATTCCATGTTTCTTCTAGGACATTGACTGTTCTCCTGCTGAAGAGTTCAATGCAAAGAACGAACAGGTATCAGAATGAGACAGCCCTAGGATTCTGTCTTAGATAATTATTATTTTCAGATCATCTTAACCTGATAGATTTGTTATCCTTGCTTGGTCTCTGTACCCTTGTTTGTAAAATAAAGAGCACAATGTGCGTCACTCCCTCGCCCTTGATGTTGCGGCCTCCCTTTGTCATCTCTTTGCTTTGCACCCTGATTGGCTACTGCTCTCTCCACAGCCAAGGTCATGGTAGAGTACCCTTGCTCCTTCTGTCCCACATCCTTGTGTGCATTCTCTATCCTGGCAAGAAAAGAAAAGGTAGCATTAATTGTGGTCTGACATTGTGTCTCACATGCTGCAGGAGAACTCGATGATTTCATAAAGTCCTTACATTACTTAAAACGTGCATTTAGTTTGTGTACTAGAAGCCCAGCTACTGTGGCGCAACCAGGCAGCAGTTTCAGTTTTCTCCTGTCTGACATTCCACAGCTAGCATGCTGGCACCTTCATTCACTGAAGTTGTGGTATGGCTCTCAGTGCCCATTATTGCTTCTGTGTTCTGGATAGGAAGAAAGAGAAATCAAAGAGCAGGAGAGGAGTACCAGCTGAGTTTGTCTGCATCTGAAAAGTTTTCTCTAACACTCAGAGGAGTGACTTTCATTTAGAATTTCATAAAGAATTGTGTCACAAACTAAAAAGGAGGCTGGGGAATTGTGTTGTTTAAACTGGGCATATGGCCACCCTGAACTTAATTAGGGGTTTGTTAGCAAGAAAGAAGATGAAAATGGATATTGAGGAAGCGACCAGAAGTGTTTACAGCAGATTGTCCCAAATTCAGTGAGCGTGCAGGTATTTTAATTATCTGTGTTTGCCTTTTTCAGAGAGATTGAGAAGTCAAACCCAGTCATTACCACAGTGCACCTCTGCTCAGTTCATTCAACTCTGTAATACCCGTCTTCGGGTCATTGTCCCTAGCATAGTTTCTCCTTCCTGAAAAAATCATATAAAAGAACATTTACTGGGTTGTCAGGAAAGTCATGACACATTTTTACATAGCAAAACATAGACATATACATCATGACTTTCCTGATGACCTAGAATATTTTTCTTACCTTGACCTCATGGATGATTTAGAAACATTATATTTGTGTATACTTTGGATGTTCCACACACCATTCCAGGTATTTTCCCTGCTTAGAGTTTTGTGCTCAGAAAACCTAAGCAATGTTTTCCATGTCTGCAAAGATAGTATATAGGAGAGCTGGAGTTTCCTTAAAGATCTGTCGAGTTCTTTCCCTTTACATCCATGTTGTAAACCAACAAAGAGCACTTCAAATTTAGTGGAAGGAGTCTTAAAGAACAAACCATTCCCGAGATCTCCAATAGTGGCCTTATACTCTGGCCAGCTGTAGATTATTTTCAATTTTGACCCTAAATCAGAGCAAGTGATATGAGACAGACCTAATGCTTTCCTCCTTTTTCTAGTGCTTGTTGGTACGAAAGCTGAATAGTAAAAATCCAAATTAGAATATAGCGGGTTGTCAGAAGAATCAGGATGCATTTTTGTTTAGAAAAACATAGAAAAAATACATCATGACTTTTCTGACAACCCAGTAGCTCTTAATGCACTTCATTTCATATTATCTGCTCTTCCTTCTTCCGACTACCCTGAATGGTGGACTCAATGGGAATTTCCCTTCAACGTCTGAATGAAGAAGTGCTATTCAGCATGTGAAACGCAGACATAACAGCTGAGGTCATGGCCTTGAATTTGTGCTTGCAAATATTAACTCTGTGTTCCCTCCAAGATCCAAGGTCTCCAAGGTCCTTCGTAAAGGATCTTTCACATGGAACATGAAGTATAGAGATGTATTTGGTGAAAACCACTTTTTTATTAAGCAGCATCTAAATTGATACCTAATTTTCTTGGCCATCTTATATCAGTAATTATTCAAAATATTCAGCTTTTTTTTTTTCCTTTTTTCTTTAAGAAACTTCAGCAATCAATTTAATTGGAAAAAGCAATTTATTTTAAAGAGAGATTTCTGATATAGGACATAATGTGCTCACTGGAAAGACAGAGACTGAGAGATACAAAGTGTGAAATCACCCCCGGGGGGGGGGGGGGATGGCCACACCATAATCCCTTCTCCTCCATTCTCCTTAAAATTTTCAGTATATACACACACATGCCTGGTATGAGTTTTAAGCCTCTGGATCCAGGACTTGAACCATGGTCTACTATGTGGGAGTCCAGTTGAGTAACCATTAGACCACCCCTGGTCCTGGAAAAAAGCAATTGTGTACTAATGAATAACTTGACATTTTGCACAGTAACTTGCTGAAATTAATGCTATTATCTTAAAATAGGTCATTAGCTAATTGGGATTCATGTCAAATAAATATTTTATAGGGAGAGATTTTTGCTATAGGGTATATGTACGGGCCAGAAAGACTGAGAGGCGGAGAGACAGAAAGCGAGAAATCACCCTCAGGAGGGGATGGCCATGCTGTATTCCCTTCTCCTCCATTCTCCTCTCAGGATTTTGGGCACGTATGCACATGTGCCCAACGTGAGTTTTAAGTCATCAGATCTGATACTCTAACTGTGATCGACTATGTGGGAGTTCAGCGAAGCCATCTCTTAATCCCAAATGTATTTTCTTAACATGCAATGTACTGAAAAAAAGTCTCATGGCTAAATCATCATCTGTTACCAGCATGACTGACAAAGATTTGTTGAGCATCTACAACAAGCAAGACTTAGCTGGAAAAAATGTGTAGGACTAAAAATTATAGGTTACCTTGCAGGTCATGCTGTCTGTGGTGCCTTACAATTAACATGTAGTCAACTGTTTATTGAAGTGACAAGTAAAGGAAGGGAGGGAGAAAGGAAAGAGGAAAAGGAACAATATTCACATTCATTTGAAGAAGGAGGAGGAGGTGGGGAAGTGGGAGAAAGGAGGAGGAGGAGGGCCATCACCACCACCACCTGTCACCCTCTTCTGGTGTGTATAGCCTGACAGAAAACATACTCAAACTAGGCACAGAGACTTTAGCCCTCTCCTCTGAGCTTGAAACAATGTGTGGCACTTGGACTGTACTCAATGATTGCTTGGTGAATAAATGGAAAAATATGTATTTCTATAGCATTTTCCTAACTTCCTAGTCTCCTTCCTGCCCCGGGGCCCTTGCTTTTAGAACTATTCCCTGTTTTGTCACATGTGCTTGGTTGGAAGATTCTGAGATTAGTCCTCTGAACGTGGCTTCCTTGCAGAACCCTAATCTCCCTCTCACATGCTGCACTTAGTCCCATCAGCCCACCCGGCCAAGGGAGTCAGAAAGCAGATAGCATCGAGGCAGTGTGAGTGTGGAAAGGACAGGCAGGCTTCTCCTTCTTCTGCTGACTTTCTGATTCCGTGCTCCTCCCCAGCAGTCTGCTCTCCCCATAAGGAGGCTTTTGTCCTTCCCTAATTAGGTATGGATAAGAAAAGTAGATATGACCCTTTTGTAGTCTTTAATGAATTAATCCCTCATGAAATCTCTTACTGAGGCATGAAAACAAAAGGTTGCAAGCTGATTACTGTCCTCATTATTAGACTCTGGACAGGAAAAAAATGGCTTCTTCTGGGATTCCTTTGCCTTCTTTGTACAGGACTAAATTTCAGAGCAGGGGAGTGTTGGCATAGTAATACATTTCAATGCTGAAGGAGATAATAAACAGTATCAAGTGATTAGGACAGAAATTGTAGCTGATAAAGAGGAATTTCATGGAAACTTTTACTTCTAACTCTTCAAAAAAAATTAACTTTAAACCTGCCATGGGACATTTCAAGTACAATCAAGGATGCCTCCATTTGAACTTGAGATGATGTAAGTAAGTAATTGTGAATAAACAGGACCAGTCAGTGGCATGGTGATTAAGGCAGCTTGATCCCACATGGCAGAGCAGGGTGTCTGTTCCAGACCTGGCAGCTTATAAAACGTGCCAGACGTGCCTGCAGGCCTGCACAAAACCTCAGAGGGAGAAATGGAAGAGAAGGGATTGTGGCGTGCTGTCCCCATGTTTTCTCACTTTCCTGCTGTCTCTCTCCAGGGAGCACACATGCCATCTCGCAAATTAAAAAAAAAAAAAAAAAAAAGAAAGAAAAGAAGAAAGTGAGGAAGACACATGGGCAATTCGAAGACATATCATAGGATGGGAGTAGAAGGGACCGTAGGAACCACAGATTCCATCCTCCGGTTAAGTGGCCCACCTCAGGCCGCAGAGTTAGAAGGGGCAGAGCTAGCTACCCCAGCCAGTATTCACTGCCTGGCACTATGGCACATCCATACATATAGAGTGATATGCATATATACGTGCATGTATGCACACATATGTATACCTACATGCACGTAAGAGACAGTCATTATTTCTTAAAATAATCACAAGAGATACCACCCTATCTATCATACTACTATGTGTAAAGTATTTTATCAATGCTAGCATGTCTTTTTATATTTTAACATCTCTGGCTATAGAATGGATTTTATAACTTCTGAAATCTCTGTGAGCTGCTATGACAGATCTTCTGAGGAAATTTAGTTCCATTAGTCTCATGGACACACTACCAATCTGAGCCCACTTTAAATTTTCTGCTCGAGGACGTTTTTTTTTTGAGGGGGAGAGAAATGGGAGTACACCTTCAGTGTAAATCTGGAAAGCAAGTTGGCCTGGCTACTTGTGGTTCAAATTTTTAAGAGACATTGCCCCTACATCACGATAGAACATGCACACTGCATGGTTGTCTCCTTTCTCCCCTGACCCTGAGGGCATGGGTCTTTGGTATCCCAGATTTTGGGGAGTGGGGAGAGTCTTTTACTGGACTCTTACCTTAGACATTTTTCTTTCTTCAGGATGCCCAAAATAATGGTGTGCCAGAAATTATGCATTTAATATCATCTGTCAATCAGATTATCTAGCCAGTAGGTTTCATTTAACCCACTTACAGAAGATGTAATTAAGACAGACAGATTGGAGGAATGTGTCTGAGGTTGCAGAGAGAGCTAGGGGTGGAGTTGACCACTGAACCCCATAGGCCTATTATTAAATTATGTTCTTTTTCCTGGTTTAACATTGTACATATTTTTAAATTGTTTCAATCATTTATTTAATATACTATAATCATTTTCTTACTGTTGCATAGAAACTCCCTGATACAACACGAGACACCCTTTGTGTTCCATCTTGGCTTTTTCTCACCTCTCTCTAGCCATCTTTTACTCTGCTCCATCCAGACTAAACATGCCATTCCCCAATAGGAGCCCTGCTGAGTCATCCGCTTCTCAGAATTCCTGGTCCAGTCCTTTTCCCTGTGGGACATAAGTCCTCCCTGCCATGTGTAATCAACACAATACTGCCATGTGTAATCAACACAATAACCTTACTGAGTGGCTCTCCCTATGGCACATCATCAATGTGAAGTGTCTTATTTGGGTGCAGCTTATTGGCTTTTTGAGGTTGTCTCTGTCCCCCAGCTAGCATGGGCCACCTGGGAAGAACCTAGGTGAAGAACAGGAGAATCCATAGAGATAAACTTGGCAAGGGTACTCCAGCAGCCGCCTTTGTTTTCAAAGACCTTGTCTTCTCTACAGCAGGATAAACACTCGCTGTTACTACTGAGACTGGAGCCTGAGGTCCTAAGCTAGACACTGTATGAGGCTTTGGTCCTTGTCTCTTAACAGTTGTCTATGGTGCTATGAATTGCTCTTCAGATGTTTTCAGGAAATTTGACTTTTTCTCAACGTTACAATCCTGCAGCCTCCAGCCAGCATGCACTGGGATACTCATCACTACTCCCAGAAATGTGTCTTTTTCTAAGGGTTAGAAGAGTCCATCTGGGGGGCTGGATTGAGTGTAGTAGTAATGGAGTGCTCTGCAAAGTGACCTACATAAGGTTTGGGGTTCATATCCAGAGACCTTCCTGAACATGCCAGGCATACATGTGAACTTTTATCTGGGCCTGCCTGAGGCTGGGGATGTGTTACAGCATCAAGACTCTACTGGGGGTTGGGGCCAGCAAGTGGTGTGGTGGTTAGGGGCACTGGACTCCCACATGGCCAACCGCAGTTCGAGTCCACAGGACCTGGTGGCTTGCTTTCTCACTTCCTCCCCCTCCCTCCCTCCCCCCCCCCCCCTCTCTCTCTCTCTGTCTCATCAAATTAAAATAAATAACTAAATAAAAAAAAGTTAAATAAAATATTTTAAAAATAAAAAGACTCTACTGGGGGTCTGGGTGGTTTGGATTTAGGAGAGTTGCAGCTGCCAGTTTGTACAGTAGTTCAAATTAGATAGAAAGATCGCAGCTACTCAGGAACATACATTTCATTCAAGATCTCCAAGGGAATGCCCAGTGATGAGCTATTCAGGATATTTGCTCTTAGGAAGTATGTTTGAAAGTCATAAAAGCCACATTATCCATTTCAGAAAATCTGCAAAATACAGAAAAATAATTTACTATATTGCAAAACCCATAAGACAGCCACAGCTGTCATTTTGATGTATTTAATTATGTCCTTTTTCCTAGTTCTAACATAGAACCTATTTTTAAATCCTTTCCATTGTTTATTTACTATTCTATCATCACTTTCTACACTGTTGCATAGAAACGCCCTGCTCCAGCATGGGAAGCCCTTTGCGTTCCGTCTTCCCTCTTTGGTCTCACTTCTTTCTACTGCAGTCTCTGATGCTGCTCCATCCAGACTGAACAATGTCCTACTCTCTGAACATTACTCCTCTTTCCTAACTCACCTCTTACTCTTCCTTCACGTGGTTTATAAACAAGGTTGCCATCAGGGAACAAAAATCACCCCTAATTGTTCCAGTGAAGAGGCTTTAATGTAGGAACCACTTACAGGAGTGTGAGCAAGTTTGAAGGGATGATGAGAAAGACAAAGGGATGGAGAGGGAAAAGTCTCACTCAGCCTTCACAAACTAGCCACTTGGGAAGTTATTTTTCCCCTAAGGCCAAATGTTCTGGAGCCAGCTGAGAACCAGAACCCAGAACCCAGAACTCAGAGGAGGGGCCACCTGGCAGTGGCTGTATTCATGAAGAGACACAACTGATAGAGATGTGAGATCACAGCAGAGAGGGAAAGGTGGAAAAGGCCCCATTCCTCTTTCCACCAGTGTTTCTTGTCAGTATTTCTCATGGGCTAAGCCCCAGCTGGAAACCAGCATTATGGAAGCACCGATGCTACTACAGATGCTACTGCACTCTGCAGATTTCACCCACTGAGGCACAGAGCAGCGGGCCAAGGGACAGGGAAGGAACTGAGCAACAGAAGTCAATGAGAGAACAACCATCAGTCCTGCTGGTTCTAATGTATCCTCTGCGTTCAAGCTTAGATGTTCCTTTGTGGAGGGAGGAGGAATGCATTAGTTTTCTCTCTTTAGGCTCTTACTGCTTCCAGTGTTCACCTCAGGGTAAAGCTTCATACTTTAAAATTCCTTACATGCAGAGACTGTAGCTTGTCTAGCATTATTTGCCCTGTGTCAAGAATAGAGTCTTGTGCATAATAGGCATTCAGTAAATATTTGCGTAATTGCCTTTTCTAAAGTCTTCATTATATTTACTGAAGGGGGTGGACCATACTTTACTTAGCCTTTCTCTTTCAGTTGCATTTTTAAGTTGCATCTTTTCCATGATTGTAGTAATAGCCTTCTTTCTCTAGTTGGGTTGTAAACTCTTTGAAAGCAGAGATTGTATTAGTGATATTTCTCTAGATGTTTCAATGATATTTTTTTTTTTACTTCCAATACATGGAGACACACACACACACACACACACACACTCTGCCAGTATACAAGAGATCCACCCAAAGTAGTCTGGTATCTCTAATTGCCCAAAAACACCTCCACATTCTCAAAGCTCCTATTCCCCTCTCTCTCTGTTCACATGTAGCAAAGGTCATCTCTCTTACTTCACAGCAAAAGTAGAACTCATTAGACCAAAAAGCCCCTAAGCCTCATGCCAATAAACCAACAAAAATGACCACAGCCCCATCCAGCCCTGGCTGGCCATTTCCGGAGCTGGGTAAGACCCTGGGACTACTCTCCTTCACTTGTTCCCTCTGTGAGCTCGTTCTCTCTGACAGACCCAGCAGTCCTAACTTCATGTTCCGTTAGAGGAGGTTTGGTTCCAGAGGGGTAGAAATAACAAAGTGTTGGTAGTTTGTGGTTTGGAGTCCTGGTGTGCTTGTTCCACTGACTCACTGAGACACCCTGACCCAGTGCTTCCCTTCTGTATCATCCCTCTTCTGTGGTACAATGCGTCATTTCTGGGGCCTCGTTCGGTTCTTTCCAGAGGTTATTAGATGAGTTGCAATTCTACCTAGCTCACATGTACCCTGGGTATTCTTCATTACTGTATATCTTTGAATAACCTTCAGGTTTCTCACCTTTAAATTGGGACTTACTCTATTTAGTTCACAGTCTTTTATTGGGCCTCAATAAAATACAGTAAAAGTAGCTACTCAACACAGAGGGGTGGTGGTGATCTGTGAAACAGGTGCTCTCGTGGGATAGTGTGAGGATGGGCATGGGTGTGAGAGGAAGCAAGAAAAGGAGGAAAAGTAAAGGAAAGGAAGGAGCAGAGGGAAGGCAGAGAAGAAAGGAAGCATGGGGAATTCAGGACTAATGAAAAGCAGAGAGAGAAGTTATAGATAAGTAACTACATGTAATTTAAGTCAGTGCTTCCCTATTGGGGAAGGGGGGGGGGGCACACTCCAATTTAGCTTCCTAAACTTTGAAGTGGCATGACTTCAGCATTTAGTGAAAAGGTGCATTATAAATAAGCATGTAAATGGCTCAGCATGGGGCCTGAAAGTTAGAGACAGCTTTTGGCAGAGGTAATAATGAAGTGAATCCCATTAGTGATAGAAAGGCAATTAAGAAAAATCCTCAATGAAGCTCCAGATCTGAGCATCCAGCCGCAACATTGGGACTTTGGAAGAAAAAAGGTTAAGCACCTGGAGGCTGTTTATAATGACTTTAATTAGATCGAAAATGAATTGTCTTGCTCTTTTTTCCTTCTCTTCCAGGTTGCGTTTTAGGTAACAGAGCATCTGTAACGAGACTGCATGCGTTTGTCAATTGCAGCATCATATGTAGGAGGTGTTTAGCGAAGCAATGACAGTGATTGCATGATATGGTCATGTTCTCCAGAGCACAGGGTTTCCAGCCATTTTTTCCAAACCCCAGTGGAGACTGTACATATATTCATGAGGAGGGACTCTATAGGACTTGAGCTTACTAGCAGGACATTTGCCCCTTAGCATGATTGGCTGAAAATTGCCTTCACCCCCTACGAAAATGTAACATACTATAAATTTTGGCAACCCAGGTTATTGTTAATGAATGACACTCAGGAGGCAGGGACCCCACACTAGATGGGTGATACTGAGGAACCTGGCAGAATAGAGAGAAGATATTTCCATAAATTTTTAAAAATCTTTAGCTTTTATATCATCTTTACTGATGCCAACAGAGAAAATAAATGCTTGTTATTGTTCTGTATGATGGTTGAAGTCTCATTCTATCTTTAAAAATATTTTGATTGAAATATTAATATCCCCTGGTATAGATAAGGAAACTGATCCTGTCACAGGTTAAAAAAGTTCCCCTGAGTCAGTCAGTGGTGTGGTAGTGAAGGTGGCTGGATCCCATGTGGCCAAGTGTGTGGTTTGAGTCCTGGAAGTGGAAGCTTGATGGAGAGAAAAGGAATTGCAGTGTGACCATGCCCAACAGGAGTGTGCTTTCTTGCTTTCTCTGTCTCTCTCTTTTGGGTGAACACAGGTACCTTCTGGCAGGTCTTTCTATTAGAAAAATAGATTTTTCCCATAGAACTATTAATATATGTATACAACATAATGTAATGTTCAGTGTTGAAGAACATGAATACGTTTGTGTCCTTGATTTGATTATCATCTACTGTATGTTTCCCTTTAAAAACCATACTATAGCCCATGAATGCATAAACTGATTATATGTAAACCAGAAATCATCATTTAAGTTAAAGAGATTTGCCCAATGTCACACAGCTAATAAGCGACAGAGGCAGCACATACACTAAAGCCCTATAAGCCTATTTTTCACTGTATTGCCTCTGCTGTGCTATCGCTGACCTAAAAGAGAATCTGTAATAGTTGGATGCATTCCTGGAGGTGATCCTATTCAGCAAATGAGAAATGTCTACAGAAGTTCCTTGTGCTGATTATTTGTAGCTGGAACTGGGACCCAACTGAGTAGCCTACTGAGCAGATCTGAATGGGTACACATTCCTCACTTAACAACTTAGACCTACCTGTTGAACAACTTAAGAGCAGTCCTCCTGCATAGGGAATCCCCACTCTGGCTGTTAGTCTCGGGAATCCCTTTCTCAGTTTCTGTCTCCTTTCTGCTCTCAGTTAGTATCCACTACACAAAGCATTAGCCACCTTGCAAGACTACAAATTTCATTTATAAACCTGTATTTTAATTTTTATTGTATACCCCTATAACTATTCAGAATATGTTAAAAATGATTACATGTATTTATATTATTGTGATTATTGTGTTTGTCTTGTCACTTTCTGGTGCTTATCTAATGTATGCTTTTTGTACGGCTAGTATGACGTTCTAGTGTGGTATCAAGTGACATCTGTTGAAAAACACATGCCCTGTGGCACCGTGATGCATCACAGGACATCCACATTTCAGCTCCTCACTTACTAAACAATTCCCTTAACAACCTAGTTGTAAGAATGGAACTCAGTTGTTAAGTGAGGATTACCTGTAGATAGAGGTTCCTATTTGTAGTACTTTTAATTTTGCTGCTAATTCTAAGAAGACTATTATTTCAAAGACTGAAAAGTATCATTTATCACTTATTTTTAGTTATAAAAGTTACCTGGAGGTTGGACAGCCCTCACGCAGCTGGTGGATAAATTTCCATGACAACCGATTAGACAGAGATTGATTCTAAAAGCCCTGGTTCTCAGCCCAGACTGCACATTGGAACCACTAGGGAGCTTTTAAAAATATCGAGGTCTGGAGTCAACCTATGAGGTTTGAATGAACTGGATTGGAGTATATTCATGGTATCCAGATTTTGTTGGGTTACTCAAGTGATGCTAGTGTGCACCATGGTTGAGAATGGCTACTATAGAACATCATTATTCAAGAGAGTGTGTGGTCTGTGCTGTTGCATTGCCTGGGAGAACTACAAGGAGTTTCAGCTATTCTGCTGGTCTAGCTCACTGTTCTATCTCTTTTTCCTTCCTCTCTCTGTCTCTTCCTCCCACCTCCCTCCCTTCCTTCCTTTCTAGTTTTCTGCCTTCTTTCCTTTCTCCCTCCTTTCCTTTGACACATATTTACTAAACACTCATTTCAATATATTGCTCAGTCTACCCCTACCACCATCACTGTATGTTTCTTTTTTGTTTTGTTTTGTTTTGTTTTTTTTGTTTTGTTTTGTTTTGTTTTGTTTTGTTTGGGTAGAGGTTTTTACCTTAGGGATTGTAAGCTCACCAGAGAGAGAGAGAGAGAGTGTGAGAGAGAGAAAGACAGTCAGTGAGAGGGAATGTGAGAAATCACCCCCAGAGGGGAATGGCCACACAACAATCCCATCTCTTCCATTCCCTTCCCCTCCCAGGATCTTGGGCAAACATGCACATGCACCTGTTGTGAGTTTCAAGTCATCAGGTATGGGCTTGAACCATGGTCGGCCATGTGGGAGTCCAATGATGTAACTACTGCACTATCTCCTGGCCCCTCATCATTGTAGTTTAAATATTCTTGTTCAACTTCATCTTCATTTTAAATCCTAAAATGAATATGGTATGGAATAAAGCAAGCATGAAAACTCAGACCTCTTTCTCTTCTCTTTTCCTCTTAATGCCAGAAGGCATGTGCACTGTCCAGACAGAGAGGGAGACTACCACCCTTCCCCTGCCAAGTGGAGCTTAGTCACGCTACAATCCTTTTCTTCCGTTTCTCCTTCCCATTATGATTTTGCATCCCCATGCATTTGGCATGTTTTTCCAAGCCATTGGGACTGGGATTCAAACCATGGTCAGCCATGTGGAAACAAACTTCCCATGCAAAGTGCTTAAGCACTGTGCTGTGGAGCTGCCCCTTCCCCTCCTGGGTCTCTTAACAACTCAGACAACAGGTTCTGCACTATCATGCTTAGCATTTCATGAAGCTTTGGGTTGAGTTCTGAAACTGGCAGTCCTAAGAAATAGGCCAATGATTTAAAATGTTTATGATTGCCCTGAAACCCAGTCTCTAGAGGCAAATAAGTAACAGCAATTAATATTTTCTTGGCAGAAACTGTTTTTCTGAGGAGTAAGAAAATGCTTCAACTACTTGGTCATTTCTTTTATTAAAAGGTAAGGGCAACATTGCATTGACAGTTTTTTGAGATCTGAATTTTGGTCACTTTTTCTTCCTTTTAATTTATCACTCTGCCTTTTAATAGAAAGTACTATATTTTATAGTATTCTACAAAACGTAGTATAATAGACCTCTCACAAAGTACTGAAAAACTTTAAGATTTTGTTATATTCATGTGTTTAAAAGAAAAAAAAATAATCTAGAGGAAAAAAATGGAATTTCTTTGGGAAACAGCACTAGCCATTGAAAATTATTTTCTTTCTGCTGAATCTTGGCTAGACTTCAGAGGGTACCCAGAAGTCATTGAGAAAAGAGTTCATTTCCTGGCTTAGTGGATGAAGTCTAATGGACACCAGTTTGAATCCTGCAAGTCTTGGCTACTTGTCTTTGGTCAGGATAAGCTTTGACATCCAGGCATCCCAGGGAGTTTAATTTGTGGTTTTAAACTTTTGTTTCTTTCTTCTTCTTCTTTTCCTTCTTCTTCTTCTTTCAATAGCACTGATCTGCGTGGTAAGTTAGCTGTTCTGGTGCTGCTCCTTCCAGCTTAAATGTGTGGACTAAGAAGTCTGAGCACTGGTGAAGTGGACCAAGCCTAGGTGAAAGTACAGCATCAGCCTCACAGTGCTGAGTGTTGGTAAAACAAGGCCAGGCATAGCTGGTGCTCCTCTCCATGGCCAAGTAGGCCACAGTGAATGATTTGGGTAACATTGCTTCTGTTTGGTGATGTGCATGTCAGGGGTAAAATATCACTCAGAAATAATAGTATAGGCTTTCTATACTGCAGTTTAATATGTGGTACACAGAAGAATAAACAGTGCATATTAATAATCCGGAATATCAGTTTTCTTTCTTCTTGCACATCCCCTTTCCAAAATGCCAAACCTAACATCAGTTCTTAGTAATATTAGTATAAATAGATGAATTTTTATTCTAAGAGACGGTTCTGGTGGAGGTTATATGTGTGTCAAGTTTGGGCATTATCTTTGGTACTTCTGGGGTAGGTTTTATACCTTTTTATTCTAATCTGCATCTCCCATTCAAAAGAAGAGGGAACCAGCAGTTAGCTTAATGGCTATGTCGCTGGACTCCCACGTAGTCGACCGAATTCGCGTCCCAGACCCAGTGGCTTAAAACTCACACCGGGCGCATGTGCATACGTGCCCAAGATCCCGAGAGGAGAATGGAGGAGAAGGGATTGCGGCATGACCATCCCCCCTGGGGGGTGATTTCTTGCTCTCTGTCTCTATGTCTCTCTCTGTCTGGTGAGCACATGCGCCCTATAGCGAAAACCTCTCCAAAAATAAATAAATAAATAAATAAAAAAGAAAGAAATGCGTGAACTGAGACTGGATCTTCTATACATGGGCTACTATAAATGGCATATGGAACTAATGTCCCAAATGTGTTTGGAGATGATTGCTTCTAGAACTACCAGAATTGTTGGTGCATACAAAATGAGAAAGAACATATGGGTACAATAAGAGTAAGTAAAATATATTGGGTTGTTGGGGAAGTCACATGCAGTTCTGCATAGGAAAACATAGAATGATATGTCATGACTTTTCTGACAGTCTAATGGGTATTTCTGAAGTTGAGGATAAGGAAAAGGTTAAGATCTCCTTAGATAAGACATGTAAGAATGTCCAGGTGGGTGTGAGTAGTAGGAAGCCCAAGCAGTGTTAGGAACTATTGTATTGATTTGTTTTATGGTGCAATTCATTCTGTATTTATAAAATACTAAAGGTGGAATACTCTTAGGTCATCAGAAAAGTCATAATATAGTTTTCTGTGCAAAAATGTGTCATGAGTTTTCTGATAACCCAGTACATTTTTACGTCCAAAAAGAAGGATCAGTAGTTGAGAAACATTGAAGTGGGCACTTGCCCAGAATGAGACTAAGGGAATAGGTAAGGAGACCCATTCAGAGAGCACTAAGCGAGCACGAACTATCTTCCTCATCTTGCCCTTCCTCAAGGCCCGAGGTTCTTATACTTCATTGTGCACCAGAATCAAGGAGGGTTTGTTAAAACACAGGTCCGACCTCCACTTCAGAAGTCACAACTGAGTGGATCTTGGGTAAAGCCTGAGAATTTGCACTTCTTTGTTTTTGTCCTTGTCATTTTTGCCAGACGGTTCATGTGCTTGCCAGAGAGAGAGAGACAATGTGAGAGAGAGAGAGAAAGAAAGCACACCACAGTGAGATTTAGTCATGCTGCAATCTCCTCCATTTTTCCATCTTGTTGAGAGTATGCACACATACACACCATGAGTATTTGTCAAGTTACAGGGGCCCAGAACTTGAACCACAGATAACTATGTGTGATTCAGTTTCCTTAACTGCTAGGCTATGAGACTGACCCAGGTTTCTACTTCTAATAAGCCCCTAGGAAATGCTGATGCTTGACCACTGATTTGGGATACAGGTTTTCTAATACAAAGACTCTGCAAAAAGTTCATGAAAAATGGAATTAAAAGTACACATTTATTTTGGTACAAAATATTTTGAAATGTATGCAGTTATAATATGTACTTTCTATGTACCTTTTGAAGAACCTTCATATTTGTTCTCCTACTCTTTATCTATCCCTAAAGGGGTAGATGTGGATGGGTTAATTTTTTTTTCTGCTGGGACCAGCAGTTGGCGTAATGGCTATGTCACTGGACTCCCTTGCAGTTGACTGTAGTTTGAGTCTTGGACCCAGTGGCTTAAACTCATGCCAGGCGCATGTGTGTGCGTGCCCAAGATACTGAGAGGAGAAAGGAGGAGAAGGGACTGCGGCATGGCTATTGCCCCTGGGGGGTGATTTCATGCTTTCTGTCTCTCTGTCTCTCTCTTTCTGGTGAGCACACGCACTCTATAACAAAAACCTCTCCCCCCCAAAAAAAATTAAAAACAATTTCTTTCTACTAGTGGGCTTAATCAGGACCCAGATTCCAAGTTGTCATTTACATACAAATGTCTGAATTGCAACTAAACACTGAAATGATTGTAGACCTGGCAACCCAGTATTGAAGAAATGAAATGAATCATGCAAGTTCATAGCAGATGGCAGATACAAGATTGAAACCCACATCTCTTGTTACCAGAGTTGTGTGTTTTCTAAAACACCATTCATACCTAGTAGTGCAAGACTGACCGATTCCTTATGATCAAGATTATAGAATAAAAATAGAAATATATACTATAACTTGATTCTGGTGTAAACAGCAGGAAGTGAAATTAAGTTGGAGAAAGCTCCTGGCCCTTCCTGTTGGGCAGAACATTGACAAATTTATTTCAGAGCCAGTAAACCCAAGCCTGGGCAGGCTCAACTCTACTGCTTGTCTTTATTCTACCTGGGCCATCTGTCAGCATGCTGCTTTACCAAGGATCTCTGGATATTTTGAGTTGTTTTTCTTCATATAAAAAATAAAACAGATTTCATTGATGAGGGATGGTAACATTCACAAAATAACTGAAATCAGTCATGTTTAGGTTTATATCTTTATTGCAATCAGTCTGTTTGTGATGATATAAAATATCAACTTTTCACATTTCAATTGCTAAGGTAAGCTGATGACAAAAACCAAGAGTGAGTGGAAGCAACCTTATTCTTCTATTGGCTCGTCTTAATATCTCACCTTCGTTCATGCTTCTCCACAAATCCTCATTTCCTCCAAGTTATTTTTGTAATTTTTACCCAGGTATTTTTTCCCTAAGATAATGCTATCTTAAGTGAAATAATTGTGCCAGTTGTTGGAATAATAATATGTATTTTATCTCTAGCTCCTTGTACTTGAAAAGCTAGTGCGATATAAGGAAGGGACCCTAGGACTGAGACCTGGAGACTTTGGTCTTCAGTTGGGGTCTTTTGCTAACTAATTTCTGCTAATATGTCATTTTTTGAGTCCTCTGTATCTTTACTTTTAATTACACATCCTGTAACCATAGTGAGAAGGAAGAGTCTGTATCTACCTAAAAAATATGTGTAAACTATCAATGGCGTAAAAATGGAAGGCATTATTATTAGTTGCCAATAGTGAATGAATACAATGATGTATCTGTCATTTAATTTTTCCTGCCTCTCCTTATCAACTGTGGCTTATTGGCCTCTCTTTCAAAGGAATCTGGGACACACTGCTAGTTAATTCCCTGGAGACAGTTAACATTAACCAGTACAGAGAGTCACACCATCCATGAGCAAGGAGTTGGCATGAAGGGTGTCACAGCCAGAGAAGAATGGTCCTTATTCTGCAGAATTCTCATGAAGAAAAACTTTAAGGCTTTTCTGCTGACTTGAGTGGAAGGAAAGTGGGGTGCATTTTAGAAAGTCTATAGAACTGTTCATTTGGTGCTGCATTAATTTAATGAACTGTAAGTTATCAAGGCACATATTAACTTTGCCATAGCTTCTATATGCCCACTATATGAACCACAGGGAAAAGGATGGAAGCTTCATGACCAATATGGATTTGAAGTCTGCAGCAACCCTGCAAATTACTTAATGCTATTTCTAAAGCACCAATAGCAAAACAAAGTAGGATTGAATAGTGCCTCCGTCACACAGGGCGTAAGCAACCAAGCCAAAGGTGGCCACATCTTTGGGGCTCCACTGGGTGGAAAGGCTCTGGTGGTAGAATGGTTGGGAGTGCTCACTGCAGGAGCAAGCTGTGCACATTTCAGTCCCTTGCAATGTAACAGCATGAGGTAAGCGTGTTATTTGATCTATCTGTGCCTTGGTTCCTTTGTTTCACAGAAGAATGGCAGGTACCATTCTGTAAGTCAGAGAAAGACTAAATGAGTTGGAAATTGCATAATTCCCAGGACATACAAAGCTCCCCCATTCTAACTACTATTTAGCATAGATAGCAGTTTTTTTCCACTAGATCTGAGTTCTTATAAATTTAGCTTTGCAACATGGCTTTGAATATGTTTCAAATATTGAAAAGTTTTCTTGTTCTTTAACATCCAAGAGGACAGGAATGCTGCAAATGTGACACCCAACTCTCCATTGTTTATATCCGGAGAAGGAGGTGTTAGCCAGTGTTCCAGAAGAGCATGTCAGTATGGGGGCCAAGGCTGTGCTAAACAGTGTGACTAGGGGAGTGTTACACTTACAAAATACTTAGGTGGTGGGGTCGGTAGAATTTTTTTTTAATTAATTGTATGATAAATGAGAAAAGGAAGAAAAATGGGTAATTCCAGGTTTCCAAAGTTTAACAAATGGGTAGGTAGAGGGGAGCATCAATAACTGGAATAAGGAAGCAAGGAAAGAAGTAAGTCTGAAATGTGAAGGTGCTGATGCACTTAACAAACTTAAAATACCCAGGGTTTTTAATTTTTTAAAAATTCTGGAGATATTTTTGCCTTAGGGCAAGTGTGCTCTCTGAGAGAGAGAGAGAGAGAGAGAGAGAGAGAGAGAGGGAAACAGTGAGAGGGAAATTGAGCAATCATCCCCATAGGGGGAGTGGCCATACCACAGTCCCTTCTCCTCCTGGAATGTTGAGCACGCACACCCACACACCTGGTGTGATTTTCAAGCCACCAGGTCCGGGATTCAAACTGCTGTTGGCCATGTAGGAGTCCAACAACATAACTGCTCTCCCATTTGCTGATCTCAATACCCAGGGTTTCTAATAAGCCCTTGGAAGAATGTGGTAAGGTATTTCACCTCAGACAAACCTTGAACTTTTACGTCAGTACTTTGCTCATTTACAAATCACTGAACAAGCATTTGTAATAATAAATATCAAGAGTGAGTTCATCCTTGAATGGATAAATAGCTGAATAAATGAATGATTGTTTTAAAGAATGTGGAGTGAACAAACAAACACAAGTACGAAAACATGCAATGGCTCTTCCCACCAAAAATCCCAAAGCAGATTTTTAGGGTTTGTTTGTATATTTGTAAAAACCCATGAATAGCAGAGTGGCCTCAGCCTAACCAGAAATGACAAAACTGTAGACCCAGTGAGAGATGATTCAGTTGTTTGTTAGACCCCACTGACCTTCACTGAACATTCCACCTCACAACGATCAGCAGCACTTCTATGGCGTGTCAGTCAGACTAGACTTGGAGGAATCCAGACAAACCTGGAACTGTTCTCATCTGGATCAATCAACACCAGTAAGAAGGAAAGGGGGCCAGTAGTTGGACCATGGCAAAATGGGATTCCCTGTTAGCAATCCTATATGGGAAGGTTCCTGGTTCAAGCCCAGTGATCTCTTTGTGTATGCTGACCATGTGTGCCCATGATGCAGGGCTGGCTGGGGTGGATTCGCATCATAAAGACCCTATTGGGAGTACTGTGTGGGGTGCTATGTCTCTTTGTCTGTCTTTCTCACTCATGAAAGATCTAAATAAATAAATGTGGAGAAAAAGGCAGCAAGGAAATTAAAAAAAAAAAAAATCAGGTGTATTTAGGGTGGAGCCCTGAAGCTTCTAGTAGCCTCCTTTGTAAACCAGTCCTTCACACTATCTGCCCTTCTATAAGCCAATAAAGGTATGCATGAATTGAAACATTCTCAGGACCAGCAGCTGGCGTAATGGCTACTTTGCTGGACTCCCATGTTGTCTACCACAGTTTAAGTCCCAGACCCGGTGGCTTGAACTCATGCCAGGTGCATGTGCTGCATGCCCAAGATCCCAAGAGGAGAATGGAGAAGGCCATCCCCCTGTGGGAGTGATTTCTCACTTTCTGTCTCTTTGTCTCTCTTTGTTTTTCTGGCCAGTGCACACACCCTATAGCAAAATCCTCTCCAAAAAAACCCAGAAAGCAACATTCTCAAGTAGGGATCAGACCTCAGTTTTTGTTCAACTCTGGTATTCTTATATGCAGATTGAATAATTTCTATAGTTCTCTGATTTTTTCATCTTTAGGAGACAGGTTAATTAGCTTTGCTGTATACCATTTAGGGTCCCACAAAAACCTAAGAGAATAGTTAGTCATTCCTTCATCAATTCATTCATTCAGCAAGTTTTTAGTGAGGAGTACCCAGTACTAAGCACTCTGCTAAATCTGGAGAATGGAGATGAGCAAAATCAAGCATGGTTCCTGGCTGCACATGATTTACAATGGCTTCATGACAGTCCAAGTTGTTTGTAGTATTTAAAATAATTAAATAAAATGCCATATAGTTATCTATGGTATTCTCATTGACAGCTCATTTATTTTTATTGCTTTTAGCTAAAATTTCATTCAGTCATAAATTTTACTTATGTAGTTAATCTTAGGGCACTGAAAGTTTAAAATTGTGGGCTGCCTATGTGTATATATATGAGTGTGGGAGGCTGGAATACTAAAAATGTCCGTAGTTTATAAAATGATTGGAGGTCCTGAATTATATACATGACAATGAATACTGTGAAATATGCCTTGTGTTTAGGAGCTTGGGCTTGGTATTAGGATGGCATGGGTTTGAAACCTGGCTTCTATAGTTACTAGTTATATGACTCTAAGCAGTTCACTATCAAATTACTAGATCTTACATGCTAATTGGTAGGAACCTCATATATAAAGCTGTCTTGGTTTTCCCAGAAACACTGGGAGTAGGTAGGTTCTCTTGAACAGGTAACAAACAGATTCAGAGAGGTGAATGCAAAGTACTCATTGCTTTCTGAAATGGCAGGTGGAAACAGAATTTGGGCTTGAAGTCCAATTTTCTACTTACACCATCTTTATAACCTTTGGAATCTCACCTCTCTTGTATCTTCCACAGTGTCTTGGACACTGCCAAACACTAGGTGGCACTAGTCCTCACAAAGGTGACAAAGCCTCTGCTCCCCATGGAGGTCAGTGACCCCCACCCCACCCCCATCTTGCTCTGTGAACTCTAGTTTCCCTGTCACAGGTGTACTTCTGCAATTTCTGCACAACCAATTAATCTTTTCTTCCCTGAAATCTGAAACTGCCAAAGCCTCTCATGTCAACAGATAGTGTATAAACCTCATTTTCAACATGTTCTTCAATAACAGCAGCAATTATTCTTAATCATTATTTATACTAATTTGATGCTTCAGTGAGATTATGTATTATGCTTGTCCTTCCTAATTTTTTTCTCTTTTTCTTTCTTCTTTTTTTTTTTCACTCTAAGTGAGAATCAATGTAAGGGATTGATGTCAAGCTTTAGGTAGCTATTAACATGACTAGGGTTATCTAACCTTATTATGTTGATCATAGTTCCTCTTCTGTATCTTCCAGCAAACCCTCAAATTGATTTTAAAATGCTGCTATTGACCTAAAGATTCTTAACAACAGGAGGTTTAAATGCTTTTCATTGTTATGCTTCCTGCTTATAAAACCAATTACTGTTCCAAGTTTGCATCAGGCTACTGAATCTCATTGTCATTTACTACAGAGTCAAAGTCTCAATGTACACTGGAGATAGATTGGGAAGATTGGGAAGACAGTCACCTGTCACTCAGTCCCAACTTTCACCCCCAGAAGAAATTCCCTCTCTAATACTCTGGCTGGAGAGCAATTCAGTCTCTGCTTGAATGATGTCTGGGAGCCGAAATCTTTCAAAGCTTTTTCATTCAGAAAGGAGCAAGAGAACTTGAGATAAACCTTTGTTCTTCTGCCAACTAATTTTGAGGTTTCGAGTCTAATGCTTGATCTTTTAAAAGCCTCAGCCTGCCCATCTGGAAAATGAATATATTTGACTCAGTGTGTCCATCTGCAAAATGAATATATTTGGAGTCAAATATATTGTATCTATTGCCGACAAGAGCCAATGTTCAAAGAGTCAAAATTAAATATAATTCAAAATTATATATATGATTTTGTGTGTGTGCATGTGTATGTACATATAGATCCTAATCTTACACTTCAGCCTTATATAATTCTCTCTTCTTCAGGCCTTCAAATTGTACCTGGATTATAGCCTATAATGGATATAGGAATTTTCGGCCTAGAGAAAGACTCTCTTTTTCTGCCTCCTCCTCCTCCTTGCCCCCCCCCCCTTTTTTTTCTCCTCCTTCCACCCTCCTTACTCTTTCTGTTCTTTCTCTTCCTTTAATTTCATAATAAAAATAGTTACACTAACTAAAACTCTTTGTTTGAAAGTGATAGAAATCTAAATCCAGCTTAAAAATAAGGAATTATGAGAATTGTGTAGATATTGATAGAACAATCACACTACAGGAACGAAAACCTAGGGCTTAACCACCATCAACCTTTTCTCATTTCAGTTCGTGGTGTTTGCTTTTCCTCATAACTGGCTCAATTATTTACTTGTGCTGCACATTTACTTTTGTTCCATGTTAGAAAATGCATAATCTTAAATTTTACATCTTTCAGGCTCAATCCCCAAAGACATTCTGCCTCTAATTAGAATCTTAGCAAATGGTGCTAGTTCCCACAAGACTCAGGTACCTGTCCATCCCCTGCAATGAATCATGGCCACTCCCATGCTTACCATCTTTGTACATGTGTGTTGAGGGGCGGGAGTTGGGTGTTTAAAAAAAAATGATATCCAAAAACACCCTCTAGAGGAATTCTATGTAATGAATGGTTATACTTGCTTTTATACTGCATTTCAATTTTCCTTTTGTAAAAAAGCCTTCCTTTTCCACTGAGCCAATTTATTTTTGTTTTCCAGTTATATTATATACAACATAAACCTCATTCCTCTTCAATGTGATCAGTCTCTGAAAATCTATTTCTTTTTTTTTTTTTTTCTTCTTTTTTTGGAGAGGTTTTTGCTATAGGGCGCGTGCGCTCGCCAGACAGACAGAGAGAGACAGAGAGATAGAAAGCAAGAAATCACCCCCCCAGGGGGGATGGCCATGCCGCAATCCCTTCTCCTCCATTCTCCTCTCGGGATCTTGGGCACGCACGCACACGCGCCCGGCGTGAGTTTAAGCCGCCGGGTCCGGGACTCGAACCGCGGTCGACTACGTGGGAGTCCAGCAACATAGCCATTACGCTAACTGCTGGTCCTGAAAATCTATTTCTTTTGAGAGTTTGGTATTTTCCAAGTACAAACACTCCATGTACTTTAATCTTACGTATTGATGTTATCTGTTGGTGAAAATCCATATTGACTTTTTTAACAATGGGTGTGACATGGGGCCCTCCTGCCTAGCTTTTCCAGCCCCTTGTGCTAGTGTCCTCCCTAGGGTGAGCCTGTGGAGCCCTGCATTGCTCAGTGCTACTCAGGCCATTTGTCTATCTCCTGCCTCCAAACATTTGCTGAGTCATCCTGGAAGATTGTATACACAATCCCCCGTATTTGGTGTGGTGATGGCAAAGATCAGAAGGCCCACAGACAATGTGTGACTCTATGAAAGTGAAGCAACTTCTCTCTGACTAACGCCTTCAATTTAAAAATGAAAGCAGAGAAGGAATAGACCTACCAGAGGAGTGGGGGGGTCTGTTCCTCGAACCAACCTGAGAAATGTGTATATTATCAAAAACTGTGCATAGATGTCCAGTTTTTACACCAAAATAAAGCAATACTTTAAGTCAATTTTTTCATGAATTTTTTGAAGTCCCCTTGTATTTAAGTTGTTCCAATTTTGGCAGACCTGTTAAGTGCTAATCTAATTCTAATGCTTCAAATTAGAGACTGTGCTGTCAAAATTCCTGAACTTTAGAAATAAAGGAATCACTGCCTCAGATAGAAATTCTTCGAGGCTTCAAGCAGATGATCTGTATTCAAATTCTGATTCTGTTTCTTATCAGTTTACCAGCATAAACTGGAAAAATTATTTCTCTGATCTCAATTTGTTCTTCTTTTTTTGAGAGATTTATGCTTTAGGTTGTATGTGCTCACCTGAGAGATAGAGATAGACATAAAGTGAAAAATCATGCCTCCCCCCCCCCCACCTCCTCCCAGGAAGATGGCCACTCCACAATCCCTTCTCTTCCATTCTCCTTTGGGGATTTTGTATACGAATGCACACATGCCTGGCATGAGTTTTAAGCCACTGGGTTTGAGACTCAAACCACAGTTAGCCATGTGGGGGTCCAGTGACATAACCGCTATACCACCTGCTGGCCCTTCAATTTTTTTTTTTTTTTTTTTTTTTTTTTTTGAGAGGTTTTTCGCTATAGGGCGCGTGCGCTCGCCGGACAGACAGAGAGAGACAGAGAGACAGAAAGCGAGAAATCACCCCCCAGGGGGGATGGTCACGCCGCAATCCCTTCTCCTCCATTCTCCTCTCGGGATCTTGGGCACGCACGCACACGCGCCCGGCGTGAGTTGTAAGCCACCGGGTCCGAGACGCGAACCGCGGTCGACTACGTGGGAGTCCAGCGACATAGCCATTACGCTAACTGCCGGTTCCCTTCAATTTGTTTTTGATAAAGTAAATAAAAGTATACCTTCCTTGCAAGGTTTATGAGATTAAAAGGCATTGTGTATTAAGGCTTTGAATAGTATCTTTTATGCAGTAGATACTTAACAAATAACTGTTGTGTGTATATTTATTCATTAATTCAAAAGTCTGTTACTAAGAAAATATGATCTTGGGACAACATTATAGAGTTGTTTCAGTAAAAATAATTCAACCCAAAACTGAAATATACAGTAATTTACAACATTTGACTTTATTATTTCTTTTTTTTATGCAGTTCATATTTGAAATGACTATTGCTTTTCTTTATTGATTCACAATACATATAACTTATTCTATAGTTTTGATAATGGTTTGTGCCCAAAGTTCCATGTTTTAGAATTTGGTCCCCAGTGTAATAGCATTGGGAGTTGGGGGTCGAGTGGGTGGTGACTGGATCATGGATGCCTCCATTTTATGAATGAATTAACAACGTCTTGCGAGACCCAGTGACTTCTACCTCTCATGACAAGGTTAGTTCTCTGCCAGCCATGCTGTGACATAGGCCAGCCTGACATCAGTTGTGTGATCTTGGGCTTTATGATAACCAGAATCACGAGTCAAGTAAACCGTTATAAATCGCCCAGTCTCAGGTATGTCTGTTAATAATGCAAGAGCAATGTAAAACATTTCTGTCTGATGCAGGAGTAACACAGCCTCTCACCTCTCACTAGATCTCAGTTTCAGTTATTGGAAAGATGAGTTCCTTTAATGGGGAATCTCTCTTGAGGAACCAAAGGTGAACTTTATATATTTATATATACACAAACACACACATACGTATATCTAGTTTAAGTTTCTTTATTCCATGAGCAAAAGAGACAAAGAGGAAAGACAAGTTTGGGGGGAAGGGGTTATCCAAAAGAGAGTCAGGAAATATTCTGCTCCTGGAGTGTTTTCCAGAAGGATTGAACTAATAGGAGAACTAGAAAACTATAGAGAGGAGTTTCACAAGGAAGAAAAAAGGGAGAAGGGCTGGGTATAAAAGTACATACAAAGGCACATGCTTTCTAAAGTCTCTAGAAAGAGTAAGTTGTTCCCCTCTCAGCATCACTAAGACACTCAGTTCCTGCTTTGAGCTTATTCAGTTCTTGTTATTGTATAGCTATTTCTCCAGTAGAAATATTTACCCATCACTGGGCTATGGTCTCCTTGAGTCCAAGGCCTTGCTGTAGCCTCTCAGTCCTCATGAACACCTGGCACATACCTAGTGATTCACAGCTGTTTACAAGAGTGCAAGAAGACACACATGAGAGAATGAGTCAATCAGTGGATTCATACTCTAAAATTTTAGCTTTATCTTTAACTTGGTAAATGTTTTGGGCAAGTAAACTAATTTTTCTGGATCTTTGTTATTTTCTTATAAGCTTTGTGGTCTCAGAGTTTTCTTCTAGGCTTAATATTCTGTAGTCCCATGTATCAGATATATATGCTTTTATGAGTATCTCTCTTCTCTTTTACAGTTCAATTATCAGGGGGAAAGAAGCCAGAACACTAGCAGTAATAGTAAGCTAGCTCTATGTTGTACTTAGAATCTGTTTAATAATAAAAATGTGCCAAGAGTTTTTCTCCCTTTATTTTATCCAGAAGTCTACCTTTTCATGAACAAATAAGTAGTTTATTGACTTGGTTTTCAGTTTGTAAGAATATAGAAAATATGTCTTTGAAGATATTTAAATATTTTTAAGAGGGAATCACAAAGAGTGATCAACTTTTCCATCATGTTTTACTTCAGAGACTCTCAATGTGTTCCAAAAACTGTTTGTTCCACCTGTCTTCATGTGTCCAGTAGTGCCAGGAATACAAAACCTTGTGCATACTCTCTGGTAACAAGTGAAATGAAAGAGGTATGCTTGAAATTATGGAGTGCAATTTCCCTAGGCTATATGCTGCTTTCTAAATTTGTGTATATTTGTGGAGTCCCTGAGTGAGAGTATTTTCTATTTTCATTTCTCTTTTCCCAAAGTTTCTAAGGATAATTCTAACTAGAATTTATTCAAGATCAATTTTAGAAGACTTAAGCTACGTAGTATAAGACATAGCCTTGAGAAAAATATCTTAAGTCACTTTTTTTTTTACATTGGCTGCTTCCACATTCAGAGTTAAAGTTATGGTATACAGTGCAATTAAGTTCAAATGGTGATATAGTGGTTTAATATCTTTTATGAAACTGCCACATTTTTGATATACCACATATTTTCATGCTCTAAAAAACTCAGGCACAGTAAATTGATCTGAAAATCACATGGCTCCAACTTTTTGGCAGGGTGAAAGTTTTCATGAAATTTATTTATTCATTCAGTGAATACTTACTGATAAACTAGGATATATGTAGATGTTGTCATATTAAGATGCATGCCAGAGTGCCTGCATTCAAGATTTTTATAATCTCATGTCATCACAAACACATTCTTAGATACACACACACATTTATACACATAGTGCACACATATGTTCCAATGTATAGATACATATGTGCCCAGAATATTAAAATATGATTTATAGGAAAGTGTATAGAAGTTGATAGAATGGTAGGACACTGAATTAATAAACATCCTTAGGAAGCAGGGTATCAAGACAGAATTAGACTTGTAAGAAATTCATTAGAGAAGGCAGATAAAACCAGGATAGATCAGGATGTAGGTCTGACACCTATGGAAGGAGAGGGAAGGAAAAAGACTTGGGGTAAGAAAACCTCTGACTATGTCATAATTCCAAAAATAATTCAACCAGGGCACAGAGGAATCCTCAAACCAAAGCCATTCATTGAAGGAATACTGCTGCTCATCAGAATGGGCCTGGCTTTATTCTCCCAATATATTCTACCATTGGCTAAGAGCAACCGTCACATGTCGTAACCGTGACAGGAATGTACTGGAGACTTCCAAGGGGCAGAAGTTGTGACCATCAGTCAGTCATGCTTCCCAGGGCAGGAGTGAGTGGATAATTTTCATGTTGCCAGAGACATTTACTCCTTTATAAGGGCTTAGGAATATCCATGTAAAAGTAATGTGATATTTGATCTAAGAATTGAGTGAAGATATGGTCAGATGGAGGCAGAGCGGGGCAAGGCATTTTGACAGAAAGGTGTACCTTGAGGGAAATCATAAATATAGGAGGAAAAGAACTGGTTTATGAAGAAAATTATTAACAGTTTCGTTTTGGTGAATCATAAAATATAAATAAAGTAGAAAGTGATGAAAGATGAAGCTGATGAGGTGAGGCAGAGTCCAAATAAAGAATAGATTTATGTTGCGATGTTGTAATTATCCAGTGAATAATGGGGAGCCATTGAAAGGATTTAATCAAAGACTATCAAAATTGTGTGTGAATTTTACTAAATCACTATGGTAGTTGCTGAAGAGGATAGACAAGAAAAGAGAAATCAAGATCTATTTGAAACTGTTTTAGGACCAGAAGTAGAACAATGGTCACAGAAATGGAGAACAGGGTATATTTAGAATATATTTAGGATGTAAAGTGAGCAAAATATTATTGTGGAATATAAAACAGTAGAATGATTCAGGGGTGACTAACAGTGGTCTCTTTTCGTTGTTTGAGTGGTTGATGATACTACTAACCAAATTTTTTTTTATTGAAGAGATTTTTGCCATAGGGCGCATGCGCTCGCCAGACAGACAGAGACAGAGAGACAGAAAGCGAGAAATCACCCCCCAGGGGGATGGTCATGCCGCAATCCCTTCTCCTCCATTCTCCTCTCGGGATCTTGGGCATGCACGCACATGCGCCCGGCGTGAGTTTTAAGCCACCGAGTCCGGGATGTGAACCCCGGTCAACTACATGGGAGCCCAGTGACATAGCCATTACACTAACTGCTGGTCCCTACTAACCAAAATTTAAATAAACAAAGGGTAGTAAAGAGTGTATACAATGTGAGAAGACCAGTTGACCAAGCACAGAATGTTTATTACCACCAGCTTTCATAGAAGGAGAGAAAAGAAAGGGATTGCAAGAAAACAGAAAAGACACTATTAGAAAGACATGAGAGAACTTGAGACAATGTAGAATTATGGAATTTATAGTGACATCTGGTATTGAGAAGGGTGTTGATAAAAACCTGGTGTGTTAGAGCTTGTGAGCTGATTGTTAAAGTTTTAAAATTTTACAAGCCAGTTGTTAAAGGCAGGTGTGATTAATAATTTAATGATAGAAATGTACAATAAGATAAATAATTTAAATAAGAGATAATAAACACTCAAAACTCATTACTTCTTAATTATTTTACATTTTACTACTGTCTTCTGATCTTTAGTTCATTTGTATCTCTTATATTGGTATTGTAGAAATATTACAATGTGCAGTTCTCAACTTCATATTTGGTAACATTATGTTGGTAACTTGAAATCACCCATGATGGGAATATTTATACAATGGGAACAGATGAATGCTTTTTTCTTGAAGAGTTATTTATTACTGGATTTCTGGTTGTAGGTAATTCAGGGAGCACAGTTTCAAGCTAGATAAACAGGAGCACAGTTACTTCATTAGATACAATCGATGCCTTCAAGCATTAGGCTTTATTCTCTCAGGAATGGATTTAGACTATGAGAGATTTGAGTTTGTTTATAGGTTCAAGGATATGAATCAATAGGTAAAGGAGGCTAAATCTACCTCAGAGCTGAGGATAACTGAAACATTATGGTCTGCTTATGTTAAGAGTTTAAAAGGAGGCCAGATGGATGAGCTGTCCTTGAGTAGAGGAACAATCACCTTCTCTCAGGGCTGGAAGAGATATCACTTAGTGTAGGTATAAACGGTGTGGTAGGAGAGAAGGTAAACAAATAATTAAGAGAGTGTTATCTGAAGAACTTCAGATTCCCAGATAAAACAGGAGGCGCCATTATTTTCTGGGTCCGTGTTAAACTGTATTGGAATGGAAATGGATGTTCATAAGCAAAAGGACAGTGAGCATTTCCAGAGGACTAACTGAAATTAGCAACATTAATTGTATATTGGTACCAGTCTGAACAGCTGAGTTCAGCTGCTCAGGTTAGACATGGGGAAGACAGCACACTGCAGGACTGGGGGTTTTTGGGCAGGAAGTGCAGAATGACTGGATGAAAGGGCATTGAAGACGCTAAAGTGAAGGTAGTGTGGATGGTCAACTGCAGGACCCAGACTGGGCTGGGAAGGGAGAGAGACCAGGAGAAGATTAACAGTCCCAGAGAGAAGAGACAGTATTTGACCAAAAATTCGTCAAGAGGCCCTGAAGGGCCTGGTTCAGGAAGGACAGTTACCTGGTTGGAAGACTCCTAGGCTAGACCTTCTGTGCAGTCAGAGCTCTCACTGGGATAAAGGCTCCTACTGTCCTATAGAGGGCCCTTCAGGACCCTGCTTCACCTCGGAGTCCGTGTCACAGAATGGATTAGAATACACATAAGCAGGTGAAGCTCTGATAAGAGGAGAAGAAAGACTCTCCTGGGGCAGATCATCATGGACCTGGGTTCCTAAAAGGTCTACTTTAGGCCCAAGAATTAAAGGGAACACTTATGAATGGAAAAATGGTCTTTGTACTCTAAACCTTTCAGTGATCTGTGACCAAAGGCAATTATCTTTAATCTGTAGAACTAGTATTTAACTACCAAATTGCAAAATCAAGTAAATGAAAATATAGACACACGTAAACATATTTTCCCTGCACTTTGTGGCTAAGCATCCATGCAGAATCTTGGACTGTCCTGGTCTTGACTCAGGTGCCATTCGTGAACCTGGAATGGGGAATCAGGATAAAGGACATCAGCAAACTTTTTTGCAGCTTGTTGCTACTTTGTGCAAAACCCAGCTAGAAGTATAGAAAACTGAAATCAATATACCTGACCTGACTTTTATTAACTGAAGTTTAAGGAAATCATCTGTCACTTCTAAGACTGCTTCCCCTCTAAAGATAAGGGATTGGAATAACTGACTGCCTTAGCCAGAGTTCCTATGTAATGACCTCAATATTGGGCAGTACACATTTTAACCTCCTCCTCACTCTGTATGTGTGTTTGGGTCTACATTATCTCTCATCTCTGCCACTCTTATCTTTGCTTCATTTGCATCCTCCCTGCCAGCTGGTTTCTCCACTTGACTAACAGTGACAGATAACACCTACCACTTCTGAATTTGCCCCGGCCTTACGGCTCTAGTGCCCAGAATATTTGGTTCACAGGTTTTGTCTTCTGATTCCAGGACTGAGAAAGGAGACAATGTCATTAGCAAAGTTTAAATCAAGTGCCCATGAATCATATTATTTTTGGCATAATAACCAGAAATCATTGGACACAAGCACACAAGAATGGAACAAAGAGGCCCTTTCCTAAGAAGGAGGCGTGCATTTAAAACATCTCCTAAAATGACTTTTAAGACTATCTCATTTTGGAATGTGTATGATTCTCAAGTTTCTACTATGTTTCTACTCCATTTGTAGGTATTCCTTGATGTTATTTTATAAAGGTGCTCATTGTATTGTCTTTCCATGTTGCAAGTTTCCATTCCAACAGCTGGTGTCTTTTCCATTTTGACTGTCCTGTGTTTTGTGCAGGGTTTCTGTGGCACATAGTTTGTGCAATGGAAATTTTAAAAAATTTATTTATTATCATTGTAGTCTTGTTTATATTACATTGAATCACATATAACTTTATAGTATATCACATTTCTTTTTTCCAGAAGGAATACCATGTATATCAGTCAATACAGAGACATTAAAATCCCCATTTCATCATCCAATAGCTTTTCATTTTTTTCCCGATGATTATTATTATTATTCCAATTTTTTTTAAATAGTCAATGTAATGGAAGTGTTGATTGCTGGTTTCGTGAATTCCTTCTTCCTACACGGGTCTCTAGAGAGCACTGGCACCTGACGTAGACTTTCACTGCTACAACGTCCCTTCATTTCAAAACACTCATTTTGACATGGATGAGGAATAGCCGAAAACAATGGAATGTAGGTTCAGAGGAAGCCAGTGAGAAAACCACAGAGAAAAAGCACATGAGAAAGTCAGAGACGTAAGTTGTATTCCAGCTTCTACCTGTGACATTATGGAACATGAACATTTTCATCATCGTTTATCGCACGAGACTGGCCACACATCAAGAGTGCTAACAGTGCTTTTATAAAAGGAATGAGAGGGTGATATGAAAATGCAGGTAGAGAAGGACCCCTAAGCTGCCTTGATGTAGATAGTGATATCAGGGAAATTAACCAGAAGAAAGGGCCAGAAATTTATCTTTACTGTGACACATAAATGAACCATGCTGCTGAAGCTGGAGACAGGGAAACAAAAACTGGCCATATTATTCTAGACATATTTTCCCTGTGCCAATTTTGTACCACATGAAGTCACCCTCTCTCCATCTTCCTGTTTATCCTTCCCACACAGAGGCCTCCCGCACCCCCTGCAGGCTGCTTACATCAAATCCTGCTAGATTTAGAGGGGCAATCTCCCAATTACTCGGACTCCCCATAGGCAACTCCAGTGCAAGTTCAAGCTTGCTTCTTGCTCTTTCCTTGATAAGTTCTGACAGCATGTCAGTTCTATCCTCCCTTCAACAGTCATCAAATATTGATGGGTGGAGCAGGTGTGCTTCCTGGGGTGCAAATAAAATGATGGCCTGAGCTCAAGTCCCTTTCAAGAGCATAATCCCACTATTATCTGGATGGAAGCGTGAAGCTGTCTCTCTCATGTCATATTACAGTTCGGGTTTGACAGAGTGATGTACATGCCCTGGTTCTTGATAGACCTCCTGGAAAACCAGGCTGGAGCAAGAGCCAAAAATGGTGCCAAGATCTTCCTGGAATATCTCTGCCTGTGCTGAAACAGGAGTGGAAATGCCTTCTCCAGTGGGTTTCAGCCACAGCAAAGATTGCTAACCAAGGCACAACTTAGAAATGCATGGAACACTTAGGAATGTCTTCATTTGGAAAAGGACTAGGTCCCAGCACTTAGTGCCTAGAAGCCAGGAAGGCACAGTGAAGAATTGTACTGGGGGAAATGCCATTGTGGTTTGGTAGATAAACGAGGGCCTAATCTCCTGGGGTGTGCACAGCAGTACCCCCAATGCACTCTCCTCCATCCTAGATATCTTTCTTCTTCATCCCAGATCCATCTTCATCACAAACCAGGCTGAACTGGTCACCAAACCCACTGTGAATCTATCACTTAGGTCAGTGGTCTTCAATCCATTTGACTCACACAGTTTGTAAAAAAAATTACCAAAACACACACACACACAAAAAACAAAAATAAACACAACCACACATCCCCCCACAGATTTTTTAGTTGGCATCTACTTTTTTCTATCATAAATGTAAATAGTTGGAGGGGGTATAATTTAAAGCATACTTTAAAAGTGAACATTTAAATGTAAAATTGTTACGTAACTTTTATAAATGTATTCAATGAAACCTAAATACTAGGGTGTTTTTAATGTCTACCATCATACATTTTAAAAATACAAAAACAAGTTCTTTAACAAAAAGAAATCTTGTTACTTTTTCTCCTTGAACTTGTATTTCCAATCCACATCCCCCATAGAATTTTTTGCTAATGTGATTTATTTGTTACGCTTGAAAGTGTTTTATTGATCAATCTATCAAACTTCTCTGAAACAAAAATATAAATGTAAATTAGATTTTTCCCCTTTCCTGGAACATAAAACTCTAAGTGTTAATTTTTTCTTCTAGACTGAGTTATTATTATAATCATTATTATTACATTCATTATTCATGTTAATTAAACTATATACATATATTTTTAACTTTTATAAATAATAAACATTAAGGATAAAAGAAAAAATTTATTGGAAATACATCTCAATTGAAGAAATATTTTTTCAGTCAATCATGTATTCATGGATTATTTTAGTTTATAGAATGAAACAAGATTCAATATCTATTCTTAATTCTCTTCTTTTTAAAAATGTAAACACTGAGGGCACTCTTTCACACATAAAAGTGGATGGTAGTGGACAGATTTTGTTATAGCAACTTTATTTTTGATCTCCTTCTGAGTAATGTCTCAAAGATCATAGTGCAATCTTTCATCAAAAATTACTTTTAATGATTTATCAGTTGACAGTTTTATTAAGTCCTTCTTCAATGACTTTGAAAGCAAAGGATAGGCAAGCCCATTGCTGAAGGATTTATTATTTTAACTGCATCCTTCAGTTCTGCAATTCTTCACCCTTTTTTTTTTTTTTTTGAGAGGTTTTTCGCTATAGGGCGCGTGCGCTCGCCAGACAGACAGAGACATAGAGACAGAAAGCGAGAAATCACCCCCCAGGGGGGATGGTCACGCCGCAATCCCTTCTCCTCCATTCTCCTCTCGGGATCTTGGGCACGCACGCACACGCGCCCGGCGTGAGTTTTAAGCCACCGGGTCCGAGACACGAACCACGGTCGACTACGTGGGAGTCCAGCGACATAGCCATTACGCTAACTGCTGGTTCCCACCTTTTTTTTTTTTTTTTACATTGTCCTTTGTTTGGTGTGTGTCATGGTTCACTACTGCAGATCTTACAGAAATACTCAAGAATAGGTGATTTAGAAAGAATGGAGCTTTATTTGACTCACAAGTCTAGAGGCTGGAAGTACAAAAGAATGGGCTGGCATTGCCAGAGAAGCAGAGAGGATGGTGGAGACCGACAGAAGCAGAGGATGGTGGGCACCTGCAGAAAGAACATGATCTGTGATTCACATGGGTCTCGGCCTAATTCTTTTCCTCTCCTTTTAAGTTTACCAGAGCTCAGTATTGGGGTTCCTGACCTAACCACTCAGTCACTTGAGTGGTTAGGGAAGCCAAAGCCTCTATGTTTTTATATCATAATTGTATCAGGTTTTCACTCTCTTAATCCCATATAATGGTTCAACACATGAATTTTGAGGGGAAATTGAAATTACAGCAATGTCCATGGGGTTTTTCCTCTAGAATACTTACCCTAATGAGGCAAGTATGGGTGAGAGGCCTCCATATCTTTTGTAGAAAAAAATTGATGTTTCTTCAAGTGAAGGATGAAAAAGAGAACTTACTCAATGATTCCCTTAACCCTAAGAGCTTCTATAGGCTAGTGAGGTTTAGGAAATATCTATGGAAAGTTGTATCAAGAACATCTGTGTTACCCCAGTGCCTCTTAAGAGATTTTTTGATTATCCCAGTATATACATATACTAGTTTTAAATTCAATATTCTTAGTAAGCATAAAATAGTCCACTGTCATTTTTTCATTTTTATGTATTTTGCTATGTCTAGGCTCCTGTTGCCTCTCATCTAGAGACTGAGAAGTTTTTGAAATATGTTGTGAGAAATGTAATGCGAGCCACCTATGCAATCTTAAACTTTCTTGAAGCTATGTTAAAAAACTAAAGACAAGGGGCCAGCAGGTGGCATGGTGGTTAAGGTGTTGGACATTCCTACATGGCTGACCATGGTTTGAATCCTAGACCTGGTGGCTTGCTTTCTCATCTTCTCTCTTTCTCTCTCTCTCTTTCTCTCTCTCTCTTTCTCTCTCTCTCTGTGTGTGTGTGTGTGTGTGTGTCTCTATGGTCAAATTAAAATAAATGAATAAATAATTAAAATAAATAATCCTTGAATAAAAAAGATAAAGACAAAAAAAAAACAACCAAAAAGTAGTTGCTTTTAATAATATATCATTTATTTCACCCACAATATATAAAATATTATCATGTTACCATATATAAAATTAGTTGTGATGTATTTTAGTTCCTTTGTATTTATATCTTTGAAACCCAGTGTGCATTTTACACTTAGAGCACAGTGTGCACTAGTTACATTTGAAGTACTTAGCAGGCGTATGTGGCTGTACTGATTGGCTGCCTTATTACCCAGTGCATCTCTGCAAAATAATCATTTGAAAAGAACTGGCTTTCACTTGAACTTTGAAGGGCTCACCACTGGTTTTGATGAAAAGTGAAAACTTTTAAGCTTAGCCCCTGTTCTTTAATAAATAGTACTCGACTCATACCTCTAGTCCCTTTTCTTACTGCTCCCCCTCTAGGTTCAGAGCAGTAGCACAATCCTCTGCTCTAGTTACCCATTCCTCTTTTTCATCTGTGCTCTCTTTGTAAATTCTGTCGCACTATGCCCCAAATTTTAACCCTTTTCTGTGAGATTTAATGCTTAGTACAAGCACTGGCAAAAAATCTGGACTGAGTTATATATTACTGATGGTTGAATTACTTTTTAAATGAATTTAATGAATAAGTTGGCTATACAAAGAAACTTAAAAAAAATACGTTTATAGGAAGGGATGGGAGAGCTCAGGGGAGGGCATATATGACATCTTTTTTTGCTTAAATATAAAGATAAAATGCTGCTCCAGGCTAGGGATTGGGAGAGGTATTAGGCTTAGCAATTGTGTCTGCTTTTTCTATCAGATTAGAAAATGTCTAATGCAATGAAATGAGCAGGAACAGGTGGTGACACCTCCGTCTCTATGAGTAAACACCTAGCCAAGCCCAGCTCTCACGACAAACTACTCAAAGCAGTTTGCAGACTATCTTTAAAGCAAATAGTTATCTCAAAAGATAAGTCAAAAGATGCACGTCCCTCTGACTGTGCTGATATTTGCAGAAATGAGATATACATCTCCCTCGTGGCTTTTAAAATGAAAGACATCATCAATAGCCCCAGTATTGGAAGTTGGTAACAGAGGCTATGTGACAGGCTCTCCCAGTCTGACTGTTAATATCACAGTTTGGCTTTGTCCAAAATTAAGAGATATTATCATACTGCAGAAGCAGCCAAAGGGTAATTAATACACCCATCCCATGTCTCATAGCCCCTGCAGGAACCTGAAGCTTTTAGAAAGCTGCTTTTGCCGCCCTCGCTTTTGTTGTTGCCAAGGCAACTCGAGGTCAACATAGTTATTAAATTCATCTTTGTTTCCCACCATATAGCACTTAGAAGGAGGTAATGGACAACATATATTTTTGCATTAAATTAAATTAATTTCAAATTACCTAATGTGTAAGTATTTAAAACATAAATATCCCAGGGATAGTGACAGATGTATGTATTTATTTTCTTAAACAGAATATTAAGTTTTTAACAAAATATTAAATTGAGCACTGGGTTAGGATCTAGGCAGACTGATAAATTAGACTACTGCTTTACCCTAAGGATTTTAACATTGAGTGAGGGAGACAGAAAAATATACAGCTACCTGAATCTAGTACCTGACTCAGGTATACTCAGAAAACTCATTGAGCATTTGTTAATTATGAACATGATTTGGAGATTTGGGGAGTAGCATTATTATATTGGCTAAGGAATGATGAGTACAGAGCTGGAATACAATGAATATTGGATGCATGGGGATCTGATTCCCCCCCTTCTTTCTTCAGTACCAGCCATAGTTTTCTCTTCTCAAAAGGTTCAAGAAACGGGGAGGGAGAGAAGATAGTCAGGAAACTTTGAACTAACCTTTTCAGACCAATAATCCAGCAAACCCTCTTCCTGTAGGTTTTTCTATTGTGACGTTAATCTAAAAGTCACTGTTATCAACATGCCAAATATCTTGCATTAAAATTACCCTTTGGGATGCTTTTTGGTTCTAAACACATTTCTTGGTGAAAAAACAGTTTCAAAAGGCCATTTCTCAGAACTGAGCGACCTAGATGAGTCTTCACCGTAACCAGCCTACTAAGTAAGGGGCACTCAGGTCTCCAAGAGATTGAGACTTTGTTATTTTAGAAACTTGCACATGAGTGATTTGCATGCAACTCTCCTGCTTGCCTAAAAGACCACGTCCTGATATGACAAACAGGGAAAATATAATATTGTGCTAAATTCCCTATTAAATGCCAAAGTATTTGTTTCTCATCATTATTAATTACCCTAATATTTGTGAGCAAACAAGAATTTTGTCTCCCTTACTTAATTGAAATTTTATTATAAGTAAACAGAAGTACTGGAAATGACCATGTATGTATGCACATACACAGCTACAGACTTTTAAATCATTTATTCATTTAAAAAAGAGAATGGAATTCTTTCCAATTGGTGCATGATGATTGGTATTAAGGAAAGGGGGCCTGGACTAGCTGTAGTTGAGGTCCTACTATGTGTTAGGCTTGTATGTGTATATTACACTATCCATTTAAATCCCTCCATTTTAAGTCACAGTTATTAGTGGGGTTTAAACCATTACTTCGTTTAAAAATGAGAAGTCAAAGACTTAGAGAAGTTAAATAATGTGCCCAAGTTTACATAATAAGTGGTAGAGTTAGGATTTAAAACTGTGACTTAACCAGGGGTCTTTCTATCTGAAACTAGTATGTAAAGATAAGTAATACCACATGTCCACTTAAGACTTCCTGGTAGTCTAAATCTGTGGTTCTCAATTGGGACAAGTTGTGTCCTGCTCCAAGAACTATTTGTCATTGTCTGGATTGTCATAACTGGGATTTACTACTGGTATCCAGTGGGTAGAGACCAGATTTGCTGATAAACTTTCCACAAAGCACAGGACAAACCCCCCAAACAAATAATGTTCCAAATTGTCAGTATGGCCAGAGGAAGAAAGCCTGCAATAAGTGAGGAAAGAACATATTATATTAAAGTTCTGTTAGTTGCTAGCAAGAAAAACTGACAATAGTTATTTTAACCTTTTCCTTTTTTGAACAGTTTTTGGAAGATTATTGAACTGTCTTGTGTCATTTAACGGAGAGTCAAAACAACTCAAGACTCAGGAGTGGAAGGTTGTTCAAGGATGTCAGTAGCAGGAATTCCTGGTCTTTCATCTCTATGACACTGTTATAAGTATGCCTCACTCAGCTTCTAGAGCATTCAGTCTCTCCGTCAATGGGAGAAAGCTCTTAGATGAACTCACTTGGGGTCAGGGCAGGTGCCTGTGCCTGGAGACTACAATAGAGTGTGTCCCACCCATTTGTACTAGAGATCATTTCCAGAAAAGTCGCCTTCCTTTAGATAGGTCCACTAGCAACCTACATTCACGTTTTACTTACATCAGTCAGAAGCATATGTCACTCAAGTATCTTCTTTAGGTTCTCAGCACCAAAGATTGAATATGTAACTGTTATTAATTTTAAAAATCTTTGGTTGTTTAATATTTCATCTAGATGACTACTAAAGGCTTCAGAACAGTTGGGACTTGACTAGTTACTTAGTTCTGCAGCTGTCATGTAGCAGCTAATAAATCTCCTTTGCTTCAGTCTTTAGGGAATCATTCCTTTGCTTAGGATCCTTACTTTGCCTACAAACTATAAATCCAATGTACTCATCTCAGTGTCACAAGGCACAATCGTTTCAATTATGGTGTATGCTAAGCAAATGTTAGCAGAACTTTTGTATTTTTTAAGCACTATGTTAAATCCTTCTCATCTATTATTTCACATTAACTCATTGAAGAGAGTAAGACTCTTCACGGTGAAGTAAATTAGCCAGTTTGACATAATTGGTGAGTAAAGGTGCCAAATCTCTCAACTCTCACCTAGATATGCTGATTTTTCTCCCCTTCATCCCCAATCAATTTTCAGTTCTGTGACCTGGAGGCCCTCCTGACATCTTCAAGGCTCCTCACCCTCTTCCCTCTGGCAGGGCTTAGCCAGTGGGATCAGGAAAGAGTCTGATAAACAGAGCGAGAGGTTGAAGTACTTGAGGTATTTCTCTTATCTCTCCTATTTCTCTGGCTTTCCGTTTCTGTTTCTTTCTTTTCCTTTTTTTTTTTTTCTTTCCCCAGAGTGTATGTGTGCCAGAGAGAGAGAGAGAGAGAGAGCGAGCGAGCGTGCATGAGTGCATTTCTTAGTGGGGCATGGTTACACTGCAATCTATTTTTTCTCTATTTCCATTACAACAGGACTTTGGGAACTTGTTCACACACACTCAACTTGTTTTTCAAGCCAACAAGGTGGGAATTTTGATTGTAGTGAGCAGTCAGCCATGTGGGCTCAGATTCCCAGTACATGGTATTTAACCACTGTGTTATGGGACTGAACCTTCCATCTGGTTTTCAATAGTAGATTTACCCTCTGTTACCCGACTCAAAATTGATGCAGCTCTGGGACTGAAGAGATCTTACATTGCCTCCTAGATGGCTGGTTGGTGGATAAGGAGAGGAGTGGGTAGAGGGAAAGGGAAAAACACAGTTGTTGGCTCAGGATTCCCACACAGACTTCTTCCCATACTTAGGGAGATGGGCAAGAATAGTGAATATCTACTAAGATATCAGATTGTAGGGGTGTGTGTATGAGTGTGTGTGTGTGTGTGTGTGTGTGTGTGTGTGTTCATAAAGAGCTACTTCTTACCGTCATTTCTGCTTTCTGGCCTGTGACCTTGGGAAGTAGTAAATCTTTCTAAATGACAACATTTGGTTCTGTTTTTATCTCTTACCTGAAAAATAGATATAATGATGACACTTGAAGAGTTTTTACAAGAAATACACTTCAACATCCCTGCAGTGTGTTTAGTAATCCAAAAATTGTTGTACTTATGGTTGTTCTTAGTAATAAGAAAATAATTTTTTCTGGTTAGAGTCATAGAAGACTTACATTTGACCTAAGGCTACATTTCCTGGAGTTACCTCTAACTTAAAGACTTCTAGTAAAAGAAAGAAGAGACAGAGTGGTTATGACAGAGCTGAGACAGCCATTAGACAGCTTGACCTGGAGCCTAAAGGAATAGCAACAAGTCAAAATGAAGCCTGATATTGATAGCCTCTCAGATAACATCCTAAATTGTGAGAAAAGCAATGCCCAAAGCCACCAGAAGAAGGACACTGGTGTTGGAGGGAGTTTTCTGCAGACTAACTGCTTTGCAGAGAAGAGTGAGGGGCCAGGACAGGGAGATTCCATACGCAAGGCAGATTTAGGAATTCCCAAGAAAGCAAGATAACTACTTCCACAGTCTGTTGAGAAAAGATAATTTAAAGTGTTTTCCATTATTAAAATAAACATGATTATATCATGAATCTAATGTAAATCTTTGAATTATCTAAACATTACTAGTACTATAAAGACATTTTAAAAATAATTTATTTATTTAATTCCATTTGTTACTATTATTTTTTTTTAATTTGACCAGACAGAGAGAGAGAGAAAGGGAAAACAAGAAGGCAAGCCCACCATGTCCAGGACTCAAACTGCAGTCAGCCAACACCTTTATCCCCCACGCCATTTGCCAGCCCCAAGACTATAACGTCATTGTAAATTTAGAGTTTGCCTCTCCAGGCTAAGGCTCTAGAAACTTAGGCGTGGACGCCTGTACCCCTCTGACACAGGGAGCTTTGAAACATTTGAGAAGATCTGCCTTAAGAGCATAGTTTCGGACCAGCAGTTAGCGTAATGGCTATGTTGCTGGACTCCCATATAGTCGACTGCGGTTCGAGTCCCGGACCCGGTGGCTTAAACTCACGCCGGGCGTGTGTGCGTGCGTGCCCAAGATCCCAAGAGGAGAATGGAGGAGAAGGGATTGCAGCGTGACCATCCTCCCTGGGGGGTGATTTCCTGCTTTCTGTCTCTCTGTCTCTCTCTGTCTGTTTGGCGAGCGCACGCGCCCTATAGTAAAAACCTCTCCAAAAAAAGAAAAAAAAAAAAGAGCATAGTTTCTGTTCCATTTAGAACCAGGTATATTTACAAAGTGGATGATCTTAAACATATCACTTAATCGCCATGACTCTATCTGTTAAGCAGGATTAGCAGGGCCAGCCCTGTAACGCTGTGGCTGACTTGAGTGCTACACAGAGGAAGCTGGATCCTACGTGTCCAGTCACGGTTTGAGTTCCAACCCCATCATCCTGGAAAACATGCTGAGTATACATGTATGCTCGGGATCCTGATAGGATAGCGAATTGAGGGAAAAGTAATTGTGACATGAGCAGGGCCCATTGAGGGGTACTTTGAATCACTCTTGCTCGCTCACTGTTGCAAGCACATACATGCCTTCTGATATTCAAAACATAAAATGGACTAACAATGTCTCTACAACTACTGTGGGCCTTAGAGGATATAACATTGGAAAGCTCCATGCACCTGGCCCAGAGTAGGGGTAAACATAATGTCAGTTCTGTCCTTTCCCTTCCCACTTTTTTCCACATTGTTATAAAGCCAACTGGAAACCATTGATACCTCCCTTGTGAATTTCTTTTTCAGCAGCAAATCCTTGATTCAGCTTTACCGTATTCCACAGCTCAGTAGGCGAGCAGTGGCTGCAACAGAAAAATATGAAATGCAATTTGTCTCTTTAATAAAAACAGGAAAATTACAAACATAAACTTCATTTATAAAATGCAGAAATAATTAGTTCAATGCACTGTTCATAATATCCTGTTTCTCAAGAACCCTGAGCCAGAATGTTCCACTGAAACTCAGACATTTATTGGTCTAATTTATACCTTTTTGTTGTTTATCAGAACAATAGATTATCAAGACTAGACAATATTAGCTCAGGAAACCAGAATTCACCTAATAGAAATACAGATTCCATTTATTCTCCACACATTATGGTTAAACACTCAGCTCTCTTTCTAGTTCAAATCAAGGTGCTGCAGACATTTACAGGTTGACATTAATAAATGCATGAAGTAAATAGATGCTGTTTTTTCCCTTCAAAAGAAGAACTTAAATGGTGCTCAAAAAAAGTGAATAGAGAGTAGTTAAATGAATGTGCTGCTTCACCTAGTAGGTAATAACGTTAAGAAGCTTATTAATCCCTGCAGTGTTGTAAGTTAAAAAATAAAAGAAGAGACAGCCCAATATACTGGAAAAAATAAAGTGTGCATTTATTTCAATCTCTCCTCTACCATGTAAATATTCCTTACGTTCACAATTTGTAGTTTCCTTGTTTCTGAACAATAATACTTGACTTACAGAGTTGTTAAGACAGAATGACACATGCCTACAAGGTATTATGCTCAGTGATCGTGCATGAAATGTGTGTCATAAACAATAAAACAATACTTTCTTTCCTTTTTAATTTTTTTTTTTTTTGCATAAGGCATATGTACTCCTGGGAGAGAGACAGAAAGAGACAGTGAGAGGGGAAAGTGAGAAATGAACTCCCAGGGGGGATGGCCATACTACAGTTCCTTCTCCTCCATTCTCCTGGAATTTGTTTGGGCAGGCATGCACATGCCCCAGGAGTGACTTTTAAGCCACCAGGACTGAGACTCAAACTATAGTCATTCATGTAGGATCCAGTGCCTTAACCACGATGCCACCAGCTGACCCATTAATAGGTTGTCGTAATTATCAGAGAATACATGCACTCGCCAGAGAGAGAGAGAAGAGGAGAGAGAGAGATGAGAGAGAGAGACAGCACCCTCAATGGAGCATGGTCATGCAACAGCACCTTTTCTCCATGTCTCCCTTCTGTCAGGATTTGGGGCAGGCACACAGAGGTATTCATTGTGTTTTTCAAGTCACTGGGGCCAGGATTAGGACCACAGATGACTATATGGGCTCTGGCTCCCTCACATAGCACTTAACTCCTCCTGTACTATGGGGCCAGTCTATTTAATAGGTTTTAATAAAACAAGGAATGATAGATTATCCATATCATAATTTTACAACATTTTTAAACCATAAAATTCTCCCCTCCCCTCATTCTTTTCCCCAGTTGAAGCTCTATGCTATAACTTTTTATATAAAGACTTTTTGCTAGGGACCAGCAGTTGGCGTAATGGCTATGTCACTGGACTCCCATGTAGTCGACCGCGGTTCAAGTCCTGGACCCGGTGGTTTAAACTCATGCCGGGCATGTGTGCGTGCGTGCCGAAGATCCCCGGAGGAGAAAGGAGGAGAAGGGATTGCAGTGTGGCCATCCCCCCGGGGGGGTGATTTATTGCTTTCTATCTCTCTGTCTCTGCCTGTCTGGCGAGCACACGTGCCCTATAGTGAAAACTTCTCAAAAAAAAAAAAAGACTTTTTGCTAGACAAAATTTTGTGTATGTGTATACACATGTACGTATATATTAGTTTAAAGATTGTTGAATGAAGAAGAACAAAGATAAGGATGTTAAAAACATTAAGTACATAAATGAGAAACAACTTTTCAAGATGGGGAAATGCAGTTTAACTTGCTGCTGCAGCAGGTTCAGCCCAGGCTGCCCTGGGAGCAGAGTGACAGGTGACAGTCAGCCGGGAAAGGCACTGGACCTGTGTAGGACAGAGTGGAGAATGTAAAGTGTGTTTCTCCACAGACAAGGCATTTACCTGCCCTGTGCCTCAGTCATCTGAAAATGAGATACAGTGAGATTCCTACTTTACTATGCTATTATATAAAGCAAGGTATACTTTCACTATCTGTCACAGCCCCATATTTTTGGCATGTGAAAGTCTTTCTTGAGGCCAGCAGGTGGCTTGGTGGTTAATGTCCTGGCTCCCACATGGCCTACTATGGTTTAAGTCCTGAATCTCAGGGCCTGAAAATCATACTGAACACATGTGCATGCATGCCCAAAATCCCAGGAGGAAAATGGAGAAGAGATTGTGGTGTGGCCATGCCCAGTGTGGGGAGGAGGGGTGATTTCTCATAGTCCTTCTCACTGTCTCTGTCTCTCCAGTGGCCACACATGCCCTATGACAAAAACCTTAAAAAACAAAAAATGAAAAAAAAAATTAAAATTTTAGGAAGTCTTTTATAAACTGCTTCTTTCTACTTTTTGTTCCCAGATGGTTGAAGTTTTTAAATGTGGTCTTTCATTAAGGATCTGATACCATACCCAAGTACCCAGTTCTTAATAAAATTATATCAAATGAACTGTATTTATTTGATTTAATTAGTATGATATGATGTTCTTTGTCAGGAATGTCAGAGTTCAACCTTTTAATATCTTACTAATCTGTGAAATATACTATTTTCATCCCTACAAGTATTCCACATGTGAGTTGAGGGACCATCTGCCACCCTGTCACTTGTCACCAAAGATGAGCCAGCAAAGAGTGATAGACTGATAAGATGTGGGGGAAAGATCAGCGCATTTTCATATGTCTGTGTGTGTGTGTGTGTGTGTGTGTGTGTGTGTGTGTGTCTCCCTCATCTCTTTCATTCTCAATTCATGATCTGTCCTATAAGATTATTTCGCATATTGGGAAACAGTAATATGGTAATGTAGAATGTTACAAAGCCATACCTTAAAAATCTATTTCATATAAATCCCTCCCCCAATAAAGTTCATGTTACATGAAAGGAAAAGGGTTGGTGAAAAATATTAAAATGTGAAAGTGAAAACTGAGGCTTTCAGTAGACAGGTTTATAGAGGAGAGAAAGCTATAAACCTACTTAATAGCCTAAGGAAGATGATCGGGCTTTGAATTTGGCCTATCTGAAGCTGAAGTCTAGAAGAATCTACAACAGCAAGGACCAAGCTGTACTTGGTATTTATTAATATCTCACATATGTAGCAGCAGAAGTACCCTTTGAATTGCAAATTAAATGTTCTCCTTAGTTCTTCTGCCGATTCTCTAAACTGAGTCAGAGTCTTAAACTATCTGCCTTTTTATTTCCAAGTGGCTTATAGCAAAACCTCTGAGTGACTGAAGAAGGAAGTCTTTCGAAGATGAAATGGATAAAGCTAAGGTCGACGGTATAGGAATGACCATGGAAGTAGTAGCAGCACCACCTGGTTTTTATTTATTTATTTATTTTTGGAGAGGTTTTTGCCATAGGGTGCATGCGCTCGCCAGACATACAGGGAGAGACGAAGAGACAGAAAGCAAGAAATCACCCCCCAGGGGGGATGGTCACACCACAGTCCCTTCTCCTCCATTCTCCTCTCGGGATCTTGGACACGCACGTACATGCAACCGGCATGAGTTTTAAGCCACCGGGTCCAGGACTTGAACTGTGATCGACTACATGGGAGCCCAGCGATATAGCCATTACGCTAACTGCTGGTCCCACCACCTGATTTTAAAGTGGCATAGCTTTTAAAGAAGCTGCATGGTGGATATTAGACTTTGGAGTCATGCAAATTTGGGCTTGGATTCTGTTTCTTCTTTTGTTTTTGTTTTGTTTTTAATTTTCCAACGTTCATGTGAGCTTGCCAAGGGAACAGAGACAGAGAGAGAGAAACTGAGAAAGCATTCCCTGTGAGCAATGATGATGCCACAGTCCCTTCTCTTCCATGTCTTCCTCATTTGGAGATTTTTGCGCACACGGACCTGGCATGTTGCTCAAGGGTGCGAAGCTCAAATGTGAAGTCAATTGTATGATGTCCAGCCACCTCCAAGGCTGGCCATTGAATTCTGTTTCTAACACTTACTAGCTCTGTGACTTTAGGCCAATGGTTTAGTATTAGCATCCTATTGCATACTTAAGGACTATAAATTGTATCTACTTTTATGCTGTTGTTCTGATAATTAATTATTATATGGGGTCATTGGAAAAGTCATGACCTATTTTTCTGTTTTTCTATGCAAAAATGCATCATGACTTTTCTGACGACCCAATACATATTTTTTGGTATTAGACAAAATGGTAGCTGTAAGCACTCTTTACCTTACTTGTATATTTTACGAAGACATAAATTACTGATGAGAAACTGAGACCTTGAGTTATAAAGTTAGTAAGAGGCAGAATCAGAGTGTGAATCCAGATGTTATACTTCATCTCATTCTCACTCTTTTTATATCATCACAGATTGATTCCTCATAGTGCAGCTTTTCCAGCAAGCTCAGGTTTATCAATAATCACTTTCAGTGACTGCTATACTAGAGGGGCTGATTTGGCTGTACTTCTTGGGAACTGTTAGCACATTCACAGAGATACTTTAAACCCAGTGAAACTTAGATAGTGTTATGATCTGAGTCTAAAATTTTAATCACATAAAATATAGTGCTGCACTATTCAGATAGTCGAAATGACCAGAGTTAGCCAGATGCTTATAATGTGAGCAAACAGACAATTGATTTATGTCTGGATTTTCATTCAGTTGGACACATTATTGCAAAGTATTGCCATGGTCAATTAACTTCGTTTGGCTAAAAGATAATATCGATGAAATGTAAGGACCAGCAGTTGGCTTAATGGCTATGTCCCTGGACTTTCATGTAGTCAACCACGATTCCTTGACTTAAACTCATGCCTGGCGTGTGCGTGCACGCCCAAGAGCTGGGTGGCCATCCCCCTCAGGGGTGATTTCTCACTTTTTGTCTCTGTCTCTCTCTGTCTTTCTGGCGAGCACACGTGCCCTATAGCATAAACCTAAACCTCTCAAAAAAATATCCATGTAGTACAACTTTATAGCAATAATAGTAGCTATGGCAGGGACGGTGCTTCCATAAACACCTAAGAATACTTGTTTTCATGCTGCTTCCTGAGGCACATGCAGGCTACTTACATTTCTCAGCTTCCGTTGCATATGATATGTGATATGTGATATCTGGGAGATGGGACAGACATGAGTGAAATAGATTCAGATAATTTTCAGAACATCCTAGAAAAATCCCAGGTGATTATTCAGGCACCTTCTCACTTCCTGTGGTGACCTTAGAAGGGATAATAAAGATGGCACAGTGATAGGGTGAGCCAGCCCCTGACTCACCACTGAAGGGGCTGCTAAACAGAAGACTCTCTGAGCCCACTCTTGTACTGTGACTGAGAAAGGACTATTGGGTTAATCCTGAAAGATTTAGAGTTACTTTGTCCCCACAACCTAGCCTAACTACCCTGTCTAATAAAGCAACTAGCTCTGAGCACTGACCTTGTACCAGGCATTTCATCATGTGTTCTTTGTTACTAATTTAATCTTCAAAGCAGGGATACAAAATACGTATAGCATTTTTGTTTCAGATGAAAAGACACAATGAAACTTATTGCAATTAAATCATGTGGCCAGGATCAAAGAAGCTGGCAATGGCTAAACTGAGGCTTCAGTTTGAATCTGTGTATCTCCTGAGACTTCCAGTTTCATGAATAGGTCCTGTTTCCATGTAGTAAGTGACTAAATCATTCACTTGCAAGTAGGAAAATAGGCCAGTCTGTTGACTTGCTGATGGCAAGGGTCTGGGCTCTGGATTGCCTCTGAGAAGAGGACATTGGGAACAGGGCAGAGCTTAGTGATAGATTGCTCAGAGGGTGCCATAGTGACTCCATGACACGTGCATAAAGCCATTTCCAGTGAAAATACTATCTCCAATGATGCCGCAGAAAAATTGCTATTTGATCAATTTTGAAGCATTTCTGGAGTGAGAACAATCTCCTGAACTAGGTAATTGAAGGCGATAGGTGCTGAGTTTGTGAAATAATGCCAAGAGTGTTTACTTTCATATTTTCAATTAATATGGAAGTTTATGTATATTAGATGGGATTACAGAAGATCTTCATTCCCTTGTCATTGCTATGCAACGTTTCGAGAAACTGCTGTCGGTTTAATGGCAGTGATATTTTGTGGCTGTGTAAACCACCTGAAGAAGCTTTGTCTAGAGCAGAAAACACAAAGTATAAATTATGGGTTTAGGTTTCTAGAACTATACTTGTTTAGCTTTGGTAAATGACATTTTTATTGATATGCATGTTAGCGTGGAGATGCTATATGGAGTATGGATCATGCTTTTGTATTGAGAAAAGGTTTTATATATGTGTGACATTATCTGTATGCATGTATTTTTGCACATATAAGCATGAGTATGCACACACATAAACACATATATGTATACATATACCACCTATGTTTATATGTATGTGTTTGTGTGTCATAACCAACATAACCTTGAAAATGCAACACCTCTGGTATGAGGAAAGGATTCAGGAACCTTTCAGGACCAGAGTTCTGATAACTTACAAACACAGGGGCATAGCCGAGAGCACTGATGGAAAGGTTCACGAGGCACCTATGACATGAGGGCCCTGCTCTACTGAACGATTTTACTGATCTCACCAGGAATAGTTCTCTGAGCAGTTACTAATTACTAACAGCTAGATACACAACTAGAACACGGGTTAAAAGATATTAACACACAAATACATGGATTGTCTTTTCATATAACACTAAATTTCAATTCCCACTAAATACTATTAAAAATAAACAAGCATATATCAAATGCCTTCCCTGTTTCTGAGCATTCTGCCACTGGGGAACTTCAGAAATTAATTATATAGCTCTCCTGCCCAGAAGGAATTTACTAACTAGAAAGAAGACTAACTACCACTGGTGTTTAATCTGCTTCTATTTTCTCTGTTGTGTTTTGCGGGAAAAGGTTAGTTTCCCACCATGGCGCCGTGTGCCATGCCTGGCACCATTCATCCCAGCTACTGAGCCACTCACCTGTCCATGTAAGCCCCCAAGCCTCCAAAGAGTGGGTACTCAACTGTATCTGGCTTGTAACACCTCAGAAAAGAGGTGTTAATTTATTTTTTTACAAATGCTAATTAAATAAAGAACATTCTGTTTCATCTTTTTATTGCAAAGGAAAACTGGCTTACTGCCTATTTTAAGAAAGGTTTTAAGCAGTTGTTTTGTGTAGTCATTGTCGTTGCCCCTTTTATTCTCCAGATCTGAAAGTCTGAAGAGGGCCTCAATGTGTATGACTTGCATGTTTTGCAGGGATAGGCTTTGAGCCAGGGGAACCTGGTAGATTTAGTCTCACATTTGCCTCACTGTGGACAGTAGTGATGCGACTTCTCCCTGCGCCATCCTCTGAGGTTAAATCACAAGTGTGCTGCAGAATTAAACTGGATAATATATAAAAAGCAATAAACAATACCTGTGCACATTCTTCATGTCATTTATTATGTATATATCATAGAAACTAATTCCTTTTAAGAAATACTTAAATCTTGCTTGATGTTGTCTGAACTATTTAAAACTATCTATTAGATATACATTCCATACTGATGGATTCAAGGTACAATTTGCTTTATAGGTAAAACCGGAAGTCATTTACATTATAAATGTGCCATCTTGAGGATATTGTAAAATCTCTCCTAATTTAAATGTTCAAAGTAATTTTTTTCTGATAAAATTTACTTTGAATTTTTAAAAAGAAATTACACAACACATTTGTTCTTTTTTGTTTCATACTTCTACTATTTCCTGATCTTTGTTTTTTTTTGTTGTTGTTTGTTGTTGTTTTTTTTTTAATTGCCAGAGGGCAGACTCATTCACCAGAGAGAAAGAGAGAGAAAACACCCCCAATGGTGTGGTCATGCTACAATCCATTTTCTCCACTTTTCTATCCCATCAGAGTGTGGGCCACACACACACCGGTGTCTACTGTGTTTTTCAAGCTTCTGGGGCTAGCCTTCAAACCATGGCTGGCGATGCCCTGACGCACAATGCTTGACTGCTGTGTTATGGGTTCAGACCAATGATTTTTTTTTTTTTTCTTTTTAGGATTTAAAAGGAAACAAAAAGCAATTTATTAGTTTCTTTTTCCTTAAGGCTTTAAAAACAGAAACATTTATAAACATACATGCAGAGAACATATTTACACAAGGGGAACCGGTTCAAAGTGTTGTCCACAGAACCATGCAGTTCCTATAACCGTCTCAGAGTGCTCAGGAAGCCAAGATTGTTTTTATAATACTTCTGTGGAATCACTTGCCTTCTAGACTGTGTTGGCGTTTACAGTGATGGTACAAAATCAGTGGGTAAAATTGCTGACCCTTAGCTTGAGTCAAGGCGGTAGCATCAAGTCATATGAGCATCACCTCGTTCTTTAGGGCAACTTCTGGTTTAAAAAAAAAAACACCAAGTCCACGTAAGAGTATCTTTGATGACATAGTAAAAATGATCAATTTTATTAAATCCTGAACCTAGAGGAACATCTGGTTCTTATTCTATACTATGAAATGGTTATTCACGTAAAACGGTTTTGCTGCATATTGAAATATGATGGTTCACTCAGGAAGAAAGCACTGGCATGATAGTTTGAGTTATGGGCTGAACTAGCCACTATTTCATGGAACATTACTTTTCCTTGAAAGAATAATTGACAATCAAAATTATGGTTATTCAGACTTGGTTATTTGGTATATATTTTCTCGAAAATGAAGAAAGTGAACCTGTCACTTCAAGGAAAACAACTGACAGTATTTGTTGCCAATGATAAAATTCAAGCTTTTACATGAAAGTTAGAATTTTGAGAAAATTGTATACACCACTATAAGCTTGACAGCTTCCCAATGCTTCAAGACTTTTCTGTTGAGATTGGTGGTGATACTAGTGAATGCATTTTTATAATATTGTATAAGAAAATGTGTCAACATGTGGAAGATCTGACTAACTCAATGAATCAATATTTTCCTAAATGTCTGATGCATAATATAAAATCATGCATGGGTAAAAGATTCATCAATGTGTACAGTAGACCACTAGATTTTAATGTAACCCAAAAACTTAATTGACATGCTTTCATATGCCATACTGCAGACAGCCTTTAAGAAATTCCACTTGTCAAGTCATAGTGCATTATTAATTATCTGAAACAGCTATTAAAGTATTCCTCAGATTGTCAACTATATTTTGTTTGTGAGACTGAATTTTGTTCATATAATTCAATGAAAGTATATCAAAAAAGATTGAATGCACAAGCAGATGTGAGAATTCAGCATTTTCTATTAAGCTAAACACTTAAAGAAAACAGACATTTGAGATTGCATTTTAAAGGAAGGACACTGTTAGTATTTTTGTATTTCTTTTCTTTGAGAGATTTTTGCTATATTGCATGTACAGTTGTAGGAAAGACAGAGAGACAGAGATTCAAAGGGAGAAATTATCCCCTAGGGGGATGCCACAATCTCCTCTCAGGTTTCTGGGCATGTATGCACATGCCACTGCATGAGTTTCAAGTTGCCAGGTCCAGTACTTGAACCACACAACGTGAGAGTCTAGCGTCTTAACCAGTACACCACCTGCTAGCCACCTACTTTGTTTTTAAAGACATAAATTTAAATCTAATTGTTTTATAAACATATTAGTTTTGTTATTGTATTTATAAATATATTATTTAAAATTCTTAGTTTTATTTTCTAACATAATAACAATAGATATAACTCACATAAACCATAGCTCTTTAAAGTCCTTGATAATTTTAAAGAGAGTAGATAAATTTTTAAATAATTATTTTATTTAACTTTATTTATTTTAATTTGACCAGAGAGGGATAGAGTGCATGAGTAAGAAAGAGAGAGAGAGAGAGGAGAGACAGAAATGAGAAAGCAAGCTACCGTGTCCAGGACTTGAACCATGGGAGTTCAGCTCCCTTAACCACCATGCCACCTGCCAGCCCTCAAAGAGTGTAGACAATTTTAAAGCATCCTGAGACTATAGAGTTTCAGAACTGCTATTGTAGTGAGCTTGAAAAAAAAAAATGCAGACAAAGTATGAAGCCTATTGTCAGTTGATCTACTATTGCTGACTGGTGACCCTGGCTGAATTAGTATGTCTCTGTATCCTTACCAGTGAAATGGGAATAATTACACTAAATGTCCTTAAGGGCTTTTTGCCACTTAAAAGGCTTCTTGGCATATAATTAATGTTGGCTATTATTATTATGGACAAGGACAGAAGTAGCAAAAACATAAAGCAGGATTAATTATGCTGAAGGGTATTTCTCATAATGCCAGGTTAAATCGTTTCAACCACAATAATGGTTGCCTCCAGCTCTGGACAAATAAAAGTACCTAGTGTACACTTTTCATTATGTTTTCACTCCTTCTTCCATTGAAAAGTAAACTTGATCATGAGGAGAACTGCACCCAGAACTTTTGCCTTACTTGCCATTAGTGAATTTCTCTTCTATAAATAGTATCGTTTTGTGTAGTCTGTGGGTATAGACTTCTATTTCTGCCTGTAAATCCAGATGTAAGCAATATGCTGGCTCCTTATGAGCAAATACTGTGTGTCCCGTATTATTTCACAACAGTTTTTACTACAATGTAGGGATATAATATCTGAATTTGGCTGAAATAGCTGAGGATATAAATTATTTCAATGGAGCTATGACTCTGTTTTGTTTTTGTTTGTTTTTACAGTCTTGATTGAAACTATAAAGACAGAGGGGCAACACATGTCATGGTAGTTAGAATAGCTGAACAGTTGTATTCCTACATGGCTGACTGCAGTTCAAGTTCTGGACCTGGTGGCTTGAACTCACATAGGGTGCTTTTGCATGCATACCCCAAATCCTGAGAGAAGAATGAAGGAGAAGAGATTGTAGTGTGGCCATCCCCTCTGGGGAGTGATTTTTCACTTCCCCTCTTTGTCTCTCTTCTCTGGTGAGCACACATGCCCTATAGCAAAAACATTTTTAAAAAATAATAAAAATGAAAACAAAAGTGGTATGTGGTACCTTCCCCTCACCCCCACCCTCCTTCTCATCTACGTCACCTAGTCAAGAACGTGTGCATTTGGCATCGGTATGGAAACTTTATTTTCTTAAACTCAAAGATGGCCGTGATTCTATAATGTACCTTCAATTTAACCATATAGGAGAGAAATAGGAAATAACATTATAAATAAGCATTATTCTTATAATGATATTCTATTTTGGTATGACTATCAAAAATTTAATCTTAACCTTCTTTACAGAGCCTAAATGGTCTTACATATAAATGCCTTTTAGCCACCATCCAGTGGGCCTAATATCACAGTAACAATATTCTGTTTCTCAGAAACTCTGCTCATCCTCAAGACCACTTTACCATATTTCAGGTTGATATAATAATTTTGAGCAAATGAAAAAAAAAACTTGGGTTTTTCTACATTTGGATGATCTTGGCATTTTGAAATTCTTCTAACCGAATTACATATTATGGGAAGTGAAATAGCTTCGTTTGCAAGTCAGCCAAAGGCTTTTGACAGATAGATGTTATGTTCCTGAGTGGTAGTCCTTCATGATGCATAAATTGGTCACACTAACCTCTCCTAAGGCTGAAAATACCATTATCTATTCCCAGAAATTTGACAGTGTCTGCTGACTCTAATTGCAATGCCTGCTGTATGATAGACAATCTTTGGCATACACAATAACTTTTCATTGCGACGGAACTTCATGGTACTGTTTAATCTTTTTGAAGACTTTTAAATGACAATTAGGGATCCACATTTAGTCAAACTTTAACTTTATATAATGTTAACAACCGCTGTAGTCCAACTCAGGTAATATGAGCACAGGTGTGAACACAGGTACGAGACTAGCTGTGTGTGACAAAGGCAACTTTCAGCGTCTCGCATTTCTCTGCCTAACGGGCCCCATATTTCTTTTCATTATAACCATAAAGCATGTTTCAATATCAGATTCCTTAAAATGTGAAGAAGTACTTTTGAATCAAGGAAACACTATAGATGGTTTTATAGTATGTGCATGCTATGTAAAGATGTGTATATATGCATATTTATACATAGGCATACATACATAGCATACACACACACGCACACACACACACACACACACAAACACCAAACGTATATATTCATACACACACACAGCATATATGTACCCTATTTGTCTATATAATCTATATAGAATGTAGTGTATATATATATATATATATGTATTTTATTTGTTTGTTTCTTCCAGAGGGCATGTGTGTTTACCAGAGAGAGAGAGAGGGAGGGAGAAAGCATCCCTCAGTGAGATGTGGTTATTCCATAATTCTTCGTCTTCCATATCTTCTTCCCATTAGGACTTTGGGCACATATGCACACATGCCTAGCATGCTTCTCAAGCCGCCGGGACTGAGACCCCTGGGAACTCCCCTGATAGCTGAGGGTGGCTGATGACAGTGGCCATCTCGGAGTCTATTGGACACATGGGGGCTTCAAACAGCTAGCCAGAGCCAGCAGCTCTGTGGTCTGTCTCTATCATCACACCTACTGCTCCTCTCAGGGACACCCAGGAAGTGAGAGGCCCAGGCCAGCCAGCCATCCTTGATCAAGGCTATTTGTTGTTATTATTATCATCATTGTTCTGTTTTTGTTTGTTGTTGTTTTGCTGTGGGCAGAATCAAAGACAGGAACACAGGCAGGATCATATGAAACCAGAATTCCTTCTGGAGAGCAAATACATACTGGAGACAGGGGGGATGGGAAAGGCTGAGGGAGAAGGGGCCCAGGCAGGGGGAGTTGAGGATGACACTGTGCAGAAGACCTTGTCTGAATCTGCTAAGCCACCCCGAGCAGCTATCCTCCCTCCCCCACCCCACCCCACAGAGAGATCGATCAATAAATAAAATAATTAACTAATTAATTTAAAAAAAGGTAACACAGTCATAGTAATAGCTTTCTGAACAGTGGAATAATTGAATTTTTCTAAAAATGTATATGAAGGGACCTACAGAAAGTTGGTGGAAGGTGCATATTATGAAAAACAACCTATACATCAATTTCTAAATATTTTTGCACCAAAACAAGCTAACGCTCTCATTCCATTTTCCCATGAACTTTGTGAAGTTGCCTAATTTCTGTTGTTTTTCTGACAGAACCCTTCATAGACTATTTAGAGGATAGACAACTCTTAAATAAATGGCCTATGATTTGAGGAAAACAAAAAAGGTTAAAGTACCATGAAAGTTCAAATAAGACAGATTTTCAGTTCTGTACTTTGGCCTTGTATTGACAAAGGATTTAGGAAGTAGGAGAGAAAATGAAATTTAGTTGGGAAAATTGAGGAAAGGTAATGAGAGATTACAGTCTCTGAACGAACTGGTGAGAATTTTCCAGAGGCTTCACAAGCAGGAGCACCCAGTATGCAACTTTAAGTTGTGTGTTACAAGAAACTAAAACCATCACAGTTTTTTGCTGTTAGCTCCTCAGCATTTAGGAGCACTGCTTTTGGATAATCTAGGTAAAGTTCATGTTTGAGTTGGTAAAGCACTGATTGGAGAGAGATGAATGCTATCTAGAAGGGAGAGTTGAGGGAGTCAGGGATTTCCACAGAAGTACACATACAAAGTAAGAGGGACGAGAGAAACAGGAGCTTCCTGAGAAGTATGGGGTCATTTCCCACCAAACTGTAGATGGAGTTTCATGGAATTTTCATGTTCTTTTACCAGATGTATAACACACATGCTCAGGTGCACAGTTCTTAAGTATGCAGTTTGATGAGTTTCTATACGTGTCTGTACTCATACAATCATCACTTAGATGGAGGCAGAACATTTTCAGCAACTAGAACTCTCTCTTTTGCTATTTCCTATTCCTCTTAAGAGATACCCACTATCTCCTATCACCAGAAAAAACTTTTGCACTTTCTACTGAAGTAATTTTACTTAAAATTTGAGGGTATCAACGTTGTTGTCATTTGTGGTACAGTGTAACAATTATGTGTTTATGGAACATTTATTTACTCTTTTTTTAAAAAGAATTATGCATTTAATTCCATTTGTTATTATTATTTTTTAATTTGACCAGAGAGAGAAAGGGAAAGGGAGAAAGCAAGCTACCAGGTTCAGGACTTGAACTATGGTTGACCATGTGGGAATCCAGTGCTTTTAACCACCACACTACCTGCTGGCCTGGAACATGTCATCATTTCTTAAAGTGGGTTAGCTAAGATATATGTGGACATATGGATACACAGAGTTATAGTTACAGCAGTTCCGCCTTATTCACAGAGAAGATGTTTCAGTATTTCCAGTGGGTGCTGGAAACTCAAGATAATACTGAGCCCTAGATATACTATGTATTTTCGATCTGATAAACCAGGCAGCTACTCAGGGACTCATGGTCAGTAATGTATATGGTGTGGATACACTGGACAAAAGGATGATTCATGGCCCAGGTGAGATGGAGTGGGATAGTGTGAGATTTCATCACATAATGTGGTATAGTGTACTACTTAAAACTGATGAATCGTTTATTTCTTTGAATTGTCCATGTAATATTTTTATACCCTGGTTGACTGTGGGTAACTCAAGCTATGGAGAGCAACCTCATGGATAAGGAATAAATATTACCCAGTTATGGCTGAGTCAACTGAGCCATAGGCAGGCTGTACAGCACAGATAGGGCCACTGTAGCGCCACTGTAAATGATGGAGGCATTCAAATCCAGGAAGTCTAGTTTGAACCAAAGAACTGAACCAATGCTGTCTCTCTCATAATTTCTCTGGTCCAATCTTAGAGTTTTCAGATTATAACTACTACTGACAGCATGGTCTACTAAGAATATTGACCCAGTAGTATATAGACCAGGATTTTTTGACCATGGTTCTGTTAGCCCAAGCTAACAATAAGTTTTGCACATCTATCTTTTACTGGAAGAATCAGGATTTTGCATAGAAGTCTCTCTGATACAGAAGCTCAAGAACATTTTATAGATGAGATAAGACAGTATTTGGTGAGTCTTGCACAGGACAGGATTTTCTTTCAACTATTTTTATAAACATTCCATTGGAGTTTTGTTATGCAAGACCCACCCTCCCTCCAAAAAATTAAGAAGAGTATTTATGGGGCTGGCAGGTGGTGTAGTGGGTAAAATGCTAGACTCCCACATGACTGACCACAGTTCGAGTCCCACACCTGGTGGCTTGCTTTCTCAGTTTCCTTTTTCTCTCTTTCTCTGTCTCTCTCTGGTCAAATAAAAAAAATAATAATAAATAAAATAAATAATTCTGAGAGCCAGCAGTTAGCGTAATGGCTATGTCGCTGGACTCCCACATAGTTGACCACGGTTCACATGCCGGACCAGGTGGCTTAAAACTCATGCCGGGCATGTGTGCGTGCGTGCCCAAGATCCTGAGAGGAGAATGGAGGAGAAGGGATTGCGGCGTGACCATCCCCCCCCCCCCCCGGGGGGTGATTTCTTGCTTTCTGTTTCTATGTCTCTGTCTGTCTGGCAAGCGCACGTGCCCTATAGCAAAAACTTCTCCAATAATAATAATAATAATAATAATAATAATAATAATTCTAAAAGAGTAAAAAGGAGGGCCAATAGGTGATGTGGTGGTTAAGAGTGCTGGAATCCCATGTGGCTGACTGTGTTTCAAATCCTGGACCTATTGGCGCTCGCTCGCTCTCTCTCTCTCTCTCTCTCTCTCCCCCTCCCCTCCCTCTCCCTCTCCCTCTCCCTCTCCCTCCCTCTCCCTCTCCCTCTCCCTCTCCCTCCCTCTCCCTCTCCCTCTCCCTCCCTCTCCCTCTCCCTCTCCCTCTCCCTTTCTCTCTCTGTCCCTCAGTGGTAAAATTAAAATAAACAAATAAATAAAGTTAAATAAAATAATTCTTTAAAAAAAAGAGAGAAGGGTATTCATATAATATAAAAGTATTCATGGCATTGTCCTGGTTTCAGAGGTAATTGTCCAGAACCTTTAAGGATGCAAAATGACAAACGTTGCTTACCCTAATATCAGTTTTACAATGTGAAGACTAAATTGTACCCTAGCAGTGAACATATTATTATTATGCAAGGTTGTGTTCAGGGAGGTGTGCAGGTACCATCCAAGCTGTGCTGCCTCCCACTCAGGGCTCCCATTCTTTGGGTTATCTCAGTTGAACATTCAGAAGAATTATTGTCACCAACTACTCTATTCTTCTAGTTCTGTTACCCCAAGCGACGATTTTCCTCTTCCCACACATAAATCAACTCTGGATGGCTTGTAGATTTAAATGTGAATGGTAAACCAATAACTACAGAAAAGCAACTTAAAATCTTTATAATCTTGGAGTAGTCAAAACATTTTTGAACAGGATATAACAAGTATCAAACATAAGGCGGTTGTTGATAAGTTAAACTATATTTGGATTAAAAACCCTGGTAATTATGAAATTGAAAAAGTTAGCCAAAATTATAAGGAGTTATTTGCAATATGTAGATATAAAAAAGTTATTCTCAAAACACATAACCTATTTTTATACATCATTAAGAAATATAAATAATCCAATACAAACAGACAAGTATAGTCACTTAAAAGATTCTCAACATTATTAGTTTATTAAAGAAATACAAAGTAAAGCCACAATCCAGTACCATTCTTGATAATGAGATGGCTAAAACAAGGTAAGTAGTACCAAGAGCTGATAAAGATATTGAATAACTAAAAGTGTTATGTTGGGTCATTGGAAGTCATGATGTATTTTTCTGTTTTCCTATGCAAAAGTGTGTCATGACTTTTCCAATGATCCAATATAGTTCTTGTGGCCATTGTAAAACAGTTTATCAATGTGTACTAAAGCTATGTATATGTATACCTTTTGGCTTAACAATTCCACCTCTTGGTATATCCCAAACAGAAATATATGAATATAGTTATCAAAAGCCATGGGGACCAGCAGTTAGCATAATGGCTATGTTGCTGGACTCCTATGTAGTCGACCGGGTTTGAGTCCCGGACCCGATCGCTTAAACTCATGCTGGGCACATGTGTGTTTGTGCCCAAGATCCCGAGAGGAGAATGGAGGAGAAGGAATTGCAGCATGGACATACCCCCTGTGGAGTGATTTCTTGTTTTCTGTCTCTCTGTGTCTTTCTGGTGAGCACACACGCCCTATAGCAAAAACCTCTCAAAAAAAAAGAAAAAAAACATGTATAAGAATTTTCCTAGTAACATTCCAAATAGCATCAAACTACATGATACATGATACCATGTGGTAAATTGCATTAAAGAAGCTAATTATTTACCATTCCCTGTGTCCGTATCTGTTACCATGTGACTTAGTAGTTCTGACCAACTCCAAGTTATAGTCCTGTGTCCTTGACATTTGACTTTTTTATGTGACACATGCTTTGACCAATATGGTATTACCAGATGTGATTTGATCAAATCTTGAAAAGCACTTAGTGATTGAAATTGTCTTCTGTCTTAGTTCAGTACTACCTTACTAACACAAACACCTGAAACTGAGTGATTTATAAAGAAATAGAGGTTTACTTAACTAAAGGCATAAGGCTAGCATCAGGTCATGTGATAGTGCACCAAGGCAGAAAGGATGGTGGGTGCATGCAGGAGAGCAACCTTGGGAAGCATCTTCTTTTTATAAAACCTTCTCTCAGGAGAAACAACCCCTTCTTGAGAGAGTGAGAGCTTAGTTTCTTGAGAGAGAGAATTAATCCATTCATGAGTCCAATGGCCCCTTCATCCAGTCACTGCCCACTAGGCATCACCATCTCTCAATGCTGTATATTGGGAAATAAATTCCAAACCAGGAATCTTTAGGGGACAATCCATTATCTAAACCATTACATCCTCTTACACCTCTGCCATTGCTGAGAGAATAAAACATTTCAGGTAGCTCAAAGGATGAAAGACACAAGTGAAGCCATGAATGGCAAATCATCCCTATTTCCCATGTTCCCACAAGACTTGAGTCCAGGGTTCTTTCAAAAACAAACAAACAAACAATTAAATAACAACCAAAACACAGATGTGACATCAGACAAGTTAGTGATTCATGTGGTCCAGGTGATCCTCATCTTTCCTCACATAATGATTAAAATGCCTCTCACTTCTATGTCTGTAATACAATCATTTCTTTACAACAGCCCCTGTGATAAAGACATTGTTATGTCCATTTCTGAAGGGAAAAAATGCAGGATAAACTGTTTGGTGTTTATTTGTAAGGCATTTGAGAAATGCCCTGTGATTGGAAGACAGGAAGCATTTACTACATTGATCCAAGTAAGAGAAAGTTGTGATGTAAACTGGAAAGATAGAATGAGATGAGTAGATTATAAAGACATTTGGAATATAAAATTAGCTAAATTTGGTGACTGATTGGACAAGAAAGTGGTGGGAACATGAGGGAGGATATTGTGGCTTGGATTCCTTCATGTTTAGAAGTACCAGTCATGGAAATTGGGCCCACCAAAGGTGAGGATCAAGTGTAGGAGGCATCAGGTTCATTTGTGGATAGACCATGTCAGAGATACCTGTGGCATGTCCAGATGAAGTTGTTTGAAAGGCAAGTGGATATGATTTCAATCACAGGAGGAATATCTGGGCTATCCCTTGCAGAGTTAGGAGTTACCCTTTTTAAGCTGATAATTAAAGCTACTTATCTAGCCAAAAATATTCTAATAAAGATTTGATCATATAGTGGGAGTGAAAGAAACTGTATTTTTAAAGTGCTTCTTAAATTAATAATTAGTATTTTCACTGCTGGTTGGAATAACCTTTGAATTACCTGTTCAAATTTCAGTATCCTACTGGTCATTGTTGCAAACTTTAAAAAAAATAATGCAAGTTTTTTTTACTCTGGTATTTTTTACATTCAAATCAGAACCAAAAAGATAATGGTTTAAAATTAAATGAATTAAATTGTAGCATTATCTAAGTAGAAACAAATGTGACAGGCAAACTTGGGCAGTCTACTTTTTTAAGATGACTGCAGTTTCATGCTCAGCTGCTTATAAGAGACCTGGTGTTTAATTTCTCTCTATAAGTAACAAGGCTGATGTTCTCATTCCTGGACTTCTTCTCTGTGAAATATACTCACAGGTAGGTAAGAAAGTTGATTTTCTATTAGGATGATTAGCCAAGCCTATTAACTAAGATGTATGTCAGTCTGAAGATTTTCACTGTAGAGCGATTCATTCCAAGTCCAAGAGGAAAAGTTGTATCTGAAGGTCACTCCTATTTTGAAATACTAAGTGCATATATTCAGCATGAAGGAACTTCATTCTGGGTTCTCTATAACTGAAGACAGGCTTTTCACTCACTCAGAAGTATGATACAAGTTCAGTAGAAAGGAGTGATGAAACGCATGCCTGTTTTACTCAACCTCTAAGGATCATCTACCCTTTCAGAATATCCTTCATACAGATGCTACATGTCACTGACCTTAAGATAGTGATTCCATATCCATAACCTGGCTTTGCTTGTTCAGCTTGGACCATAATCCTTTCATATATGTAGAAAGTCAAAGGACTTGGAATGTCAGTCTGTTCCCTGAACTTAATTCAGATTACCTACATGCAGCAATTCCCATTTGGGCCTGCACTACTAAAAGCAGAAATAAGTCAATGATCTAATATGACAAAATCTTCAAGTGGGATGTTCCGTAGGTAGAAATGGAAAAGCACAAAGGGTGCTTGGAGACCAGTGAATAGAGCTCTGTGATAGTACAGAAGCTGTAATTGGAGAATCCTGGAAACGGCTGGACAGGGAAGTAGGGAAAAGACTGGAAAGTGTCACGAATGTGAAACTGGCCTGTATTTTAAACCTTTAATACTGCATAATATTGGCTAAAGACATTTATTCTTCTTAAGCTCTAATTTCCTAATTTATAAAACGTCAGTCAGTAGCATCATCATTGTCTTCTCTGTTACTATCATTGCCATCATATTCACTGGTACATCCTAGGATCCTTTCAACTTTAGTGCAAGGATGTGTGTACAGTGTAAGTGTGATGCCTAAAATACCGAAGGCTGGCTGATTCATTTCCCTTTATCCTGAAAGCAAGAGTGAGAGATTTGATCTGTTAAATGCTAATCGGTCTTTGAGAATGTTTTGAAAGAAGATTTCTTAGTTATTTGGCAGAAGCAAAAGAGGAAAACCATAAAACCCATTCATCTCCAGATTTATTTTTAAGACTTCCCCACATGATGATCAATGCACTATGTAAGAAATTAGTTAATGAGGTCAACTCTATTAAGACCGTAGCCAAGAGGAGCCCCCTACCCCCAAAAAAAGGACTGAATACTAGACGACATGCTGGGAATCTTGGTGTTTTTCTTAAGATCGAGGAGGAATATTTGAACATTATTGTTGTTGTTGTCTATTTTCTTTCTTTTTCTTTTTTGAAAGAAGTAACACAAATGGGAGGGGGGGTGGAAGCATATGAAACATATTTTCATTATCTTATGTAAGACCTGGTGGTCAGACTGAAAGTTGCTCCTGGCTCCAGGCACCCTGATAGCAAGCTGTCTTTCCAGATCTGTCAGTCAGTGTCACTGGTGCTGGTTTCATCTGTAGCAGGGACAGATCTGAGTTCCGCCTGCCATGGGTTGAAATCACCTTTATTATCTGAGCTGTCCATCTGGTGAGTGTGTTGTGTATTTGTGTGTGTGTTTTCCTTTCCATCTCACCCAGTCCATTTCCAATACTGAAGGTGATGTAGGAACTGATAATGGAATGACCTTGAGGCCAAAAAAATGCGGAGTGAGTAACGTTCAATAAAATAGACTATGACAGGTATTTCATAAAAGAGGTTTGCGAACAGATGACTTTTTACAAAGAAAATAAACTAACATTGCTTTGTTGTTCAGGTGCCAAAGTGATTTGCTTTTCTCTGCTCTAGCAGCTTCTGATTGACTTACACTCTCCTGTGAAAAATGAGGAGGAGAGAAAAAGATTCCTCTGTGAGATCTAGTCAATAAGAAGGCAGACCATTAATTGTTATTTTTCTCTTTTTTGTACTTACATGAATGTTAATGGAAAGAAGTTCAATTTGTTTAAGTTTCAGAAATAATATGTATCACGGTAAGTTAATATTTATTGAGCTCTTATTATGTGCCAGTCACATTACTATTTTGCACACATTATTTTACACACGAACTCTGGGGCAGTCTAAGACAAAGGGAGGCTAGGCAATCTGACCAACATATAGTGGAACAAAGTTGAGACTCAAACTAAAACCTCTCTGATTGAAATCCTCACTGTCCCCTGATGGAGGCATGGAGCTAGGTACTGGGGAAGAATAAAAAAATTAACAAGAGAGAGATATCTTAAGAAAATAAACTCTTCTAGGCAAATGACAGCAAATGTACAGGCATCAGAATGGTACCGCAGTGTGAGGGCAGAGTGGTGACCATGGCAAATCGGAGGATGAAAAGAGAATTTTGTGCAGAGTCAATATATAGATAATTGGTGTCATGGGAGAATGCAAACTCAAAGTAGCTCTATTTTTATGTTCTTTTTTTTTTCTTTTCAAGGAAAGCTGAAATAAAGATTTTGTGTGATCTTTTCCAAGTTGAGTAATTATATTTATATATCCATATCTGTTTAGATCTATAAAGATAGGTAGGTAGGAGGATAAATGGATAAATGTATGTAAACATAGAGTTATATATAGTAAAGTACTATATAGAACCAACTATATCTAGAGGCAGATGAAGCAGTTGGTCCTCTAGTAAACACAGGTGAAATGGATAAAATATTCCGTGATTGAAATTGTTTTGGCCTGGATTTTATTCTCACTCCTCTGTATATTAACATTAAGAAATTTGGCAAACTACTTAGTGACTCTGAGTGACAATTTCCCTTTCTATCTGCAGAATTCAGAGTATAACTAAACCTGTTAAGTTTATGTAGAAAATTAAATAAAGTACAATATGTAAAGCTACTAATACAAGTTTAGCACACAATCAGCCTTATTGTTTTGCATTTTTGCTGTCCAATCTAGAGGAAGATTGGTCTATAAGAGCAAAATATTATTTAGTAGGGAATGTGTAGAATGGCTTACACAGAAAATGGCATTTTAGATAGACATCAAAGGAGCAGGATTATTTCAATAGGGTAAAGTATGAAGATAGCAATATGAGCAGAATCCAAGTGCCAGGGTTAGTGAGCTTACACCTCTGAATAACCCACGGTTGGATGTAAGCTCTTGCCTGAGATTAGACTTGAAGCTTATGTTATGACCACATTACAGACCACCTTAAGTACCATAGTATAAGGTGTTACCATAATTGAGAATGCAATGAAAAACCATGGATTTTATTCTACCCTTGGAGTTATGTGATCAAGCTGACTTTAGGAAGATTAATCTTGCAGAACTATAAACAGTGAATGTTCAGAAAGACCATCAGTGGGAAGAACTCCCAGAAGATGAGTCTTCAGGTGCAGGGTGTGATCAGTAAGTTACCGTTGATGGAAACTGAAAGAAGGTCTAAACAAAAGACACCCTGAGAGGCTAATGGGAGAGATCCTGAGACAATAAACTCTGTTGGCTCTTGAAATTGCTGATTAAAGAGGGGTAAGAAGGAACAGAGAGGGTCCAAATCTGATCTTGAACCTCGGAGGACTTAGTAGTGAAGGAACTCTGAAATCCACTTAGACGCAAATTTTCATTCTGTAGTTTGCTGTCTATGTGATCTGGGATTAAGTTACTCCACCCTTGGAGTGCTAGTGTTATCCTGTGTCAAATAAAAATGAAAATATCTAGATCAAATGTTTTGAGAATTAGACAAGATAGTATGTTTAGCAGGATGGCTTGGGAACAGGGAAGTCTCCCAGTAAATGTTAACCCCCAGTTTTCTCCTTCATCTAAGAGTGCTCCTGAGAGAAGGATATAATTTTCTTTTCATCTCCCCTTTGCCTCCAAAGGGGATGCTAGACCTCAATATCACCCAGCTGTGTTCCACTCACCCTTGTCCAAATCAACGAAAGGCAGCAGGGAACTGATCCTGAATTTCATTCCATTCTTTCAAGGATGTTCTTAAGGAGAAGCCTTGTTTTTGTAATGACAAGTTCAATGTTCCTTTAAAAGTACCCAGAACTCTGTATATATTTAGTAAATAACAAATGGATGAAATTCATCTTTTTCCTAGGGCTTTGGAGAATGCCATAGAAAAGCATAGAAGTTGCAGTCAGGAACCCCAAAGGAAAATTAGATGTCAGAATATTCCTGTTCCCATGTGCCACTCAAACAGAAAATGAGTGTTATTTAAAAGATAGTGCTACAAGGTATCACACTCGGGGCATGAGAATCCTGATTCTAAACTTCCCTTGGTAGGAATGGTTCATGTCCTTTCTTAGGAAATTTGGGAGGAATTATATTATGTTAGGACTATGTGAAGAGTCTCCTAAGGCCTGGTAATGTTGTAGTATCACCAGATGACTAGTTGCATCTTATATCAAACTCTGCATGTGTGCACGCATAGGCATGAAAGGAAAAAAAAAAGGAACAGCTGTCCGCAGATCCTATGTGAGTTGTGCCTTCACTCTGTCCTCACAAAGGTATTGGTAGATTCCATGGCACAGAAAATCTAGGAGAAATGTTACTGTTTCATATGAGAAAGACTCATAAGCCCATTTTTATTGCACAGATTCTAAAGAGCGGGATCATTTTCTATATATTCTACATTGTCACTCACTGGAATTACTTTTTTTTTTTTTTTTTTTTTTTTTTTTTTTTTTTTTTTTTTGCTATAGGGCACATATGCCCACCAGAGAAAGAAGGAAAGGGAGAAATCAACCCCCCTCTCCAGGGGGTTGGATATACCAAAGTCTCTTCTCCTCTATTCTCCTTTTGGGATTTTGGGCACAAACACACACACACACACACACACACCTATTGTTTTCTTACCACTGGGTCCAGGACTTGACCACATAGCTGGCCATGTGGAATCCAGCTGCCTTAGCCTCCGCACTACTTGCTGGCCCTCAGTAGACCTCTTCTACTGATGTTAATAAACTAATTGCAAGAAATTGTCAGTTTCACTTTCTCAATTTGCTCACACTTGAAGTACGAAATCCTTGGTGTTGGTATTTTTGTGTGCTATCTGCTGCTGTGGCTTTCTTGTTTTACTTTTGTGTAATATGGAAACTCCAGGAGAAACCTCTTAAGTACATGCTCCATAAACATTCCTACTGGCTCTTTATGGAACAGATGCATTACTTTACAGTAGTCCAGCTGAGTGAGAGATGTTGGGATGAGAAAATGAGTTCTATACCAAGTCCAACCACAGAAGACTTATTCATGAATAGATGAATGGCTCTCAGGTTAGTTCCTATGTTAGTCAACCAGATATTCTCATCAAATATCCACCGAGGAATCTAGTTCATACCCAGTTAGGCATGGTTGATTATAATTTTGTATAGCTATTGGAACCTCTTCAGGCTTAAAAGAAGCAAGAGAACAAAAAGTAACCTTATGGATCGTTGGCAATTGCAGAGTATCTGCCATGGGTTCTGGCATATGGCTGCTGTCTCTCATCCACTGTCCTGCTTGCCAGTAAGGCCAGACATGAAAGAAGCTGTCCCAGGCAAAAGTTCTTATCTGATCAGACCCCCCTCTTGGAGGGTTGCTTTTCACATCTGTTCCTCTGGCCGGAGTCACTGGCAGTGACCAAAGGATGGGAAACCAACTTGCGCGCCCTCAGGAGCCCAGAGGACAGGGAGAAGTCAGCCTTCAAAGCAGAGTGTGGGGCCAGCTGTCGGGAGTGTTCACATCTGTGCTTTAGGATGCTAGTTACACCTGGCAGGTGATCTATACTCAGGACACTGCTGAACACATTTTTTTTCTTTTAAAATACTCTTTAATTTTTGAACAGGGAGGAGGGAAATTCTTTCTCTCTCAATTCTGACTTCACATTTCAGGCAAATAAACCTAAGGCATAGAAACTACATGCAGAACCCTAGCAGTGAAGGAGCTAGGTAATGTCATTTTTGACTTAGCTTTTGAAACTCCCCTGAGAGGAAGATTTGGAGTAGAGGTTGAATATTCTTTTCTTTTTCTTTTTTTTTTTTTTTTTTTTGGGGGGGGGAGAGGTTTTTGCTATAGGGTGTGTGCGCTCGCCAGACTGAGAGAGACAGAAAGTGAGAAATCACCCCCCAGGGGGGGATGATCACACCGCAATCCCTTCTTCTCCATTCTCCTCTCGGGATCTTGGGCACGCAAGCACGCACGCACATGCACCCGGCATGAGTTTTAAGCCACCGGGTCCGGGACGTGAACCGCAGTCGACTACGTGGGAGTTCAGCAACAGAGCCATTACACTAACTGCTGGTTCCCAAGGTTGAATATTCACTCAGTGGACCCAGTGCACTCGGTGGCTAAATGTGGGTAAATGGTCTTTCCCTGGACCAGAAACTGGGTGGTGATGTTGACATAGAGGACCCCACGGCCTTGAAAGGTGATTTCACATAACTGAACTTCAGGTACCCCCTTTCTAATGAGGGAATAGAATCTAGAGTTGTCTCTGTGAGGATGACATGAGATTGCATATAAATTGTCTAGCATAGAGTTTGATATATCACATCCTCAAGAAATCATTGAATTTATACAAAATGTATATTACCACAGTATACACAGCACATTGAATAGAGTAGTTTAAAAAGTGTAACTTGCATTCATTTAGGGACACTGTTTTTTGAAATTTGTTCAGAATACTTTAATTGCTTTATTTCATTTGAGTTAGCTCCTTTTTTTTACTTTATATATATATATATATGTATATATATATATATATATACACACACACACACACACACACACACATATATATATATACACACACACACATATATATATATACACACATATATATATATATACACACACACACACACACACACTTATTTATTTATTTATTTATTTATTTATTTGACCAGAGAAGGACAAAGTGAGATAAGAGAGAGATGGAAAGTGAGAAAGCAAGCGACCAAGTCCAGGACTCAAACTGTGGTTGGCCATGTGGAAGCCCAGCACCCGTTACCACCATGCCACCTGCAGGCTCCTGAGTTAGTTGGTTTAAGGGAGAGAACTGGTCTTATGTAAAGATAAAATAATCTTAACCATTCTTTTAATATGACATTTCCCATAGCATTTATGGATGAATCCGGTAGTAAATGAGTGTGAGATTGCAAGCACACAAAATCCACATTTAGTCCTGCAGTAATGATTGGGCAAGGGGTGCTGCTTCATCCAAACCTGCCCTAGATAAAGACAATTTTCTGACATGGTTAAAAATTGTTCAGGACTTAGTGTTATAAAGTGCCTAATCTAACTGAGACTCACTTTGAGTCTATCAAGCTATTGAAAGAGCTTACAGAAAGTGAAATCACATGTCAATCTAAAAATAATAAAAATATAACAACTTATCTTTTGGTGGGACATACCAACAGTCAACCTTTCTACCTTTCTATGCATTAATCTTTAATTTGGGGCATTAATGAAGCTACTTACAGATTTTTAATGGATAAGTCCTAGAACCTTGATGGGCTAAAGTCAACCAGAAACACTAAATCTGTGTGTTCACTATGGATATTAGAGTAATTGACTTCTAATATATCTTTTGAACATAACTTTTAAAAATATGCAAATTTATAAATTCCATCCAAGATTCTATGACTCCATACCCAGCTAACCAGTTAGTAGAAAACCTACTATGAGGACCAGCAGATGGCATAATATTTATGTTGCTAGACTCCCAAGTAGTTGACTACAGTTAGAGTCCTGGACCCAGCTTCTTAAAACTCATGCCAGTTATGTGTGCATGCATGCCCAAGATCCCAAGAGGAGAACAGAGGAGAAAGAATTGTGGTCATTCCCCAGTGGGTGATTTCTCACTTTCTGTCTCTTTGTCTCTCTGGCAAATGCATGCACCCTGTACCAAAAATCCCTCCTAAAAAGAAAAGAAAACCAAACCATGAATTTCTCCAATGTACTACAATGCCGTGGGGTGTCAGTTTAACATGAAATAGTAAACAGTGTAGAGACCAATAACTTTGGTTTAACATGTTACACATTCCTGCTTTGTCCATTTAAAAATATACATAACCGGGGACCAGCAGTTAGCGTAATGGCTATGTCTCTGGACTCCCACGTAGTCGACCGTGGTTCGCGTCCCGGACCCGGTGGCTTAAAACTCACGCCAGGTGTGTGTGCGTGCGTGCCCAAAATCCTGAGAGGAGAATGGAGGAGAAGGGGTTACGGCGTGGCCATCCCCCCTGGAGGGTGATATCTCGCTTTCTGTCTCTCTGTCTCTCTCTGTCTGTCTGGTGAGTGCACGTGCCCTATAGTGAAAACCTCTCCAAAAAAATATATACATAACCAATTTATCAGCAGATATTTTAAAACTACTTTATTAAAGTGTGATGACTAACATACAAAAAGGTATATATATTCAGTGTACACAACTTGATGAGTCTGGACATATGTGTGCACCCACAAAATTATTCCATAATCTATACCATAAATGTATCCATCACCTCAAAAGGTTTCTTCCTTGGGGTGAGTAGATGGCATAGTGGTTATGTCTCTGAACTCCCATGTGGCCAACTGTGGTTCCAGTCCTGGATCTAGTGGCTTGAAACTTACTCCAGACCTGTATGCATGTGTGCTCAAGAACCCAGGAGAATGGAGGTGAAGGGATTGTGGCATTGCCATCCCCTGGGGGGGGGGGGGGGGTGATTTCTTATTTTCCTTCTCACTGTCTCTCTCTCTCCAGTTAATGCATGCACCCTAAGGCAAAAACCTCTTTAAAAAACAAGTTTCCTCCTGCCATCTTTATTCATTATTATTATTATTTTGTTTAGAGCACAACCTGTGATCACTTCTTCTTGGAAAATATACAACATGATATTGTTAACTCTAGACACTATGCTGTTTGGTAGAACTCTAGAACTTACTCATCTTGTATAATTGAAACTTTGTACACTTTTTCTAGTATTTCCCCATTTTTCTTCTACCTCAGCCTCCTGGTCATCAATATTCTACTTTTGTATCAGTTTGTCTATTTTAGATTTCTCATATAAGTAGGATGATGTTTTATTTGCCTTACTGTGTCTGGCTTATTTGGCTTAGCACAACGTCCCTAGATTCCTCCACATTGTTGAATGTGTCCATATATCTTTCTTTTTAAGGATTAATAATATTGTATTGTATGTATATACCATACAAGGATCCTTCAATAATTCTTGAAAAATGTGTTTTTGAAAGCTCTATGCATGGATTTTTTAAAAAATTACCCCAACAAACTCATATGTTAATTCCATTTTTACACATTTTGTTGACCGCTTGCATTTTTATTATTTATTTATGTATCAATGGTTATTTAAATTGATTCCATGTCTTGGCTGTCATGAATTACGTTGCAGATATCATGGGAGTGAAGATAGCATTTCAGGATTGTGATTTGAATTCTATTTGAGAAATCTTCATACTATGTTTTAGTTATTGCATCAATTAACATTCAGTTATCATCCTCAGAAACTACATTTTTCTTCACATCTTGGCCAATATTTGTTAACTTTTGTGGGTCTTTTGTTTATTATAATATCCTTCTTAGCAGTTGTGAAGTGATGTCTCACTGGAGATTTAATTTGCATTCTCTTGATTAGTGATAGTATTTTTTATACTTGCTGACCATTCATATAAGTTATTTGGAAAAATGTCTATTCAAAATCTTAGCCCATTTTAAAATCAAGTTATTTGTATTTTTGCTATTGGGTTTATAAGTTCCTGATGTATTTTGGATATTAACTCTTTATCAGATCAGTTTCTGTAGATATCTTTTGCCATTTCATATATCGCCTTTTTATTTTGTTTATTGTGTTTTTTTTTTTCCCATTTGTTTTGTTCGTTTGTTTTTTTTTTTTATGCAGAAGCTTTTTAGTTTGTATGTTTTTTCTTTTATTACCTGTGCTTTTTGGGTCCTATTAGTAAAATCATTGCCTAGGACAATTGCAAGAAGCATTTTTTGTCTTCAGGAGTTTTAGGTATAATAAATTAAGTCTTTAATCCATTAGAGTTCATTTTTTGTAAGTTGAATGATATGTACCCAATTTTATTATTTTATTTGTGAATCTGCAGTTTTCTCAACAATATTAATTGAAGAGAATGTCCTTATCCCATGGTACTTCTAGGTGCTTTTGTCAAAGATCTACTGACTGTCTTTGCATGGATTTATTTCTGAACTCACCATTCTGTTCTATTAGTCTGTAGTACTGTATTTATGCCAGTACCATACTGTTCAGGGATTTTTCTCCCAACTTTACTGAGAGGTAATTGACAAAAGTTCTATACATTCAAGTTACACAGCATTACTTTACAACTGCACTGTAAAACAACACAATCAAGCTATCATTTATGATTGTCTCTTGTAGTTACCATTTGTGTGTGCATGGTAAACATGTAAGATCTGCTTAGCAAATTTTCACATACATTACAGTATTATTAACTGTGGCCACCAGGCAATATATTAGATCACCAAAACATGTTCATATTCAAACCATGCTGTCAGCCATGTGGGATCTGGCACCCCAACCTCCACTCCACCTGGTGGCCCCTTACATTTAAGTCTTTAGTTCATTTTAAATTATTTTTGTATATGGTGTGATATAAGGGTTGAATTTTATTTTTCTGCATTTTAATATCTGGTTTTCCCAAAACCATCATTGAAGAAATGAAACTTTTTCCATTGTGTGTTTCTTTTCATCTTTGCCAAAGATCAGCTGGTCGTAAATGAATGGGTTAACTGCTTTTGCTGCATCCTATCAATTTTGATATTTTCTATTTTAATTTTCATGCATTCCAAGATATTTTTCTAATTTCTCTACTCAATGTTTTATGACCTAATGATTGTTCCAGAATATATTGTTCAGTTTTCTTGTATTTATACATTTTTCTATTGCCTTGCTGTTATTGATTCCATTTTAAATTCATTTTGATTAGAAAAGATATTTGGAATTATATCAATATTCTAAAATTTCTTACAACTTATTTTGTGACCCAGCAAGTAATTTGTCTTGGAGAAAGTTTCATGTATGCTTCAGAAGAAGATATGTTCTGCTGTTGTTGGGTGGACTGTTCTGTATATGGTTGTTAGGTCCATTTTTCCTAAAGTATAGTTCTTGTCTTCTGTTTATTGATTTTCTGTCTGGATGATATATCCTTTATTAGTGGTTAGGTATTGAAGTCTCCTATTGTTATTTCTGCCTTCACATCTGTCAATGTTTATATATTTAGGTGCTTTAAGGTTGGATGGATATATATTTATAATTGTTTTATTTACTTACTAAATTGACTCTTTTATTACTATATAACACAATAATTTATCTCTTTTGACAGTTTTTATTTAAAATATATTTTGTCTTACATAAGTATAATCACCCCAGCTCTAGTTTGGTTACCATTTGCATGGGATATATGTTTCTATTTCTTTACTCTTAGCCTATGTGTATCCTTAAATCTAAAGTGGATCTGTTGTAGACAGTTAAGAATTGGATATTGTTTTATTTAGCTTTTTAAAATCTTTTAGAGAGATTTTTGCTATTAGGTGTGTGTGCTCACTGGAGATACAGAGAGAGACAGAGAGCAAGAAATCATGCCCCCACCCACCCAGGTGGGGTGGCCACACCACAATCCTTTCTCCTCCATTTTTCTTTTGGAATTTTGGCCATGTACAAACACATGCCTGGCATGAGTTTCAAGCCACTGATTCCAGGACTCCAACTGCGTTTGGCTATGTGGGAGTCCAACAAGGTAACCATTATGCCACCTGCTAGTCCCTTTGGATACTGTTTTTTATTCATCTGCGCACTCCATATTCGTTGATTGGAGAGTATAATCCATTTACTTTTAAAATAATTATTTATAGATTAAGACTTCATATTGGTATTTTGTTCATTGTTTTCTTTTTGTTGTTCTTTCTTGTCTTTCTTTGTGATTTGATATTTTTATTTTGTTTTGTAGTGATATACTTTGGTTCTTTTTTCTTCATCTTATTGTATCGGTTATAGGTTTCATTTTTGTGGTTACCATAAGGCTTCCATAAAGATTCTTTTTTTTTTTTTCAATTTATTTATTTGCATTCATTCACTGAACATCATTACATCATACAAAATGAGATTTTCCATCCAAAGTACACTATATATTGTCTCAATCAAGCACATCAACAAACATGTTATTGTCAGTAAATGATCTTCCATTTCTTGTCTTCTGTATGTTTTGCTTTTTTTCCCCCCATCCTTGATTCTCTATCTCTTACCCTCTGCCATCTCCCACTCTCCTCCCACAGTCTCTGGTATCTATGTTTGCTTTCTATACTGTTTTTTCCTCACATTTTATTGTATTGCCAAAGACCCTAATCAATCCAAATACCCTCATAGCAAACACAGGTGATACCCACATTTCCATGAACACAAGTCTAACTTTATGCATCCTATAAAGTAGCACCTAGCTGTGGCTACATATCCTACTGCAGTCATTGAATATATATATATTTTTTTTTTCTGAAACTTTTTTTTGTAACTCAATTTACATTCCTTCCCTAAGCTTCATCACAGCATACAAAATGCAATCTCCCATCCAGTACACACTGCATAGTGATACAATCATGCACATTACAAAAAATTTTCCATTACTAGTTCCTAGAATTACTTCCACCCCTCTTTCTGACCCTCTGCCCCTTCCCACCCTCCTCTCACACCACCTCCGGTGTCTACAATTGTCCTTCATTCCCTTCTCACCCACATTGCATTGATCACACAATTTCCTACATAATCTAACTACTTTCAGTGGTGAGTTCACTCATTACTACTAAGAAAACCAGTTTTAACTTAACTCAAAGAAATGCCAGACAAAGACAAGATACTAAGATTGGCAAGAGAGAAACATCAAGTTACCTACAAAGGACATCCCATCAGGCTAACAGCAGATCTCTCATTGGAAACAATGCGAGCGAGGATGAATTGGAAAATATATTCAAAGTGTTACGAGAGAAGCAATTTCAGCCAAGAATACTGTACCTGGCAAGATTATCTTTCAGGTGTGAAGAAAAGACAAGAACATTCTCAGATAAACAAAACCTGAAAGAATTTACCAGCACCAGACCAGATCTCCAAGAAGTTCTCAAGGGTGTGCTGTATCAAGAAAATTAAACACAGACACACGGAAATAAGAGTCCAAAAACTATGAAAGTGGCCAACTTAATCATAGGGACAAGTCTGGAGTTGAATATTATATCCCAGAATTTAATCAGGAAAATTGAACCAGAACAGAAGATAAAAGTACATGGAACTGATAGGTTCATGCACCTTCCATTTGAACAGAATCCTAATTTGTTTCCATAAAGATTCTTATAATTATAATTGTCTATTCTAAACTGATAATTAAGTTCAATTATACATGTAAGCTATACTTTTATTACCTCCACACACAATTTCTATTATTGATGTCAGAATTTACTTAGTTTTATATTGTGAATTGATTATCAATTTATGGAGTTAAAGATACTTTCATATGATTTTATGTTGTTGTCTAACATACTTTTATATCTACTTAATGAATCCAGTTAGCACTGTTTGTAAAACAGATATAATGATGATGAACTGAGCTTTTGTTAGCTTGAGGCAGTACTAACATTTTCTTGATTTTTAAAGGAAAGTTTTTCTGGATAGAGTACTTTTGATTAGCTTTCCCCTGGCCCCCCAGCACTATGAATATGTCATTTTGCATTCTCCTCATCTGGAAAGTTTTTGCTGAGAAATCTTGTAATAGTCTTACCTAGTTCTCTTGTACATTGCAAGTCATTTTTTCCTTTGCTGTTTTCAACATTGTCTTTTTCTCTTTTTGTTTTTTAAATTTAAATATAATGTGTCCTAGTAAATACCACTTTATGCTCAACATATTTATAATCTTTTGGGCTTCATGAATATAAATGTCTATTTTTTTCCTCCAGATTTAGGAATTTTTGTTCATTATTTTATAAAATAAGTTTTCACCTCTTTCCCTCCCTTTCTCTTCTTAAACTTTCATAATGCATACATTTGTTCGTTTGATTGTATATCATAAATCTTTTAGACTTTCTTCATTCTTTTTTATTCTTCTTTTATTTTCTCATGGGATAATTTTAAATTATCTGTTTTTAACTCACTATTTATCTTTCCAAGTATATTAATTCTGCAGTTAAAGCTCTTTATTAAATTTTCAGCTAAACTATTATATTGTCCAGATCCAGAATTTTTGGATTTTAAAAAATGATTTCTACCTCTCTTTTAAACTTCTATTTTGTTCATGTATTGTTTTCCTAAATTTACTTATTTGCCTATGTCATTTGTAATTCACTGAGCTTTTTAAATATAATTATGTAGAATTATTTGTCAGGCAGTTCATAGATCTTTAATTCTTTCAGATCAGTTACTACAACTTAAATTCTTTTCCTTTGGTATAATTTTTTGTATTTTGGGGGTAATTCCTGCAACTTTGCAGTGATATGTGTCCATTCAGAGAAGCAGTCATCTCTTCTAATCCTTGGAGACTATCTTTGGCAGGAAAAGCCCATAAAGCAGTAGTCAAGCCAGCCAGAGATTTTGGATGGACTGGCTGGCAGGTTACATGGGTGGTTCTGGCAAAGGTAGTCTATAGGCTAGCTATTAAAAGCTGTATGCTGGGGAACCAGCAGTTAGCGTAATGGCTGTGTCGCTGGACTCTCACGTAGTCGACTGCGGTTCACGTTCCGGACCAGGTGGCTTAAAACTCACGCCGGGCGCGTGTGCGTGCATGCCCAAGATCCCGAGAGGAGAATGGAGGAGAAGGGATTATGGTGTGACCATCCCCCCGGGGGATGATTTCTTGCTTTCTGTCTCTCTGTCTCTCTCTGTCTGGCGAGCGCACACACCCTATAGTGAAAACGTCTCAAAAAAAAAAAAAAAAAAAAAGCTGTATACTGGTTGTTTAGAGGTCCTGGCCCTTTTCTTAATTCTTAGCACCCCCCTAGGTGCTCTAATACATACTCAGTATACTGAGTTAGGCACAGATGTGATGCAGTTCTCTCAAATACTACACTGAAAGGATATGTGTGTTAAATACACACTTCGCTCTGTCTTGTCCCAATTATAAAATGTGAAGAGGCTCTATCTTAGTACTACACTGTGTCAGCTTTGGAGGAGAAATAATGCAGGTAAAGGGAAAGTATTCTAAGAATACTCTCCTTTTTGTTTCTGTGCTCTATTGGGGCACTGATCTCATTAAGGTATTTTCATCTATGAGTAGGTGTTAAATTGATGTTTTTGTTTGGGTGAAACTTCTCATTTTTCTTTGGTTGCCATTTTTTCTGCCATGGTAATTTTTTATCTCTGTGATCTAATCCTTAATGTCCTATATAGAATAGGGATGCAAATCTCATAGACCATTATGAGGATTAGAGGTTTTAATGTATATAAAATGAATACAATATTAATAAACACATAGTTTAAAATTGTTATTAGAATGGGGCCAGCAACGGGATGGTAGTTAAGATGCTGGATACCCACATGGCTGACTGTAGTTGGAGTCCCAGACTCGGTGACTTGAAAATCACACTGGGCATGTGTGTGTGCATGTCCAAAATCCTGAGAGGAGAATGAAGGATACAGGATTGCAGCATGGCCATCCCCTCTGGGGATTATTTCTCACTTCTCCCCTCTCTGTCTCTCATTAGCAAATACAATGTCCTATGGCAAAAATCTAAAAAGTACCTATATAATCTTACCAATAAAATACTGCAATAAATGTATTAAAATTGCCTTTGCTTATTTCACTTAGAATTATATTTATGCAATATTCTATTAGATTCCCAGTTAAATGGCAGGAAGTTCTACTTTCAAGAGAATCTGAGTTCATTTCTTTTTGTGAATGTTTAGCCTGTCAATGATGAGGAAAGAGTGCTCAAATCAATAGGAATGTACTATCCTAAATGTAGTAGCTTAATTATCCTAAATATAGTAGCTTAAATCAGAAGTTGAATTTACATTCTCCAGAAGTAGTATTTATCTGGAAACACCTTGCCATTTCATAATGGCAAAATATCATACTTTACTGTCATTTTAAAATAGTATAGGTGACCAGCAGATGGCATAATGGTTACATTGCTAGATTCCCCTATGGCCACTGTTGTTCTAGTCCCAGACCCGGCAGCCTGAAACTCATGCCAAGCACACGTGCGTGTGTGTCCAAAATCCCAAGAGGAAAATGGAGGAGAAAGGATTGTGACATGGTCATCCCCTCTGGGGGGTGATTTCTCACTTTCTGTCTTTATGTCTCTCTAGTGAGTACACATGCCCTATAGCAAAAATCTTTCTAAATTTGTTTTTAAATAAATAAAAATAAAATAGGGAAGCCATGCTATTTGGAATATATCACCTCCTTCACTAAGTCTTTCACCTCTATCCCCAGACCATTCAAATCTGGAATAATATTTTCATCTAGCTTTCTGACATACACAGACATGTGTACAGAAGAAGCGTCTTCTAGTGGAATGAGAGAGAATTTAGAATAAAAAGACTTAAAGTCTTTCTTTGGACCTTGAAAAGTTTTTCTACCATTTTTAGACTGTTACTTTGCCTATGAAATGATGATAAAGGAAAATCTATCTCATAGGCTTGAGAATTGAAAAGACAAACAGGCTCAAATGGTTTAAGATACAGACAAGGGACTAACCATGGATCATATTAGGGAGTCTGACTTTACCACAGGGACAGTGGAAATCATTAAAAAATTTTAGAAAGAAAAATGACTTGGTAAGTTTTTTTTTTTTTAATCCCTTTATTATAGGGCATTAACTAAAGGGAAAGTGCTTTCTCCTTTCCTCTGGTGAGTGCACACACCCCCTAGCAAAAAATAAAAAGAAATATGTCTTGATAGAGAGTCAGGAATCATACATAACATCAGTATTTCTGCATGAGGTGATGGGAGTTATTTACTAAAGTAAAAAAACACAGGAGGAAATGTGAATTTGGGTTGGAAAATAATGAATTTGTTTTAAGACTCATGCAAGGCCTCCAAAAAGAGTTAGATTAAATATGTCCAGTCTCTCCTACACAAGTTATAAATTATTAATGTTGCTTTTTATGTTGACGATGTGGTTGATTTGTATCTTGAATAAATCTTCCCTGCGCATAAACTTGTATCATCAGCGTATTGAGTATTTGCTAATTTTCTTATTTGCAAGCATCTCTTGTGGATATTTAGGCTGTGTTGGAATTTTGAACATTATAATTTAAACAGATTCACATATATTACACTAACAGAACATTTACACTTGCTGAGCTTTAGTCCTCTAATAGCAGAATGAAATAAAATGGCACACAAAAACTGTACATTGAAATAAGCCCTGATATCATGTAGATAATTTAAGGTGCTACAACCAGTTCAAACATTCCATTTCATTTTTCAAAAAAATACAGTCATCCTTACCGTCATCCCTAGCATCAATAATTGTACAAATATGCCAGGCACTAAGCATTAACTCAGTAAATCCTCAAAACTAGTGAGTTAGGTGTTACATCATGCCCATTTTACAGATGGGAATTCTGTAACTTGAAAAATAAACTGTGTGAAGTTAGAAGATAGCAAGTGGTGGCACCTAAGTTTAAAACCAGGTCTGTGTTATTTCATATAAAAACTGTCATAGCCCATGTAAATGATGCAAAAAAAAAAGTTATTGTAGTCAGTAATGCATAGAATCTCACTTACTGCATAGTCTTTCCCATATATACTACTTAATCATTCAGTCCACCTGCAAGGTAGATACCTTTAAATTGAAGAGGGAAGTGTCAACCTCAGAGGGCTGAAACAAATGATGAGTTTCTACGTAAAAGGGCTTAGAGTATTGCCTGACATTGTAAATATCAATATATAGTTGAATATACTAGTTGATATCTATCATCATCATTTCAAATTGTTTTATGGAAGAGAAAGACAAGCTAATTAACTTGCTCAAGGTTGCCTAACTAAAGACAGTGGAGTGGGGATTTGAACCTGACCCTCACTCATCATAGAGTCACATGATCTTTGCACAGAGCTTCATTGTAAAGAATTTGCATCTTGAGTAATAAATAGTTTATATGTGATCATGTCCCTAAATGATAAAATTCAAGTTTTATGATTGTTGTTTTGTTTTATTGGTGATCATCATATTATGAAGTGATGAAATTGTGTTAGGTATATTTGGAGATGTCTTTATTTTGCTTTGTGCTTCAGGTCCAGCCAAGTATGTAACTCACTGAGTGATTTAAATATATATTTAGCACACACACATATTTAGTAAAAATGTCTACTTATGAATCTGAGATGCAATTTATGGTAAAAGTTCAGAAAGCACTGAACTTTGTGGGAAAGGGCAGGCATCTGTCTTATAATAATTGGAATTCACAACACAGTAGATAGTACAGTTGTCATGCATCTGTTAAAGGCCAAAATTTATTAGAACAAATTAGAATTTATAGGCATTCCCTTTGGATAAAGCAATCCCTCAGTAATGTGAAATATGATTAGGAGAAAACTGCTAGAAAAAATATCGGTGACAGATTACAGGCAACAACACAGCTTCGCATGCATGCAATGCTGAATATTATTTGAGAGTAATTTTTTAAATTCAATTTATATTTCTCAGTGCTTATCACATGACAGGCAGTCCTCTATGTAGTAAAGAAACCAAAATCCTTAAAGCCCCTGTCCTCATGAAGTTTATACACTCTACTGGTCAATAACTAGCCTGGTCATTTTGTAGGTTGTTGACAATCTTAAAAGATGAATAATGCAGTTCACTATTTAATGATTTTGAATAATAAGTAAAAGCATGCATATGTAAGTATTGAATACATACTTTTAAAGTATTGTATATGGTAACATGTATTTTCTCATCTGTAATATGGAGAGAAAATCATTTTCCCAAACCTCATATATTAATTGTTGAGATAAAAGATAAGCCTGACAATATTGCCATTAGATTCTTTTTATTCAGTAGTTAATAAGCTGTAGATGTTATGATAAATACTTTTAAACATACATTTTAAACATTACAACTTACTTATCTGTAAATTCTGTCATCTTTCCCATTTATTGGATGAGAAAACTACAGTTTATATGATGAATACCTGAGATAGTAAGAGAATCAGGCTTTGAACTCAGGGTTGTCTAATTCCACCTTGTTCTCTTGATCACTACAGTATACTGACTCATGAAAAATAAAATCACTTTAGAAGAAACATTTTAACAACTGTACAAAGTGACACTGTAATATTTGATCTTTGTCGTGGGCATTCTTTAAGCCGTGTCTGTTTAGGGGGTTGATAATGAGATGAAATAGTCTGCTAATGAGACTACACTGCAAAATCAGAGACTGCTGGGCATCAGGGAGTCTGTCATTTCTAACTATGATTACAACTAATTCCCCGAGTTATCACTTTGTGGAATAAGACACCAACCCTAAACCCATCAGTCTTAGTTTCCTTTTTGTAAAATGAAAGAGTTTTAGTTCCAGTACTGACTGTCTATGGTTCTGTTTAAAAAGTAGTAAAATGTAGATCTAAATGGGGTGCTAAAAAGCCATTTATTGAAATGGTAACTGCAGTCCGCTGGGACTCTATCTGTAGGAGTTTGAGGGCAAGAGGATGTACCAGGGTCAAGTAGAACCCAAGCTGAAACACAAGAGAAAGGAGCGGGGGAGCAGCAGGTCAGATGTTGGTGTGCAAAGGAGTTAGAAAGCATGAGTTTGAGGTAGCATAAGTCCCATCTTGATCTTTAGCACAGTAGAGTAAATGGTGGGAACTTCTCTGGTTTGGAGCTGGATCACAGACAGTTGTGGAAGAGAGTGGGGCATTCAGTTGCCAGAGTTGAATCTACGGAGAATAAAGACTGTCAAAGGTGGGCTAGGTATTACAAGTATCTAGATTGCCAGTCCTAGCAGAGGATCTAAAAAAACAATTTGAAACTGAGATACAAGGTTAATTTCCAGAAGAACCAAATAGCAAAAGTTAGTAGAAGAATGGAGCCCTAGACAGTCTTAGTTACATTTTGAACATCCACAAGCGAGCCATTTCACCTCTTACTGCTGGTGGGGCTTGTAATCAACTTATACCCCTACCTAGATCTGTACTGATTTACAGCTTTTAAAGAGTTCAGATAATTGGTTTGTCTGTGTCTTCAGTTCAATTGATGAATACAGACTTTGGTACGAGACGGCTTAAATTCAAACCCTGAATCCTACATTGAACAACTCTCCAACCATAAACAAGATATTTAACCTCTCTATACCTTGGTTTCTTCATCGATAAAATGAAATTAATAATAAGGGGAATAATGGGAGAAGGGGGGAGAAGATGAAGGAGGAAGTAGAGGTTGAGGAAGAAAAGGAACAGGATAAAGAGGAAGAGGAAAAAAAGGAGGAATTTGAGAAAGAGGAGAAAGAGAAGCAGCAGAAGAAAGATGCAGAGATGAAAAAGAAAAGAAAATGACACCACCACCTAGCTCAAGGAGACTTCTGCTTCTGGGAAAATGGAATAGACATAATTTGCTCGATTCTTTCTACTAAATGTACAAAATCCTGGCTGTTATACATAACTTATAGACCTTAAAAGATAGAGAGAAGACCGACTGCCTAGGAGACTTGGGACCCAAGAGACAACCCACTGGTAAGTCTCCAAGATTTGTTTTGCCTCATGTATCCAAGACTTGAAACCAATGTAACTGGCAACCCAAAAATTCCAAGTGTGGACAAAAAGAAAAATTAAAACCCAACAAAAGTCTGCTCTTTTTAGGCAAGGGACCCAAAAGAAGTGGCCTAGAAAAATTAAACCTCTGTAGACAATAAAAATCCTTTTTTTAAATTAAGACAGATTTTTTTTTTTAATAGGGCAAATATGCTCACCAGAGAGAAAGTGAGAAATCACTCCCCAGGGCGGATGGCCATGCCACAATCCTTCTTTTTCCATTCTCCTATTGGGATTTTGTACATACACACACATGCACCCAGTGGGATTTTTAAGTCACTGGGTCTGGGACTTGAACCATGGTCAACTATGTGAGAGTTCAGTGAATTAACCATTATGCTATCTACTGGTCCATAGACAATGTTCTACTTCAGCCTAGTGTTGCAGGATAAACAGTGGTTTCCTATACCTGTCCATGCCTACAAAGGACAAGTGGAGAGTCTTAACTTCTATGCTCATAAGGTTGTAATGAGGACACTAAGACCCTGCTGGTATGGTATCAGAAAAGTTTGAGTAGGGAAGTGGGTATTTCTTCCAGAGTAGCCAGTAATGAGCCCCTCGACGCCCTTACACATAGTGTAAGGGGACTGACTCCAAGAGGGGGAATCTAGACTACCCTCTCACCACCCCTCTGATAAGAAGGCATCTTTCCCCTTACCTGTTGGGCAAAAACAGTATCTAGGAGGCCTAGTGAAGAGTCAGGACTTGAAACATTACCAAATGGTATTTGTGAACACAACATGGGAAGGTTGAGATTCTACCCTTCTCTTAAGGGTAATAGGGTTCTACTTGAAAATTTTAATTTATTTTTCTACCAACTTATAATGGCATGGTGGGGGTCCTTTCCTTTCCCCTGCTGCAACAGTGTCTGAAAAATCCAGGTATAGCAAAAGGTTTACATAATATCTAGAGAACCATAAGATGACACACAAAAATAACATCCAAGTTTCAATGAAAAACTGTTTGCCATACCAAGAACCAGAAGACCTCAAAACTGAATTAAAAATGATAACCTGGGACCAGCAGATGATATAATGGTTATGTCACTAGACTCCCACATAGCCAACCATGGTTTAAGTCCCAGACTGGGTGGCTTAAAACACACTGGGTGTGTGTGTGTGTGTGTGTGTGTGTGCGCGCGCACACGCGCATGCACACTCCCAAAATCCTGAGAGGAGAATGAAGGAGAAGGGATTGTGGCATGGTCATCCCCTCTAGGGGGTGATTTTTCACTTTATGTCTCTCCAGTGAGTGCATGCACCCTACGGCAAAAATTTCTCTCTCTCTAAAATACAAACATACACACATACATACATACAAAAAAATAGATGCGAAAACCAAGATATAATAGATATATTGGAATTATCTGACAAATATTTTACAACAGCCATAATAAAAATATTTTAATGGTGGCCAGTCTTGTCCTGGTGGCTTGATAAACACTCCAGGAGAGTGTGCAAAATGCTGAAAGGAGGAGGAAATGGAGGAGAAGGAATTGGAGTCGTTCCTTATGGGAGCTGCTTTTTCACTTTCTTGCCAGTGAATGTATGACCAAAATTTAAAAAAAAAAAAACAAAGTCAAACAAATAAAAAGAAATAGAAATTCTGAACGAATAAATAGAAGACATGAATAAGAACTGTGGAAATCTTGGAACTTAAACATGTAAGTAAGACAAAAAGTTCACTGGATGAGCTCAATAGTGGAATAGAAAGGATGAAAGAATTGGTGAACAGGAAGATAGGACAGCAGAAATTATAGTCTGAAAGCAGAGGGCAAACAAATTAAAAACAAAGCAGAACCAATAAAGGAACAGAACTCTGGGACATGTGAAACTATAAGAAAGATCTAGGCCAGACAGTGCCACAGTACTAATACAGCTGGACTGAAATGGCAAAGGCCCTGGGTTCACATCTTAGGACCTCCCTGAATACCCCAAGCACATGTGTGCATGCCTGTGTTCCAGATTAGCTGTGACTACGAGTGGGTCATGGCATAGGGACTCTTTTAGGAGTGCTCCTCCTCCTCCCCTCTCTCACTCCCTCCTTGCTCTTTCTCTTTCTCTCTCTGCTTCGTGGAAGAAAGAAATAAACTTATAAAAAAGAGTAGAGCTAACATTTATGTCACCAGAATGCTAGGAGGAGAAGAAAAAGGAGGCAGGGGTGAAAAGTACTTGAAGAAATAATGACAGAAAAATCCCTAAATTTGGCAAGAGGCATAAACATGTTGACTCAAGAATCTGAGCAAACTTCAAAGAGGATAAATCCAGAGAAACCCATGCCACAATATATAATTAAATTTCTGAAAACTGAAGATAAAATATTCTTGAAGGCAGGCAGCCAAAACTGACACCTTACATGGGGGTGGGGGGGAGAGAGGACACTCAAATAACAAAGGAATTCCCATTAGAATCCAGAGGCCAAAAAGAAGTAGCATGATATTTTAAATGCTGAAAGAAAAGAATTATCAATATAGAATCCTCTACCCTTCGAAAATATCTTTCAGAAATGAAAGAAAATAAAAACATCCTTGGGTGAAGGAAAAGCAAGAGTTTGTCAGTTTTTTCGGTGGTCGCTCTAGGGATTGCAAGATAGATGATGGATAGCTGGATACTCAGACCGACGTGCAGACAGAGACAGCACTCTGCTGGTGTCATCGTTTTAGCAACTGGAGTGAAGTGTAGAAACCTCATCTCTCTATAAACCTTTTTGTTCTCCCTCATTTATAATACATTTGTCTTTAGTATTCACACTACATACATTTAGATGAACTTTTGCTTCAACCCTCAAGCATAACTTTCAAAACTCAAAAGAACAAAAGAAAGCCTTTTGTATTTATCCATATTTTTCCTTACAGTGTTTTCTTCATTCTTGATGTTTCAAAGTTTTTATTCTGTTTATAGAACCTGAACTAAATCTTACACCATATATGAAAACTAATTTAAAACTGGTGGTAACAACCTTCCCATGAGGCTATGCCTCTCCCAAAGGAACCCCTCCATCCTTCTCCAGAAGAGGAGCAGAGGAAACACAAGAAGCAGCACCTAGTGCACAGCCCAAATTCCTGCTTCATGGATGTGAATGGATGTGCCCACAATACTCGAAAATTACTTTAGTCTTTATCCATGTACCAATGGTAGTTTTTTGTGTTGGCTGCGCCATTGTCCTTTGCAAGCCTGCAGGAGGAAAAGTGAGACTTGCAGAAGGATGTTGCTTCAGGCAGATGCAGCACTAAAACCATCCTGACTCAAGATGAATGAGAAACCATCCAAATAAATTCATTTTGGATTAAAAAAGGATCATAGACCTGGGGCCAGCAGGTGGTACAGTAGTTGAGGTGCTGGACTCCCACACGGCCAACTGCAGTTCAAGTAGGAGACCTGGCCTCTTGCTTTCATACTTTCTTTCTCTGTCTCACTCTGGTGAACATGCATGTCCTGTGTGAAATTAAAATATTAATATTAATAAATAAGATAAATAATTATTTAAAAGAAAAACAAAAAAGGATCATAGACCTAACAGTGAAAAGTTAAACTACAAAACTTTCTGAGTGTAGGAAAAACAAAAAACAAAACAAAACAAAAAAACACTGGACAAAATCTCTTAAGTAAGGGTTATTCAAAGTCATTTTTAGAGTTGCTACCAAAACATCTTCCACAAAAGAACAAAAAAAGTATAAATTAGATTTCATCAAAATTGACAACTTTTCCTCTAAAGTATCCTTTTATGAGAATTAAAGGACAAAATACATAGTCTGAGAAGATGTTCGTAATCCGCATCCACCATACAGCTGGATCTAGAACTAGTATAAAGACCACTCAAAACTCCGCAGTTAAAAACTACACAGTCAAATTTGAAAAATGGGAAAAATAAACATAAACATTCCATTCAAAACAATAGACAAATGACAAGTATATAAAATGATGTTCACTATCATCAGCCATTAGAAGAATGCACTAGACCATAAAAAGGTAACACTACATGCCTGTCTGATGGCTAAAGTAAAAAATAATGAAAGCATCCAGTTATGAAGAGGATGCTGAGAAAGTGACTCACTCCTGCATTACAGGTGGGAATAGGAAAGGTATAGTAACTTGGAAAAACAATTAGAAATTTATAAACAAACAAGCAAGCAAGCAAGCACCTGTGTGACCCACAATTGTACTCTTGGACATTAATCCCAGAGAAATGCAAGCTTATGTTCACTCAAAAACTCTGTCCATACAGCATCATTGTTCCCATTAGCCAAAAAGTGAAAACAACATCATTCAGTAGATAAATGTTTAAACAGACCGTGGCACATTTATACCCTGAAATACTACTCAGCAATTAAAAGGAAAAGAAAAGCTTGATTCAAGCAACTGCTTCATGAACCTCTAGAAAATTATGCTGAGTCACAATAGCAAATCACAAAGGATTGCATAATGTGAGATTTTCTTCATATTTCATTCTTTAAATTAAAAATGAAAGCAATGGAGCACATGTTAACATCAGTGTTTTCCAGTAGTTAAGACAGGATTCGCAGGAAGAAAGCTGATGTGACTATAAAAGGGCAAAATGAGGGATTCTTGTGGTGATGGAAATGTTCTGTATCTTTTTTCCCCCAGTTTTTTGTCATAGGGCGTGTGTGCTCTACAGAGAGAGACAGAGACAGAGAGAGAGAAAGTGAGAAATCACCCCCTCGGGGGGAAGTCCATGTCACAGTCCCTTCTCCTCCATTTTCTTCTTAGGATTTTAGGCATCATGCACATGTGCCTGGTGTGATTCTCAAGCTACTGGGTCCAAGACTCGAAGAACCATGGTCACCCATGTGGGAGTCCAGTACCTTAATCACCACACCACGTGCTAGCCCCAGGGAGCATTCTGTATCTTAGCTGCATTGGAATCCTTGTTGTCATATTGTACTATTATTTTGCAAGGTGCTACCTTTGGGAAAAACTAGTTGAAAAATACAAGAAGCTCTTAGAATTATTTCTTAAGCCTGAGTGTGAACATACAGTTATCTAAACATTGAACGTTTAATTTAAGAAAAATTACCTATCTCAAGGTTATGATTATAAAGATTAAATTGTTTATGTAAAGCCTCAGTATTGGGTACATAGCTCTAAAAAAGCAGTCAGGTATTTCTATTTTCATTTAATAAGTCAGTGGATGAACAAATGAAAAAATTCCAGAGATATTTCTTAGAAACAGTGATTATTCACATGGTCTTTTGTGGTGTGGGAAGCTTTTACTCTTAAAAAGAGTTGGTAAATGCTATTTAGAGAATGGAGTCAGTTTATTTCCCTCTATTCTATCAATAAAACAGTCATTTGCTGAGCAGCTATTTTATGCCATGTCATGTGTTACAATGTTACATAAGACACAGAATTTATTTATCAAGATGTATGTGTGTGTGTTTGGTAGGTTAGGGGTGTATGTGTTCGCAGTGCTTAGGCAACATCAGTGAATGTAGGCAAAAATCCCCACTCTAGGGATTTTTCAATTTTTTAATTTTTTTTTCAATTTTCATTGTAGTGTCTATGTTCACAGCTTAATAAGAGAAACATACAGGTAAAAGAAATGTGGTATTATCTGTTGAAGATATTTTATAGTTTTATCAACTGGACTAGGGAGAAATGTTCACCTGTTGAAATATTCACTTGGTAAGATAAATAATATGATTGAATGTATAAAAGAAAATGAAATAAAAGAAATTAATTACAGGTCCATCTGGCAGCATGGTGGTTGAGATTGCTGGATCTTAGGTGCCTGACTATGCAGTTCAAGTCCGGGACCCTGTGGTTTGAAAAACATACCAGGCTCATGTGCCTGTGTACGTGCCCGAATCCAGTGAAGACAATGGAGGGGAAGGGATTGCAGCATGGCCATTCCCCTAGGGATTGCTTTCTCACTCTCTCTGTCTCTCTCTGGCTAGCACACATGCTATATAGCAAGTTAAAACAAATACATAACTAAATAACATTATAGCTCAGCAAAAGATGCATGTACGAGAAAATGCCATTCAGTTAACACCATGAGAGTTATTCTCATTCAGAGGATACCATTCATAGATTAACTCTGATGTTGGAAGCTGGCATGGACAGTATTGGTTCCTAAAGAACGTGTCATTGAGACACACTCTGAGGTGTGTAGAACTTCACCAGGTAGCTTTGAGAGGGAACATTTGCAAAGTCATAGTACTGTGAGATTTTGCACAAAGTCAGAGCAGTTGATCAAAGACAAAGAGCCAGGAAGGATACCAAAAGGAGCATTAGAGAGGGAGCAGAAAAAAGCAGAGTAATAAACTAAATATTGAAGAGCCTTGAAGGTCAACTCAAAAGAATGCATTTTAAATTGATTTAAAAGGCAATGTAGAACCAATGGAGCAAGTGTGGCAGGAATTGGGCAGCCACTATCAAAAAACCTATCAAAATGTTCGGGCATGATTTGTTCTTAATAAACCTGTGGTACTCTAAGCCTGTGACTCCATTGTCCTCGGAACGGTCATAGATTTTGTTGGTTGGTAATTTTCCATTAGTTCCCTAATTACTGTCGCACTCCAAGAGACATTCCCTTATAGAGATACCATCCTGATTATGAGAGACTCAAGCTGATTTATAGTGTTTGTGAATGTCCTCTGTCTCTATTTCTACCCTGGTGCATTGGGAACATTTTCTGTAGATCATGAGAAAAACATTCGGAAATACGGCATTTTTATAAAGGGTTTATTTTAGGAATATTTATTTTTCCATCTGATTCGAGATTTGTATTCATATCAGGCTGTATTTTTCTGTACTTCTGTGGATGCATTTCAGCAGTTTCTTGAGTGGTGTTTGAAATCTTCATCAGGTGTAGGTATGAGCATATACGTGTATGTGTGTGTGTGTTTGTGTGTGTTTAATTAAATATCTAGATCCAAATTCTAACATTTTCCCCTAAACCACCACATTTATTTGTTCGTTCATCATCTATGGTCAGATTTTAAGTACCTACTAGGTATCATGAGGACTGTGGGTTACATGCTTTGGACATTCTACTGGAAGTTAAAGTCTCTTTATTTCCAAAAGAATTGACAGTCCTGTGGAAGTAAAAATTGGAAATTCTGTTGTAGTATATGTTATAATAGATCTTAGTGTACCATGTGAGGTAGCACAGACCTGAATACATATCTTAGAATGAGGGCATTAGGGAGATTCTTGAAGGAGGTGAAATCTCAGAGTTTGCTAGGTGATAAATCAAGAAATGGGCATCCCAACTATTCTAGACTTGCTGATGCCCAGACAGAAAGGCCCAAGAGAACTTGGTTATTTAAAACTCCACAAAAAGAAAGATCTGGATGATATGGCTAAACTTAGGTATAATGGAGGAAGTCATAAAAATAGAAGAAAGTAAAAATGAGGTCCTTGAAAAATTGTATTCAGTCCTAAGGAGTCTGAACTTTTTCCGTAAGGAGGGGAGGAACAATTAAATGATTTAGCCATATGTAAGATGAGGAGTTGGGAGTTAGGGCAATTGCTCTCTTACCTCCATCTTTGCTATCATAAAATTTTATTCTTCTTTGCACAATTCTCATCAGCAATGGAAGCTATATCATGCAGAGAACAAGGTCTCAGTACCTTCACATTCCAGTACCAGATATTTTTCTATTGAACCACAGCTTCTTTCCCAGTAAAATGCTTCTGAGTTCTTGCTGGCTGTAGATCTTGGGAGATTCTGAACTGCTGATTGATTTGATTTCATTCCACTGTAGTGCTTGTAATTTCATGCTTCCAAGTGAAAGAAATTTTCTGAAAATTCTCCTGTCTTCCCAAATTACTTAGCTTTATATATTTATTCCCAGCTTCACTGGACTCTAAATAACCCAGTTTGGGATAAAATGCTTGCCATGTAAAACTATGGTCATCAAGATTGAACAATTATTAACTCTCTCAGACTGTTAGAAGTTGTCTGAATAGAAAGAAAAAACAAAAACAAACAAACAAACAAAAACACATAAAAACAGCCACACTGCTCTCTGGAAATACCTATACAGCTTGCTTTCTTTTCTTTTTTTTTTTTCCCCTTTGGAGAGGTTTTTGCTATAGGGCACGTGTGCTCACCAGAAAGACAGAGACAGAAAACGAGAAATCACCCCCCAGGGCGGATGGCCATGCCGCAATCCCTTTTTTTCCTTTCTCCTCTTGGGATCTTGGGCATGCACACACACTTGCTAGGCATGAGTTTAAGCCATCAGGTCTGGGACTCAAACTGCGGTCGACTGTATGGGAGTCCAGCAACGTAGCCATTATGCTAACTGCTGGTCCCTACAGCTTTCTTTCTTTAAGAAGGAACTGACAGCAAATAAATATATTAAAATAAGACTCTGTACTAATCATCCTTTCACAGAAACATGAAATTGAACAATTATTCACATGTAAAAATACCTTTACAATAGCTAAGGAAAAGAGGTGAGAGAATGCAGTACTGGTAATGGTATAATAATAGTAATAAAAGACACATTGAAGAATGTAGGTAGAACATTTTTGTACATTCCCTTCATCACTCCTCCTCAAACCTTAGGCAGCACAGTGCAAAGAGGTGCCATTGATTTTGGGGAAAGAGTGGCAAGCAAGCAGAGGCCTTTGCCTTAATCTTTCCGATGGGTCTACCACAGTAAAACCCAACCGTAAGCAGACTCCTGTAGTCCTTAACTCTAGAACAATACCAGTGAACTGAGCCTCCATACCCTCCACAGTGCCAGATGGGAAACCATAGTCCCTGCTAGGTGGACTTGATTTGTAGTCTACATGACTATGGGCTAATTACAGTAGCCTTGGGACTGCAGACAAACTCCGGTGGCAGACAGAACTCAGTTTCCACAAAGGTTTTCAGATATGCCCCAACACTGGGCCAGCCTTAGTGGCCATGGGAATCCAACCCAGCAATGTGCTGGCCATAGTCATGGCCCCAGGGTTAAGGAACCCCTTAGCTCTGCAACAGCCACTGAAGTGTCAGGCATAGAAACTAGACCAGATGATCTACTAAGCATCTTTGGATAGGCCTACTGTTGAAGTGCATTCCCAGATAAAGCCAGTCTGTGAACACTGGAATACATATCTACATATCTACATCTTCAAATGAAGCCGAAAACAAGGATTAAGAACTTGCAACTATAAGCAACAGAAAGAAACTTTAGCTGTCATAAACCAATTGAGAAATATATTGTATAGGAGGATTTTATCTGCCTATGGACAGTGAGAAGATGATGGTTACCAGCCCTGCATTACCTCAGGGAAAAACAAGAACTACTCTACCATTCTTAAGGAAGCCAGATACCCGAGGATGACTCATGCTGCAGATCCCCACAACACCATTCCTGGTAATCACAAGATGGATGCTGTGCCACATCAACTGATAACCATCTCTGCTTACCAGAACCGCTTTCCTGAAACTGTATTCCATGGAGACTCACCTACAATTGCGGAACTGCATGAGACCCACCCTTAATCCAACCCTGAATAGAATCTGGGTTCCCTATTGTTGAAAACTTTATGAGCTGATAATTGAAAAAAAAAAAAAAAAAACTGAAAGAACTGGAAGGTATAATAGCAGGGATGGCAACTGCAGATGCTAGAGACAGTATGGGAGAGGTAATGGGAATGAGTAATAGAGGGCGGAAGGGAGGGATTCAGGGAACAGACAACACACTTAATAGACACAAAAATGAAAAGTTGTCTGTTGGTGATAATGTATATGGTAATATCATTGTCTTGACTAATGTACACTCTACTCATGCTGGGAAAAACCATGTTGTACACTGTAAAGATGTGCAATGATAAAAAAAAAATTATCAGCACTCTGGCAAAAGGAGAAAGATCTGAAGATATGATAGTGGAAAGGTTAAATGTAGATACCAGAGGCTGTAAGGGAGGGGAGTGGGTGGTAGAGAGTGGGTGTGAGGGGCAAAGGGAAGAAACATTTAACACCAAAAAAATGTGGAGTTCTCTGTTGAAAACTATATATATATGTATATTGTATACATCATAATGGGGACTTTTTGTAAAATGTGAATTTAATCTGAGAAAGAAAAATAGAAGACAAAAATTTTAAAAAAAATAAAAAAAAGAAAGATAGAAACGTAGATGGAAGGAGACAGTGGTAGGGGGTACGTTTAAGGAAGCCGCCTCTGGATGAGAGGCTGTTAGATCGGAAGGATGAAGACTGAGCCAAAGCCCTGGGTTGAGAATAGTTTGGCATAGCTTATTAATTTATAGGCACCTCTTCTTTTTTGTCTCAAATGCTTTACTCAAATAAATGCGCTATTTTATCATTAAAAAAATAAAATGTTTAAGCATCAACGTACCACCACAAGGATCAAGAACAATTGGGGGAGTTGGCAAATGGAGTGGTGGTTAAGGCACTGGACTCCCACATGGCCATCACAGTTCAAGTCCCAGACCTGGCAGCTTGCTTTCTCATTTTCCCTTTCTCTCTTTTTCTCTGTATCTCTCTGGACAAATTAAAATAATAATAATAATAATAATAATAATAATAATAATAAATATTAGATAAATAAGTATTTAAAAAAGAACAGTCACTGAAACATGATATCACCAGAGAGACACAATAAAGTGATTGTGACTAAAGAGAGATGTATAAGTGACCTAACAAAGATTTCAAAATAGCTTTTAAAGAAACTCAGCAAATTTGAAGAATATATAGATAAATAACTTAAAGAAATGAAAACAATAAGTGATCAGAATGAGAAATATAGCAGATTCAAATAATTTAACAAAACAGAACCTGTCAAAAATCAAAGGTGGGGTCAGTTTGGTGGTACAACTGGAACAAACTGATCAAGCTGGATTCATATGAAAGATCATGGGTTCAATTCCCTGGTCAGTCCATATATGCCAGGCTTGTCAGCCATGATCTTGACTGGCTCGGAAGGTTGGAGGGATTATGACATGAGACCCTTTTAGGGATACATCTCTCTTGCATGCATGCTTTCTCTTTGCTGTTTTCCACTCTTATGAAAGAAGTAAACCTAAAATAATTTATGAATAAAAGGAGAATTCTGAAAATAGAAAGGAACAGGAGCAATCACTTATCAAGTAATTTCAACACACCTATCAGCAGCCTTCTCAGCAGAAATCTTACAGGCCAGAAGAAACTGTGAAATAAACTCAAAACAAAGCTCCAACCAATAATACTGTACCCAATAAAGCTCTTGCTTAGAAATGAAGGTGAGAAAAAACTTTCCAGACAAACAAAACTGGAGGGACTTCAACAAATAAGGTATAAAAGGAACTTACTGCAACACAATAAAGGCCATGTATGAGAATTCACAGCTAGCATACTCAATGTTGAAAAACTGAAAGCCTTTTCAAAACTATGATCTGGAAAACAGAAAGGATACTCATTTTACCTCTTCTGTTCAACATAATACTCCAAGTTCTACCCAGAGCAATTAGACAAGTATTTAAGGAGGAAAAGAATGAATTAAGTGTGTATAATATTTTATATATAAAGTCTCCACCAACAAACAAAACAACACACACACACACACACACACACACAAAGTCGAACCTGTTAGAACTAATTTTTTTAAAAAATTAGTAATGTCACAGGTGTGGCAAGCACACATGTCTTATAGCAAAAATCTCAAAAAAAATTCTTGGGTATAATTTTAATCAACAGGGTAAAAGATGTCTCCTCTGAAAACTAAAAGAAATTGATGAAAGAAGTAGAAGAAGACACAAATAAATTGTTTAAATCACATGTTGATAGATTTTTTTTTAATTATTAATGTTAAAATAGTCATACTGTGTAAAGAAACCCAAAGTTTCAATGCAGTATTTATCAAAATACCAATGGCATTTTCCACAGAAATAGAAAAAACAATCATAAAATGTATATGGAACCATGAAAAACTCCAGAGGCAAAGCAGTCTTGAGCAGAAGGAACAAAGCTAGATATACTACCTGACTTCAAAATACACTATAAATTTGTAGTAACCAAAACAACAAACTACTAATGTAAGAATAGACATGTAAACCATGGAACATAATAAAGATTTCAGGAATAAATTCAAACATTTACAATCAACACACAGTGGCACTGAACACCTAATGGGGAAAGGATATTTTCTTCAAACAATAGTGTTGGGGAAACTGAATATCCACATACAAAATAATTAAATTAGATCCTTATCTCTCAACACATGCAAAACCATCTCAAAAAATAATTAAAGAATTGAATATTAGAGCCCAAACTACAAACCTACTAAAAGAAAACATGACATGGGTCTGCTTTTACTAACATGCATCTTTACTTTCCTCTAAAATAGATTTTGTTTGAGATTTATTTTGCCTGTACTGTACTTTATATGTGTTGGTAGAAATTTGTTTAATGATACATTTAATATTTAACCTTTATTTATTTTGCCAGAGGGAATGGGCATTCACCAGAGAGAGACAGAAAGAGAAAGTAAGAAAGCACCTCATCAGAGGACAGTCATGCCACAATCCTTTCTCCTCCATTTCTCCTTCCTTTTGGGATTTTGGGAACCTATGCACACACACCATGTGTTTTTAAGCTACTGGGTCCAGGACTGGAATTGTTCAGTAGACCGTCAGGGATCCAGGCACCTTAAACACTATGCTATTGACTAGTGCAACAATTTTAGTACTCTTTAACTTTGGGAATATTGTTTGACTTCTTTGACTTTGTGGTTCTCATTTATAATATGAGTTCATAACATCTGCCCTGCCTAACTATTAAAAGTGCTGATAATAATTGATATATTATTTTCAATATTTTCAGATGAACTTCATACCTGTTATCTGATTTTTACTCCAATTCTGTGTGATGGATATAGCTATCCTTCCTAAAACTAAAGAAATTAAAGGCCAGCACGTGGCATAACATGTTGGATTCCCACATGGCTGACTGTGTTTTAGATCCTGGACCTGGTAACTTGAAAATCACACTGAATATGTGTGTGTATGGGCTCAAGATCCCAGGAGGAAAATGAAGGAGAAGGAATTGCAGTATGGCTATCCCTTCTGGTCAAGGGGGGATTTCTCACTTTCTCTTTCAAGTACATGTGACATATGACAAAAACCTTTAAAATAAAAGTTAGGAAATTAATTCAGAGAAATTTAACAACTTATAACAGCAGTCCATTCAGTTATTCAGTCAACATACATTTTCTTCATGCATACTAATATGTCAAAAGCTATTCAAAGTGCCAATGATTAAGAAATAAAGGCAGAGCCCCTTTTATTGTCATATTTACCTATGGTACAAGGCACAAGTAAATATAGAACAAATTCAGATGCAATATGAAAGATATCTAGCATCTTACCAGATACTTTGCAAAGATTTGAGATACATGAAAAAGTCCTTGCACCAGTCAAGTTGGAAATATTCCATAAACATCATCCAGTACAAGTGTCTTTTAAGTAGTGACGATTGAGTTAAGCAGACCAATACCAGTTATTTAGAGTTTCTACTATGTTTTGTCAGTATTTTCATACAGTAGTCTTTTACTTAGAATTCTTCAATTGCGAGCAGTAGACACCATGAAGCTGGCCTTTGCAGAGAAGTGAAGAATTCATTAGAAAGGAAACAGGGCTATCTTGTGGAACTCATTCAAGGGTAGACAGGCAGCCAAACCTCGCAAAAGAGACAGAACCAGGAGAGGGAAATGTGAAGAGTAAACCAGTTTTCTCTAATTCTGTCTCGGTTTCTTTCTGCCCATCTGTGTCATTGTTTTCCTTTTACGCATTTCAACTTTCTACTTGGTCCAAATTCTAGAAAATATTTAGTCTTTGCCTCTCTAAGCTTAGTTTTTTGTTAATGCTATTGTTGTTGCTCATGTTTTCTGTTTTGTTTTTTTTTTCTATGTTTGTTTGTTTATATCCCCTCACTCAAAGAAAAGTTCCAAATGAGGTGACATCATAGGCTCAGTTCCAAACTCCTGATGAATGGCCTCTGATTGGCCTAGTTTCTACCATACCCAGCTGTAGTCTCGTTATACATAATGCTGCTAAACCTATTTCATAAAGAGACAAGGGGGACAGTTTTTAGAGGAGGCATCGTTAAGAAATGAGCATGTACCTGGATAGGCTCTATAATATCTCCAGGATTTCTAAGGCTCTTCTTGCCAGATAGCAGGAATCCCATTTCACAGATATAGAAAATTAGAGTTTTGGATTCATTCATTGAACAAATACCTATTGGGTGCCAACTGTATACCAGACATAGAACTAAGTGATGGAAAATGGCAGATTTTATTTGATAAATATTGCTTACACCAGAGATTACAGTCATCAGATAAACTATTCTCATTTTATGTAGAAAAAAATATATACCATGACTTTTCTGACAACCCAATACCATTTCAATTCACTTTTAATATGTACTACGAAGAAGTTTCGGGTCTGTGAGAACCTATCATAGGGGAACTGAACCTATTTTAGAGGGATTTGGAGGATTTGAGAGAATATTAGCTTATGGAAGTGAATTTGAGTTGAGTTCTAAAAGTGAGTTGCAATTAATTAATGGAAGGAGCTTCTAGGCAGAAGAAACAGCATGAGAAGCTGGAAATGCAAGATGGCCAGGGTGGGCCAGGTCCTAAAGGGGAGGTAAGAAGAGTGGCATATCATTATCAGCTGCAGGGACTAACTCTGATAGAAATTTTAGCAATGAAAAGAATTTATTCTTTACCTTAAGTGCAATGGTCCACTAAAAGGGGAATAGGAGCTGGTATGATGGAAATGAATAATAAGAGAACAGAGTAGCATAGGTCTTCTCTATTCCAATTTGATTTTGTGAAAGTGGTTTCTTCTAATAGCCCCAAAGAAAAGCAACTCAGGAAGAGGATGAGAAATGGCAGAGGAGGAGAAATAGGGGGCCGGGGGGAATATAGTCCGTCCGTCCTTCCTTTCTTTCTTTCTTTCTTTCTTTCTTTCTTTCTTTCTTTCTTTCTATCTATCTATCTGAAACAAATATATATATATATATATATATATATAGAACATATATATATAATATGTTTCTTGTAATATATGTGTGTGTATATATATATATATATATATATATATATATATATATACAAGAAACAAGAAATGAAAAATTATTTGTTGACGATAACATGTATGTTTAAGCCACTCTACAGTGTATTCTGGCTGGAAAATCACATTTTGTATGCTGTGGTGATGTCCAGTGAAAGTATATAAAATAAATTTAAAAAATAATTAAAAAAAAGCAGATACAAGAGCAATGGCTGATCAGGAAATCCAGGTTGCCTAACTCCAAGTTTTACTTCATTCTATATAGCCCATTCATATTTGGAATAATATCTACTTTATCATTTATTATCACATGATGAAATAAGTTTAGTGAAAAGAAAAATAGCACAGTCGCACAGTGTGTAATAATAGCAAATCAAGAAGGAAAAAATTATCCTGGACAGTACTGTTTAATTCAAATTGGAAAGACAATGTTTCTCATTGCCTTAATATTCTCTTCTTGGCTGCTTTGTTTATTTTACTATAAAACATCATGTATACACACATATTTTTGTAAAAGAGATTCCACTTTTTCATTTTTATTAAAAGAGAACTTTCATCTCTGCTTTTAAAAGAAAGGTGCAGATAAAAGACTGAGGGGAAAAAAATGTTATTTGCCAACCTACAGAAGATCCAGGAGTAGGCCATTGCAGAAACACACATTGTACCTTTTATTTTGCAGCAATAGCCAAGATTTTTATCTCTGCTAGGATCTGCTCAAAAAATTCCCTGCTCTCTAATGAAAGCTATCCCACTCCGCCCACTGTTGGAGGAAAGCTGGCAAAGCTAAAAATGTACCTCCAAGACAGTAAGAAACAGAAATCCTGAATCCTCCTGTAACACCCACTCCCCCTGCCAATGCTCACCCTTCCATTAGAAAGTAGTGACACTTACTGTTTTGTGACCTTGTGCAAATTACTTAAGCTCTTGGCATCTTAGTTTCCTCATCTTTAAAATGAGGATACAAAAATTACTTCTTTATAGGATTGTATTAAAATATAATGGGCACCAAGTGATGATTATTCTAAGATAAATATTATTTTTAAACTTCTGACTGTAGGACGGCCATCCCCCCTGGAGGGCGATGTCTTGCCTTCTGTCTTTTTGTCTCTCTTTCTCTCTGTCTCTCCAGCAAGTGCATGTGCCCTATACCAAAAATCTCTTTAAAAATACAAAAAAGGCAGCTAACTTTGTTGCTTTGTCTTTCAAGGGTTCAAGGGGAATATTTCCATACGGAAGAGTGGGAGAAGGATGTTTTAAGTACATGGACAACAGAATCAAAGGGGAATGGTGAGCAGTGTTTTCAGTAATGCTGTGTAGGCAAAGGTATGGCCCCAGGTGTCTGCAGGATTAGGGTCAGGGCAGACTAGGCAGGACGAGCCTAAAAGTGCCAGTTGAAGAGAGATGGTAGAGATCTAACTTTCAGACTCAAGAATCTGGCCTTCTTGTGGTTGATTGTAAACTCCCAATTCACAAAATGTTCATTTCTAGAACAAATGCCAAAGACAAATATAGTAGGTATATTAGACTGTTGGAAAATTCATTATGTATTTTTTGTGTTTTTCTATGCGAACGTGGGCCATGACTTTTCCAACAACCCAGTATTTTTCAGAGGTCTACTAACACACTGCTATGTTAAAGCTTTTGAGAAACAAGAAAGCTGTTTAACTTAGTTTAAATACAGCATTTTTCAAAAGGACCTGAAAGCTACAAACCTTTCTTTTTTCTTTTCAACATCTCTTAGATTCCCATGGAAAGTCATTGCAGGGAGTACTTTGAAATATTTGGGAAAGAAACTGTCGTGATCTGTCTAGCATTTTCACAATGTCACTGTGGTTACAGTGCAGGGCCTGAGTGGAGGCCTTCAGTTTGGGAACAAGGAGATGAAATAAGAAGCTGTCACAGCTTTCCACTGAAGGGGATGAAATTGGAATGGGGTGCTAGTGATGGAAGTGAATCATTGAGAGAGGTCTGAGAGCATTTTAGGAGCTGAGAGCATTTTAGGAGCATTTTACTGAGATCTGATGGCTTAATGGGTTTTGAGGGACAGAGGGGCCTAATGGACCACTGTGTCCTCCTTTATGGAGCTGGGTGAACCGTGGGACCATTCGCAGAATGAGCAACAGCCATGGGAAGGGAGACAGTGGAAGCCAATGAGTTCACTTTGAGGCCCTTTGAGTTTCAGGTGCCGGAAAAACAAACAAACAAAAAGACACCCTAGGTCACTGAGAACTTCCATATTTCTAAAAAAAAATTCCTCTTCTTGCTCCTGCCAACCCCCAGAAAGTTCACCTACCTCACCTCTCCCTGAGTTACTCTTCACATTTCACTGTCCAGCTGTCCTGAGGTCAAGACCACTCTCCACAACATGAATTGACTTCCATTGTTCTAGAAGTTGTCTGTAGGTGTTAGTAACAGATATCCACTGTGATACCTTAAAATATAAGAGTTTATTTTTTCATATTAAAAACAAAAATTACAGGTGATGACAGTTCATAATTTGTTTTCACCTCACATCAACTTTTCTGTCTTTCTATCCATAGTTCTTAGCAAGTAACTTTTCTCCTCAAGGACATTAAATGGCTGGTGGACCTTCAGCCATCACATCCACATTTCAGTCAGAAAGAACAGAGAGACAGAACAATGTACATACTGTCTAATTGTATCCTCTTAAGACACCATTACAATGTTCTGCAGGAAAGCTTATCCTAATAGCTTGTTAGGGTCCCTAGACATAAGGAGGCCAGGAAGCAGCTTTTCCTGTGATACTGCACTATCTAGAGAGGAAAAATAAAGTGGGAAGGGTGGCTTTTCTTTTAAAAAGATCACTCTGGGGAACAGCAGATGGCTTAATGGTTAGGTCACTGGACTCCCACATAGCCAACTATAGTTCAAGTCCCAGGCCTGGAGATTTAAATCTCACACTGGGTGTGTGTTGCATACATGCCCAAGATCCCAAGAGGAGAATGGAGGAGAAGGGATTGTGCCATGGCCATCCCCCTGGGGGATGATTTCTCACTTTCTGTCTCTCTGGCAAGTGCATGTGCCAGTGGGTGGTACAGAAGCTACAGCAACTCAATCCCACATGACTAATGGCACTAATGGCCTGGCGATTTGAAAAATCACACCAGGTACATGTGCGTGCATGCACAAAATCCAAGAACATGGAGAAGACATTTTGATATGGCCATCTCACCCCCCCACCCCACCCCCACCCCTAGGAAGGATGATGTCTCACTTTGTCTTTCTCTGTCTCTGGAGAGCAAACGCACCTTATAACAACAACAACAACAAAATGCAAAAACCTAAAAAAAATTTTAATTAATTATTTTATGTAAAGTTAAAATAAAAGAAGAGGAGCAGCCTCTTCCACATTGATTTCCACATTTTGGAGCTCTGTTCAGTGTTGACTCAATTTCAAATCAGTCACCACTCCCTCAAGAAGAACTTCTCTGAACAGTCCTGCAGAGCAGCTCTTTTCCTTCAGAGCATGTGCTTTTCCTTCTGTTGAGCGTCTATTTACATTGTGCTTGCCTCAGCGTTTCTTGTTCTCTGGCTCATTCCTGTGACATTCTTGGGAGCAAGATCCCTTTTGTATTACTCCCTGTGTTATCTTTTGATCTCTCTGAACCTCATGGTTGGACATAAGTCTGACCCATTACAGAAACTCAGAGGTGGGTCTGACCCATGGTGCCCAGACTAAAGTGCAGCGTGATCACTGGGAGGGCTTGCGAAGCGTGGCTGGCTGGTTCTCACTCTCAGAGTTTCTGATTCAGTAGATTTGGGTACAGAGCCTAAGAAGTCTCCAGGTAAACCTGCACTCTAAGCATCTTTGTTGTAGGGATCTCCTACAGAGTCCTCTCTTGTGCTCGATCCCAGGATACTTTCAATGCCGAGCTGATTAGCTGTACACCTGTCTTTTCCCCCACAGTTCTCATAGTTTCCTCCTCTCTGCATGTTCACCTTTTTCCTATCAATAAAAGCATCCCCAATAAGTTGACAACTTGCCCAGTCAATGTGAAATGGGCTGATAAAAGTCCAGGCTAGTCTGGAGGATCACTGTGCCCATGGTGTACCCAGCCTCACCTTTTTCAGCCTTTGTTATCATGACCTTCACAGTCTACCTCATCTCTCTTTGCCACGATATTCCAGCAGGCCCACACACCTACTGACCCATGTGCCAGCCCTGCCGAGTGGTACTTCTTCCCTGAAAGGTCTTCCTAGTCCTGATAAAGGCCCCTCATAGCTAGAACTGCTAACCCCACACAAATCCTCCCAGTGATGTTTAGAAAATAGTTCAGTTGAATTAGAAGATTTTCTCCAGGCCAATAATTACTGTCATTAACATTTAGATAAGCTCGCTGTTCTCTGCTCTGTGTTGCTCTGTGTTCCATTGTCTTTTAATGGAATAGTAGGGGCAGGGCTGGGGGATCTCAAATCAAGTGGCCTTTGCTAAAAGAGTCGACTGCTTCATTTAAGATGGCTTCTCTATTCTGTCATCCACGTTCCTGACCCCACCACCTGCATGTCTCTCCTCTGCTCATAGTGATCCTGACCTGTCTTCCCCACCCCTGCCTAGCCAAAGAAAGATTCAGCCCTACTCCTGTTTGAGCAAGACGTGACTCATCTGGGAATCCAATCCTGTAGGCTTTTGCTCTGTGGTTCCCTGCCTCCTAGCCCAGGTTTTATCTTTGGCCATGGGCCTGGAACCAGGGACCTCATAGCCAAGGTTTGAGCACATGCTTGACTCTTCAAACACAGCAGACCCAAATCTCCTCTCAGGTGTCCCAAACTCCATTGGAAACACCAGTATCTATATTCTGTGTTTATCACTTAACTTTCTTTTTTTTTGGACTAGGCTCAGATATCATTATGGCCAGTGTGTCCTTATCAGAATGTCTTATCTAGTGATACGCAGTGGCCTTTGAGCACCTGTCGTATATGTGAGGTGCAGCAGGTTGAGAAAGTGGAGAATTGGATTCAAGCCTGTGGGGCAGAGATAGCCAGGCACGAGGTGTTAGTGGCCAGCTTGTACTAAAGAAGCAACTGTTCTTACAGGAACTAATGCAGTTCTTATAGGTCAGCGCTTAACAGATGTGATGGGCACACAGGTTCACCAGGCATGAGTGTAAAGGGCTGTCTCATTAACTTCTAATCGCCCACAGCATGGTGGTTGTGCTTCACCGACTTGATCAACCAGAAGTCATTTTACTCCTATTTCTCTTTCACATTATTCTTTTTATTTATTTATTTTTTCTGTTTGTATTATGGGCATGGGTTCCAAGACCCTTTCCAGATACCAAAATTCATAGATGTTCAAGTCCCTTCTATAAAATGATATAGTATATATCATTTATAGTAAATATAATATATAGAGTAAATATACCTATGTATTTTTCTGTGTAAGTTTAATCATATCTAAGTTATTTATAATGTCTAATTTATTTATTTAATCATATCTAAGTTATTTATAATGTCTAATTTATTTATTTATTTTTAAACAATAACGTAAAGAAACATTTATTTGAGGCTTAACATAAAATCATATAAGGGCCAGAAAGTGGCACGGTGGTTCAGGTGCTGAATTCTCCCACCTGGCCAGTCATGATTCACCTCCCAAATCTTGCATTTTGAAACCCATGTCAGGCATGTCTGCTTGCATGCCCAAAATCTCAGGAGGAGAATGGAGGAGAAGGGATCACAGCATGGTCACCCCCCTGTAGGGTTATTTCTTACTTTCCTCTCTCTCTCTCTCTCTCTCTCTGTCTCTGTCTCTCTCTCTGTCTCTGGCGGGCACCCACACCCTATAGCAAAACCTTCAGGAAAATTAAATGAAATCATGCAAATAAAATTTGTATAAACACAAAATTCACATTGAGTCATAACATAGATAGCAAAGGACAAAGTAAAAACAAAGAAAACTAATTGCCGGCTTTATACAACTTGAGACAGTTGTATCTTGTACACTAGAAAGTCACTTTCCAAAATAACCATCTTAGATTGACAGAAGACCAGACTCCATTGTGCCCCTGCAAGCTGTGTTACTTTAACTACTCTCCTGTTTTCTCCATTGTCCTCCTCTAGTATGGCTGGTGATTGCTCTGGGGCTTGCTGCCCCTCCAGCTGCCTTGCCATGAGTTCTCTGTTGGCCGCTGTAGTCTGCACACCCAGGTCCATGTCCATAGTTCCCATAGTTATACTCGGGATAGTCATGTCTGCCATAGTCACTGCAGTTTTGATCCCCACCATAGGCACTAGTATAATATCCATAACCTTGACCATAATAGTTATTAAATCCTTGGTTCCAATTCTAGCTCTGACCTCGACCATGTACCACCTCTCCCACCAGCGGCAGTACCTCTTCCAGCTCTCTGTCATTGCCTATGTACCCCCTTTGGGTTGTAAATTGTTGATTTCCCACTGCCCAGAACCAATTTGATCTGCTTTCTAATAGTTTCTTTACTGGCTCTTCATCTGTATATGTGATATGGCAATACCTTTTCTCATTTGTTTTTGTACCCATGGGAAGTTCAGTGTTTTCAATCTCTCCAAGGGCACCAAAATATCCTTGCATTTGTTTTTTGGAAGTATCTGACGTGTCTCAATTAACCAGATGAAGAACATGGTTAATCCTCTCATTATCTGGGCTCAGTGCCCCGACAAAAACCTTTTTGGGAGATTCTTTCCCTATTAAAGCTTTGACCTTTTGAGGTTGTCAATTTTCCATCTAGTTTGTGTTCTTGTAGTTCCAGAATCTTTTTGTTTTAGAGGTTTTTGCTATAGGGTGTGTGCGCTCACCAGACAGAGAGAGACAGAGAAACAGAAAGCGAGAAATCACCCCCCAGGGGAGAAGGCCACGTCGCAATCCCTTCTCCTCCATTCTCCTCTCGAGATCTTGGGCACACACACACACACACGCCCGGCGTAAGTTTTAAGCCACCGGGTCCGGGACGCGAACCACAGTTGACTACATGAGAGTCCAGCGACATAGCCATTACACTAATTGCTGGTCCCTGTAGTTCCAGAATCTTATCAACACTAGCAGCATCTTTGAAAAGCATAAATCTGGGACCAACAGAGGGCGTAATGGTTACCTCGCTGGACTTCCATGTAGTTGACCACAGTTGGAGTCCTGGACCCGGTGGCTTAAAACTCACACTGGATGCATGTGTGTGCATCCAATATCCCAAGAGGAGAATGAGGGAAAAGTATTGCTGCATAGCTATGCCCCCTGGGGAGTGATTTCTCACTTTCTGTCTCTGTGTCCAGGCTGACCTGGGGCATGAACCTGGGGCCTTCCCATGAGGTCTCCAGCATCTTGCAGCAGTCCTCCTATTGCCTACCCACAGCAGCTATACCTGTTTACTTTTATTGCTTTGGCTTTTTGTTCTCCAAAGATTTTCAACCCTTGGATCAATCTGTGGACATGGAGCCTGCAGATACGGTGGCTGACTATATTTAAATCTACACTGAAAAAATAATACCTAATTAATTGCTAACATTTTGACATATTTGCTTTTAACATTGCTCTTTTCTCTGTTTCTAACATTGTTTCTTTCTTTACACACACACACACACACACACACACGCACCGTTTTTCTAAACTCTTTGAAATAAGTTGCAGATTCAGAACCTGGATGATCCCCTCTCAAAAACCTTTACTGTCTACCAAAGTAAATTATTGACTGTGAAAAGAACTTTTTTCACAACCTGAGGTGAACATTTGCTCCTGGCACACAGACTCAATGGGCAGTGGCTAGATAACACTTTCTAGAGCTCGAAGCTTGTGTCTCTAGGCTCATCTGCCCTCCCTGCCAGCTTCCTGCAGCCAGGAGGCGGTCGCTCAGGTCATGTCTGCAGGCAGCAGTGCAGCCACAGAATTTGTCACCCTCATCAGGACACCTGTGAAAGTGAGATGGCATGCACTAATGCTTAGGATGATGCAGTGGACATAGGAGAGAGTGTTCTGGTTAATGAGGAAGTCTGACCACTCCCAAGCTGCAGAACTTCTTGCGCAAGGTCACTGCAAGGTCACCCATCAGGAGAATTGTGGGCTCTGGATTTAGCTCTGCCATTTATTGGATTGTGGTCTGGCCACATCACCCCTCCGCCCAACACACACAGACACATACACACACACGCACACACACTCCCACCACCAGAGCCTAATTTTTTTGCTCTGCTGCAATATTGCTGACAAAAGGAAGCAAACAAACACACACTTAGCAAAGTGTTTTGAACATGGTCAAATGCTAAACACATGTTCATGAGACTCCTTGGAGGACATCTATGCACTAATCAGCAAGGTAGCCTAACTCTCTTTTTGAGTTTAATGCATTCTTTTCAAACATAGTCACCAGGCCTTTGTCATTTTCATGGAAATCCTAGCCCTTCCCTATCTTCTTTGCCTTTTCTCCTGTCATTCCCTGTCTGGAATGTCCTCATTCATACCATTGCTTGAAAATCAATTCACTCTAACATCCTATTGAAATAACACCTTCTCTAGGAAGCCTTCCTGGATTTTAATTCATAGAGAAGAGACTTTTTCTACTCCAAATACCCGTGGAAGCAGTTTCCCTTCATGTTCCAATATCTCCTGGTTATGAGTATTTTATTTATTTTTTTATATTAAAAAATTAGTTTTTTAAAGAGGTTTTTGCCTTAGGGTGAGTGTGTTTGCCAGAATGAGAGAGACAGAGACGTGAGAGGGAAATTGAGAAATCACCCTCCAAGGGAGATGGCCATGCTGCAGTCCCTCCTCCTCCATTCTCTTCCTGGGATCTTGGACACCCACACACATGCTCCCAGCATTAATTTCAAGCCACCAGGTCCAGTACTTGAACCATAGTCAGCCAAGTGGGAGCCCAATGACGTAACCACCACACCATTTTCTGACCCCTGATTATTTTTTTTACCATAAGATGTGTGTGCTTGACAGAGAGACACAGGAAAAGTGAAAAATCACCCTCCATATAGTGTCGATGGCCACAGTACAATCAATTCTTTTTTCATTCTCCTCTTGGGATTTTGGGCATGCATGAACACGTGCCCTGGATGAGTTTTAAGCCATAAGGTCTGGAGCTCGAACCTTAGTCAGCCATGTGGGAGTCCACCACCTTAACCACTATGGCCTCATTTTACTTATTTTTTTGCATGAGACATCTTTCACTTGAAACTGCATAGTACCTAAGAGCAATGCTTGTGTTTTTTTGTGTCTTGCTTTGGTTAGTCCTGCACCATTGTACTGCAGATACTGAGATTACTGACCTTTTAGCTTTCAGTAACAGAACCAAACTCATAGGAAAATGTATTCTCTCACAGGAACTTTCACAAGCCAAGGGAAGGGGGTGCTAGTGTAGGTCCATCAGATGCCTGCTCTGTCCTCCTTAGACGTGAGTTTGCCATGAAGCCCACAGGGCTGCTGCTAGAAACTGGAAACACACATTCTTTTCCTTTAGGTTAGCACAGACAGGAGAGAGGAAGCCTCTTCCCTAACCAAGGATTGCAGTCCCATCCTTCAACTAGACTGGACTCTTTTGACTAAACTATACATACATGGTCTGATTGTAGTTTCCAGGGGTGTATCATCCTCTTTAAAACAAACTTTTGAAATAGTGATGGTGAACTTGCCATAGCTGATCTGAATCTTAGTCCTGTGCAGTACAGCTTTCCCCAAAGAGGAAATGCTCTATTCTGCATGGGCCCATACACCAGCCACTGGCCAGGTGCAGCTATTACGCACGTAAAGCCTGCAGGTGCAACTGACAAAATGAGTCTCATTTTACTTAATTTTAATTATTTAAATACACCTAGGGGCTAGTATATTAGACAGAGCAGGAGAGTAATCAAGATTCCAGCTGGAGCAGGAGCTAGATCAGATTCATTTGAGTCCAATGAGCTGTCTGTGTAGAGGGAAGATGTGAGTGACATGTAGATCTTCTACATCTTTGCTATGCAAAGTGTGGTCCATGAACCACAAGCATGGGCATCATCTGGTAGCTTTTTCTTTTTTTTAACTTTAAATTTTTATTAGACAACACATGAGGACAAGAAACCTCATGTGTGTGTGTGTATGAGAGAACCCCCTCTGCAGGATACAGCCATGCTTCAATATCCTCTTCTCCATTCCTACCTCATGTCAGTATCTTGGGCATGAATATATATTTGACATGTTACCGATGCTGCCAGGACCAGGACTTGAACTATAGTCAGTCATGTGAGATCCAGCTCTTTTAACCTTTGAGCCAGTCTGCCCAATAACTTGTTAAAAATGCAGAAATTCAGATGAACGGGTTCAGAATCTGCAGTTAAACCAAACCCTCCAGTGGGCAAACCATGATTCAGCATAAAGGTTTGTATCCTGGAGGGCCTGGATGCCCAGCCTGGCTCTCACTAGCCAGTTGGTAATGAGCTTGAAACTTACTTCTGTTTTCTAAATCCCAGCTTCCCCATCTCTAAGAAAGGTAATAAATCTGTGTCACAGGATTGTTGGGACTTTTCAATGAAATACAGTACATGAAATGAATAGCAAACACAGAGCATCTAATATATGTTCATTAAATCATGGTGTCTCTGGCCTCCTGCAGGAAAATGTGTGCTTGTGCAAGGAGAGATCCCCAGCCCATTCCAACACCTGCACACAGCAGGTGTTCAATAACGTGGATTGACAAAGCCGAGTGAATGCCCGATCAAATGAATGATTAGGTAGTCCATTACCTCATAAATTACATATGAATCAATAAGTATAATAATTTATTTTAATGAATAAATACAGTTGTTTTTCATATAGTATCACACCAAAGTTTGATTTATCAATTTGGATTTAAATAATTTATTACCTTGATTTCTTTGCCTAGAACTTTTTTTAAAAGGCAAAACAAAAAGGTACATTTTTTCCCTAAGGTCTTTCTTACTGTCAGACACTAGTTTTCAAGACATGGCAAATGCTCTGCACACAGATGGCCTTGTATCAGCTATCTTTGGAAACATTTGTAAAAGGATAAGGAATACTCATGGGACCACACCATACAATAGGTTCTTAGTCACATGATCTGTGCTGGCAGTCTTTATATTCCTGTCTTGAGTAGTTGCTTAAGTTGTCAGGTATTTTTTTTATCCTTTTCTCTAATAGACTCTGATCTTCCTAGCTCTCCCTCATCAAGCTTGAAGCTGTTGCATCACCTCCTTTGTTCTCTTCTTGTGAGACAATGACATCCCACTTTGCAGTGAGATACCTTGTACAAGAATGTTAAACAAGATTGTTAAATAAACTGATAACTTTTGGTGAATGTCCTTTGGAATGGTGCTGGAAAAGAGAACAGGAGTTGCCAGAAGTTTTGCCAGTGACCTGGGGAATCTCAGGTGACTCATGATGTCTTGGACTCTCTATTTCCTTATCTATAAAAGAAACCAAAATCTAGCCACATAAACATAACAAAACAGCAACAAAAATAGTTCAATAATTTATAACATTTAAAGCATTATAGAATTATGAAGACATTATCATCTTAGTCTGTTACTGTGTTGCTAAGAGATAATATCTGATTCTGGGTTATTAATAAACAATAGAGACTTATTTGGTTCATGATTCTGGTAGCAGTAAAGTCCAAGAGCATAGGGTCAGCATCTGTCTGACTTCTGCTGCATCACAACATTGCAGAAAAATTAGAAAGGTCTGTGAACACATAGAAAGAGAGACTTTGTTATAGTTTTTTTTTTTTTTTTTTTTTTTTTTTTTTAAGAGGTTTTTGCTATAGGGTGCGTGTGCTTGCCAGAAAAACAGAGAGAGACAGAGAGACAGAAAGCAAGAAATCACCCCCCAGGGGGGATGGCCATGCCGCAATCCCTTCTCCATTCTCCTTTCGGGATCTTGGGCACGCACACACATGCGCCCAGCGTGAGTTTAAGCCACCGGGTCCGGGACTAGAACCGCGGTCGACTACGTGGGAGTCCAGCGACATAGCCATTACGGTAACTGCTGGTCCCTGTTATAGTTTTTATAACAGTTGACTCTCCTGGGAACTCTTTTCCTAGAGATGAGAATTCTTTCTCTCACAAGACAGCATTAATCCATGGTGATGTTCCCATGAACCACACACTAGACCTCACCTTTTAAAGATCCCAACACCAGCATATTGGGGACCAAATTCCCACACAGAAACTACTGAAGAACAAAACATTATCCAGACCATAATAATGATATATTCCTATTTGTTATTGTTCTTATCTTTCACTTATTGGCATGGTTATTGTCCATTTACTACATAGGGGATTCTACATAATGTACTAAGGTTAGAGAAATGGCAAGGTACACAGTTCCTGACCTTAATTGATAGTCTGTGTTGAGATATAGAGGACTGAGCTCAGAAATTGACCACTGAGGGCAACCGGAAGCAGTCAGTCAGTGCTTTCTGAAAGAGGACCTATCTGATGTGACTCTTGAATGGTGAGCAGAAAACAGCGAGACGAATAAGAGCAAGATGATTACAGATAGGCAAAAGAACAGTGCATTTACAACAGATACTACTTTTATTTTGCTTTGTTTAGAGATGCATAAATCTTTTCATCTATTTTAAATAAAATGCAAAAACTGTAGGCTTTTAATTCCAGAAGAGGTTTTTGTCCATGGTGTAGTCTACTTAGTTCATTTGTTAACCACAGAAGTAAAATTCAGAAACGTGTGCTAGTGTCCTCAAAGTCACAGAGGTTGTTAGTAGAAACACTAAAGTTTATTAACGCCCAGTCACATTGCCTCTCAATCCAGGGGCCAGGGAGCAATTTAGCATTCCTCGTAGTGTTGAGTCTTCTGTCAACACCAAACACAAATGTACAACTGATACTCCTCAGCTTGATACAGGTCATTTGTCAACAGAATCTGTGTAATGGATGTTTGCTACAAAGAAGAATTTTAAAAATTAGATCTGGGAGTTCTTGGCATAATCCCAGCTGGCACCTATACTCACTTAGCTTCCCACAACTCTTAGACTTAAGGAAAGCTTAATTAAAATCAAGTCAACAGAGCACTCTCTGAAAAACTAGGAAGACAACAGGAATAAATTAGGCCTTTTTCGTGTGTGCTCTTTTTGCTGTTCTTTCCCTCTCTACTCAGCGATTGATTCATCTACACTACATATATATTATGTTTTATATATCCATATATATTTATTTGTATATATGTTGTGTGTATATACAAATTGTGTATACACACACACACACACACACACACATACACACACACAATATAATTGTCAAGTTTTCTTTTTTAATTGGTCATATATAGAACAAATAAGATGTTCGTTTTTCTGTTTTAAGATTTTTGTCTTAGAATGCATGTACTCACCAGAGAGAGACAGAAAGTGGGAAGTCACCCTTCAGGGAGATGGCCATGCCACAGTTTCTTCTCCTCTGTTCTCCTCTCAGGATTTTGGGCATGAATGCCCACATGCCTTTTGTGTTTTTCAGGCCACTGGTTCTGTGACTTGAATTATGTAGTTGGCCACGTGGGATCCAGTACCATAACCACCATGCTACCTCCTGGCCCTAGATACTTGATGTTTTGAAAAGCTTAAAATTCAGTAACATCATGATATGCCATGGTTATTAGAAGAAGGTAGAAGGTAATATTTGCTAGACTTGGAACTCAAAACCTAGGTCTGAGTCTTCATGCTAGAGATAACACATGGTGTGTGGAAATGACCAGCAATGCCAAGAGTGGTGTCAGCCCATAGCAGTGGGTCTGTACCTATTCATTTTCTACATTTATTGCCAAGATCTCCATCTTTACTTCACTTTCCTCCTCAATCACATGGAAATAATGTCTGTTTCTTCTACTTACCAAGGGATTATAAAACACTCATGATCTAGCGTAGGTTTCAAAATATAGTTTCAGAGTTCAGGAGCTGATGACAGTATCTGTCATTTGGGTTGGAAGAGGGATGTACCAGACAGAGTACCTTGTGCTATTTTAGATCAATAGCCTAGAAAAGCCTCTCCAAGGAGGTAGTATTTGAGTAGAATTCTGAAGAGGAGTCAGCCCCACAAATACCAGTATAGATTCTAGGCCAGAAGATGGTACAAAGGCCTCAATGCATATCTAAGCAAGGAATGAATGAAAAACCAAATGCTGCTTATCAGTGTAGTCAGAACTCAGTGGGCAAGGAGGGAAGCTGTTAGATATGAGATCAGCAAGGTCTTTAGGGCCATTCATGCTGATGGGAAAGGAAGAACAGGGATACGAAGATAGGAACGTACTCGGGGGCAATGAAATCCCACTGGGAAACTGAACCCAACTCAGTTACTGACTCTGTATATTTGAGCAAGTTATATCACCTCTCCAGGTTTGCTGCTGCTTAATTAAATGGGCATCATGGTACCTATTCTTAAAAACATATTTTGAGAAGTACTTACTAGTCTATGTAATGCATTTAGTACTTGATCTTTCTTACTGCCAGTGTTGGTGCTAGTGATGGTGTTGTCACTGCCATCATTGTCATTATAATTATCCCAACTAAGTTAACTCCAGGAGGAAATAAAGGAAAAAGAAGGGAATCTCTAAACAGAAGAGACAAGCAGGTGTGGCACAAAGGTAGCTCTAGTATCACTAAATATTTTATTTTTTTGGATCTAATAAACAAATTTCTTTCTCCACACATTTTATTTTCCTTCTAGTCACAGGATACCATATTCTCTGACATTAGAAGTGCTTATTTAAGCCTGTGTCTGGTAGCATCTAGACTCTGAATTACTCCACGCATGCATCTCCTGGCCTTTGAAGCCAAGGATCAGACAGGGTGACTTCTCTGTCAGGGTGTGTGCTAAGCACCCAGATCACAATCTGGGAGGTCAGACACCCCATCTGAAAGCTTCCTGGCTGATAACTGGTCTTAGATGTGGATAGCAGGTATTTTAACTCATCTCGCTTGAAAATAACAGTAATAGAACAAAACACATTTTCTTCAGCTGTATTCTCACTATGTTTTGTGCAAAGAATGCCCAGGAAGCCTTGGCTTAAGTAGGAAAACCAGAGAGGTGAGTTGGAAGTGTTCTAGGTATAATAACTTCCTAAATGTGTTTTCTATACCTCATGTTTACCCTCTTATTACTCTCACAGCAAAAGCCTAGGCAGCAGATAGTGTGGACATAGCAATCTTGACATAATATAATAATCATCTTCTTGAATAATAATTCTTCATTCTGCCTCTCTTTCATCTCCCTCTACTTCTCTCTCTTCCTTTATTTCTGCCTAATTTATTTTTCTCCCTTTCTCTCTCCCTCTTTTTCTACTACTTTATGTTTTTTTTCTTATCTCTCCCTCTTTGTTCTCTTTCAATATGACCTTCAAATATTTATTAGGTAACTAGTAAAAGAGAGTTTTATGGCTGTAGGAATAGAAACACAAAGATCACTACAGATGCTTAGAAAGAAAGCATCTTATGTCTGTGACGTTGTGGAAGATGGGTTGATGTCAATTGGGGCATCCAAAAAGCTGTACTCTTGGGTTAGTTGTAGCAGACAAGCAGACTGACAAGCGGACGGAGAAGTAAGCTGAGGGGACAGCAAGAGCAAAGGTACAGAAATATGTAGTCCCTGAAGGTATAGAGGTAAATCTGCAAAAAGACAGGCCAGAAGGCTTTTGAAGCCTTGCTAGGCAGGATGGACTTCACTAAGAAGAAATAAGAAGTCACTAAACATATATTTTTAATTTGGGCAGAGGGCACATGTCCTTGCCTGAGAGGAAAGAGAGGGAGAAGATGAGAAAGCTCCCCTTATGGAAGATGAACACACTTAGGGAGGTGCTTAGCCATATGGAACCCAGCTGCCTGAACTACCACTCCACCAGCTGGCCCACTACTGAAAAAATGTAATGAGGGCATTACATGGACAAATCTAGAAATATCATTCTGCAGTGTGTTGAATATAAGCTGGAACAGGGCAGTTAGAAGACTTTTCCATTGTGGAAGTGAATGGGGATAAACGTTAGACTTATGCCAGTCATGTAATAGAGGAGGAAAAAGACAAAAAGGGAAATATATTAATGTGGCAGAAACTTCAAAACGTTGCATTTGCTTAGATGAGATAATGAAGAAAGAAAAGTGGCACAGTGCAGTCATAAACTTTCCGACCCTGGAATTTTGTTGATGTTTGATGATTTTCACCAAAATGGGGAATGTAAATGAAGAATGAGGAACATCCATACAGAGAAGACTAGACTTTTGGGACTTGGAGTACTTATGGGACATCAATAAGCAGATATCTGTATCGATCGGAGACGTTGGCAGTCTCCATGTCCTGATTTGTAATAGGAGGATTGCATTCTGTTGTTGTATTAATTTGGAAAATGTATGGAACTCTCCCAGCAGAGTCTAGCACATAAACTCTTCTAAAATATTAATTATTTCTTTATTCTTTTTTTTTTTTTTTGAGAGGTTTTTGCTATAGGGCACGTGTACTCACCAGAAAGACAGAGAGAAACAGAGAGACAGAAAGCGAGAAATCACTCTCCAGGGGGGATGGCCACACCGCAATCCCTTCTCCTCCATTCTCCTCCGGGATCTTCACACGCACACACGCATACGTGACTGGTGTGAGTTTAAGTCACCGGGTCCAGGACTCGATCTGCAGTCAACCACATGGGAGTTCAACGATATAGCCATTATGCTAACTGCTGGTTCCTATATCTTTATTCTTGATACGCCTGTAATATTCTGTTAGTATTTTTTAAAGATCCTTAGAAACCACATATTTCCATTAAGAATTTGACAAAATGCAAATAGATTGCCTTCTGTGCTCTGACCTTCTATGATTGGTCAGTCTTAGGGTTATACTTCCTGGTGGATTATACTTCCTAAGATCAGCCAAACATGAAGGGTCAGAGCAAAGGTAAACAGTGGATACTATCTTGGCTCCTTAGCTTGCCTGGTTACAGGCAATGATATCTAAAGAGTACCCCTTCATATTTTTTCTTTATCAGTAAAAAGGTTTTCAATGAATCCTTCCTCCTATTCATGCCATATGAAAGACAAAGGCTGATGCTACAGCTGAGGCAAGAAGGAGGCAATGAAGGAGGAGCAGAGAGAGCCTCCTGTTCTAAATATGATCCTAAAGGAGAACAATATGGGGAATTCGGCCAAGTTAGGGACACTGCCTTAAAGACACTGCCTTCTAAGAGCCCTGGCCAAAGGAAGGGCTGGGATGAGAAGACAGCAGAGAAACTCCAGAGAATATTTGCAGAGCAGAAACTGTCTTCACTCTTTCCTGTTTTATGAGAATAGCATGAGAGGCAGAGGACAGCAAGGAAAGTGACTTTCAGAGACATGGGTCTCTATATGGAATGCAGAAGATGGAGGGTTCTCAAGTGACTGAAGCAGGGATGCCAGTGTTGTTGACAAGATGGTCTACATTCAGAAGTCTGTGGAAAGAATGAACAAGCAACTCAGGTTGAGGTTCCTCAAGACTACAATTACTCAACAACACAGATTTAAGCAGCACATGCTAATCTCTACTGCAGTAGTACTAGGATCCTGGGTGTTCTGGAGGTGATTTAAATGAACCCTCCTGAATGGTATTATTGCCTTTATAAACGAAGCTCAAGGGACTTTGGTCCTCCTTTTTTCCTTGTAAGGACAGAGCAAAAGGCACCATCTGTGATGAACAGGCTCTTGCCCTCTTGCCAGAGACCAAATCTTCCCATGCCTTGATCTTGGACTTCATAGTTCCCAGCACTGTGAACAATAAATTTCTTTTGTTTATAAATTACCCTGTCTAAGATATTTTGAAATAGCAGTCCAAACAGACTAAGACTGTGTCTCCAAAGAGAAATAAAAGAAATAACTCCAAATAAATCAGAGAGGAATGTGCTAATTGTAGGTCTTGCCCTTCAACTTCTCCCACCTTTGAGAATAAAGGCTTATAAGAATATTTTGATAAGTTGTAGGAAAAATAACAGCTACCTTTTTTGAAATTAGATAATTGGTAAATTTTAGATTCTACTACACAATCATATAATAATCACATAATGAAAATGAGAAATTGTTGGTCCTGAGAGTGCAAAAAAACAAACAAACAAACAAACAAAAACGCTTTAGAAGCAGACATTCTGGAATGGTCTGGGTAGTGGCTGGGCAGGAACCTGAGTGCCCAGGCAGCTCACCTATCTCAAAAGTGAATGGTTCCTAGCTGAAGGTGGAGGCACAGGAAAGTAGCCATTGAGCTTCAAGTATTTCTTATTTCTTATTCAAGATCAGCCTTACTGTGAGAATGCCGAATGCAGTTGTGTTCCCTGGTGATGGTCAGCATCCAATCCATCTAGCCCCCTAATTAAAATTCCTTGCCCACAGAGTCCCCTCGTTGTTATCTCTTGGCTCATCAAGTTTGCCTTCAGGAAATCATTTTCTGATCACAAGCATGTTCGGTCTTATCATGGTAAACTTAGACCTGATCTCTGATTATGATTTTGTTTCCTATGTAGCTTGAATCCAGGGAGAATTTGTTGAATATTCTGGCACAAGCTTCCTAATCTTAAATCAGTTCTAATTCTCAATACCTCTTTCCATCTCCCCTGCTGTTACCAGTCATCCCTTACCTGGAGAACTGAAAGGGCCTCCCAGCAGTGTCCTTGCTTAGCCCAAGTGAAGTTTTATAAACTTAACCCAGATCATGTTACAGTCCTGCTCAAAATGCAGCAATGGCTCTCATTCTAGTAAGTTTCACTCTCCTCACTCATGGGCTCCAAGGCCCCTCAGGTTCAGTCCCTTCATCTCTGCCTTCTTTTTCTTAACCCTTCGTCCATCATTCATTCCCCTACCTCTTCATCCTTTCCGTGTTACCCACATACCTGGCTCCTAGCTGCCCTGGAAACTTTGTCTTTCCTGAATGCCCTTTCCCTAGACTTCTAATGGCGGTGCCTCCCTTCATGTAGGTGTTACCTGAGGTGCTATTTCCTCTTAAAGGGATTCTCAAGAAAGCTTTCCTTCCCCTTCATTCTTGAACATCATATATCCTACTGTCCTCCAAAGATGTTATCACTACCTATGTATTAGGCATTTATTTACTTTTACTCTTCCAATGTTCTCTAAGTCTAATAAGACTTAAGTTTACCACTGTAGCCCTAATTCCTAGCATGGTATTTGGTACATAGGAGTTCAGTATATGTTTACTGAATTAATGAATAAGATCAGATTGCAACTGTGGTCTTCTGTATGTGTCAGTTAGATATCTCTCAACCCAGAGTACTGTGGCTTCTAGCTGTAGGTCTTCTAAGCCCAGAATGAGAGCCTGGAAGATACGTAATAGAAAAAAGTGTTTTTATCTCTATGTCTGGAGGCATGAGGTGTGTGAATCCTAGTTTCGACACTGACTAGCTATAATTATATATTATGCACACACACATACAGTCTTCAAAATTTTATGGAAAGTATGCATTATAGAAAAATTATGTATGAATTTTTAGTTCTTGCACCAAAACAAACTCATACACTTTAATTCTATTTTTTCACTGTTTTTTCACTGTTTTTGTACATTAATTAGATGCCCTTCCTTTTGAGGGTACTGCTACCACACCCACCTTTGCACCATTCCTTATTCAAATCTGTAGTTCCAGTCATTGTTTATTCATCTGTAATGTTTGCCAGACTTCTCTGTGAGACTTACTTGCTGAAGCACAATGGCTTGCCCATAGGATCTCCTAGAGGTTAGCTACCTAACTGAACTGACTGCCCTTTTATGTTCTTACCTTTATCTCTCTTTTGCTTATAGGGACAACCATATTTGACTTTCCTTTCTTTTTGGTCTTTTGCCATTGTGTCATAAAAATGATGGAGAGTGAACAAAAAGCAACGTGTTTGAAGTGTAAGCTTAAGGATCAAGTCTAAGATTGAATCACAGCTCCATGATGTACTGTTTGTGTGGTCTTACACAAAATAGACTCGCTGTCTGTCCTTTGTGTGTCAAACATGAGTGATATGACTTACTTCTCAGAGCTCTGACAAGAGTTAAAGGTAATATATATAAAGCATCTAGCAGACGTCCATAGCCAGTTTAATTTCCTACGACTTTTAAGGATCTCAGGTACAGGTTTCTGATGGTAGAGAAGTTTATGGTTAGGAGTAAAGACTGAAGCCAGATTACCTTGGGTCAAAGTTCGTGACTACCCTTACCAGTTGTGGACTTCCTGTGAGAATTACTTACTCTGTTTCTGCTCCAGTTGTTTCATCAGTACAAAGTGGGGCATGGTACTTACCACAGAGTGTGGGGCCCAGCAAGAAGGAAATTCTAAACACGCACATACTCATGCACACTTTATGGATATTAGTGGACAAAATGTCTATTCTTGGTTGAAAAGGTGTTCTTAAAACAAAAACAGTTATATCCTTATCTGTTTATGTGTTAGAAACTATCCTCCTTTATCTTTCCCCTGTAAAACCTCCTCCCTTTCTATTCAGACTTTTTCATCATTTAATATCTCATTGGAAACCATGTCTCATGTTCAGTATTTCTCATGTTCAGTGTTTCTTTCTGCCATTATAAGCTATAACTAGAGGCTCCAGTCTGTGCGAATGATTCTATATCAAATAAAGCTGGGTTACATTGTACTCTTGGGAGCAAAAGCTGAACTTTAGTGTCTTCCCAGCCAATCATATTTATTAAGATTGTGTCTCCTATCAGTATGCTATCATTAATAAAAGAAAAAAAAACAACTAATTTCAAATATAAAGATTTCACAACCTCACATTTAGAGAGGCTTAAAGGAAGTGCAAAGAAACAGAAATGAAAACTGTTGTGTTATAGCAATGACCATAGGTAGATCCTTTTATTTTGTATAATGCCCTCCATATGGCTGATATGTTATTTGATTAATAAATTGTGGAAATTTTAATGATAAATTTCTGGATCTTCTTCCAAGCTCTGGTACTTCTTAAATAAAATGAGGTGAGTCCTTTAATGTCTAATCATCCCAAGTTTTCCCTAAGCTTAAATGATCAAGTAATGTCTATTTACTATTTATTATTTAAGAAGGTCACTGGATTGAATAACTCTTTAGAAAACTAGTTGCAAAATAAACATTGACTATTATTCTTCTATTACATTTAATATTTTTAAAAATATAACCATGTTAATTAATCCTTATGCAAGTTTTGTTTCTTATAGAAATAGTTATCTCTAGCTTATCTCTTGGCAAGGAATTACAAACAGCTATCTATGTTCTTAAAAATTGAAAACTTCCTGTTTTCCTTGCAGTTTATAGGGAGCAGTCCACCCTTGGTGGGTATGGTGTTATGAATTTAAATTCTGACTATATCACTCATTTAACTGAGTTGCCTTGGATACATTATTTGGTTTTCCCAAGCCTAATTTTCTCATCTATCAAGTGGAAAAATGTCTTACCTTGTTAGGTTGCTTTGAAGTTTAAAGTTTAAAAATAGTGTAATAGCTAAAGGACCTAGCTCATAGAAGATAATCAATAATAGTAAAGCTCTTTTTAGCACTGTATGCATTTAATTTCACATAATGATGTAAATATCTACCTACTTCCTCAAAGATCTCATTTGCAGTAAAACACAGTTATAAAGTATAGTTAATATAAAAGAAATGGAATAAAATATCTATGAAGGAGAAAGCAGATAATCTAACAAGGAAAACTAAGTGTTAAACTTGATTTTTCGCTCCTGGGTGAGAAAAGGAAAGCAACAGATTTTATAAACTAACAGAAGGAGAATGTAGTAATAGAGAGAGAGAAAACAAAACAAAACAATGCCCTCGTAAAATATTGTTGACCAAATTTGGCAGATGGATCTTTAAAGTGAAAGGATGGACACAAAAGTTTAAAAATAAATATCTGAAGCACAACTTTATGAGAAAATAGGAGAAATTTTTATTTTATTTTATTTGTAGGGGGGCATAGGGTGCCTACACTGACTAGAGAGATAGAAAGACAGAGACAGAGAGATGAAAAGTGAGACATCACCCTCCAGAGGGATGGCTGTGCCACAATCCCTTCTCTCCATTCTCCTCTTAGGATTTTTTGGCATGCACAAACACATGCCTGGCATGATTTTCAAGCCACCAAGTCTGAGACTCAAGCTATAGTTTACCATGTGGGAATCTAGTGCCTTAACCACTGTCTGCTAGCCCCAGAAGAATTCTTATAACATTTGATTTTGTCCGTGTTATAGATTAAAATCTGAGTCTCATGTTTAAGCAGTATATTCAAGATTATTCTCTACTGTCGGAGATGGGATTTGACCCTAGGACATTTTGATTATTATTATTTTTTGCACATTTTTTGTTTTGTTAAATTTTACATATTTTGTTTTATCTCTGCACATGAATATTGTTCTTAGGGAACTAACTATAATAGTAAGCTTGCTATAGGTTTACTTTTCATTAGGATCCCCAATAGAATGAATTATGTCATCTTATACCAGCAGTTGAATTTCTGTTTAAAGATCTAAATACTGGCTTTCACTTTGGGACTGAATATATTGTTTGAAAAATTAGATATGAGATTTTTTTTCCTTTTCAGCTTTCTTAGTACATTTTCTGAAAAATATGATTTAGAAAACTTATCATATGCAAAGCTGAGGTCTCCAGGAGGAATTCATTGTACCATAACATGGCCATGTTCTAGCATTTAAGTAAATATAGATTTTATTCATTCATTTAACATGTATTTATTGAGAATCATTAGGTTCCATTCGCTGTTACAACCCTGAAAGGAGACTTAGGGATGAGTAAAACACAGTGAACACTTTTGAAGACAGCAGAAAGGTGGATGGATAAACAGACTCACGCAAAACATTTTGTTTCATTCCAGTTCATCAGCTTAAATAATAAGACATGTTATTGCTGGATTAACAAAAATCTAGATATAGGTGATCCGTGGTTAGTTCAGTATCCCCAAATGGCCATCGGAGAATATTGCAGCAGACTCTGACGTTGATTTTAGCTTGCAGAAGGTTTATTAGAGAATGTTCGGGGTGAGGGTGGGGGTGCCAGCAGATGCTGTAATGGTTGTGTTGCTAGACTCCCACATAGTCAATAGCAGCTCAAGTCCCAGACCCAGTGGCTTAAAACTCACACTAGACGCATGTGCATGCCTGCCCAAAGTCCTGAGAGGAGAACGGAGGAGAAGGGACTGAACCATGGCCATCCTCCCAGGGGAGTGATTTCTGGCTTTCTGCATCTCTTTCTCTGTGTCTCTAGCAAGCACACACACCTTCTAGCAAAAATTTATCTTATAAAAAAGAGACTGCTTGTCAGTGACAGGTTAAAGGATGTACAAACACAAGAGATGGGTGTGTATGCCAGATGTGGTGTGTGTGGAGGAGTGGGGCCTGGGGAAAGACATTTGGAGGAGGGATATAGAGACAGAGCATAGTCGGGACAGGGAGGTAGTGTTGTTATATTTTGATCAACTGGACCGGGGAGAAATGTTCACATGTTGAAATGTTCACTTTGTAAGATAAATAATGTGATTGAATGTATAAAAAATGTAAATAAATAAATAGATAAAATTTAAAAAAAAAAAGAATGCTTTGAGGTTCATCATATGGAAGGGAAGGGGAAAAGGTAGAGAAAAGTCAAGTTGTTGGAAGGTCGCAAGGATAAACTCTGCTGACCCCCAGTGAAGATTTCTGAAGATCCAACCACCCTTCAGAGCTGTCTTCCATTGGGATGAAAGGCCAAGATTTTAGAAATCCTAAGCCCCCCAGACATGGGGCATCAACCATCCTAAGAAAGGTACATGGCCTTAGACTGGGAAATGTGTTGCTGAGGCAATTCCTGGAGGGACTGACAGACAAAGGCTAGGTGCCAAAGGCCCTCCTGATGGGTGGGGGTGGGGGGATTAACTGTCTTTTATTACCGCAGTAAGGGCTGGGCGGCTATGAGAGCATCTGCTGCAGAGACCGAGACTCCACATTTATCTCTTCCACCATCCTCAGCATGTTGGCTTTCTCCCCCAAAGACCTCTTAATGTTCACAAGATAGCAACTAGCTCTAAATATGATGTTTTCCAAATAAGAGCATAAAAAAACAGGCGAAACATTAGGGAACTGAAAGAGATAATCATCTCACACTATTCTCTCTTATCAGAAAAAAATCTTTTCTGAAGAGTCACCAGAATCTTCTCCTTATATGATATCAGTAAGAACTATTGGCAGCAAAAAAGTCACAAAATCATGGTTCATATCAAGGGAGACAGAAGAACAGCCCTTGTGTGGGCTGGGTCGAAACCTACCCTTGTGCCATACCAGAATGGCCAATGTGCCATAGAGATCACACTGGAGGAAAAAGTTCAATGAATTTTGTCCAAAAGGCAAAGAAGCAGGTTCATTTGCTATGTCCATTTAAGGATTCAGGATTCAGGTTCCTTCCTTGGGTTGTAACTCTGAGGCAAATCTGTGAAAGTTAACATTCTTATGCCTCAGTTTCCCTATATGCAAATTGGGATTAATAATAAAAATGAGACAGAGCAAGTGGGAAATAATGAATTTGAAAGCTGGGGCAGGCAGGTTGCCTGGTGGTTAAGTATGCTGGACTCCCACATGGATGACCGTGGTTCAAGTCCCAGACCTGGCAGCCTGCCTTCTCACTTTCTCTCTCTCTCTGTCCCTCTCTGGTCAAATTTAGAGAGAGAGAGAGAGAGAGAGAGAGAGAGAGAGAGAGAGAGAAAGAAAGAGAGAGAGAGACAGAGAGAGAGAGAGAGAGAGAGAGAGAGAGAGAGAGAGAGAGAAAGAAAGAAAGAAAGAAAGAAAGAAAGAAAGAAAGAAAGAAAGAAAGAAAGAAGGAAAGGAAAGGAAAGGAAAGGAAAGGAAAGGAAAGGAAAGGAAAGGAAAGGAAAGGAAAGGAAAGGAAAGGAAGAAAGGAAGAAGAAAGAAAGTTAAATAAAATCATTCTAAAAAATAAAATAAAGTTGAAAGCTTGCTGTAAACCTATGCAATGAGAGTAGTAGTAGATGTGAGTCTCAAGGCACGTTGATGCCACCTACTAAGATGCATTAGTGTCAATCCACAAAAGTAAGAAGAAGTTAGTAAAGAGATTCTAATACAACATACCATTAATTTAAAGTCATGAAAATAAAGCACTCCTTTGGAATAACAGATGGCGTCATGGTTACGTTGCTAGACTCGCATGTAGTCAACCTCGGTTCAAGCCCCAGACCTGGTGGCTTAAATATCATGCCAGGTGCATTTGCGTGCATGCTCAAAATCCTAAGAAGAGAATGGAGGAGAAGGTATTGTGTTGCCATCCCCCCTGGGGGATTTTTTCTTGCTTCTGTCTATCTGACTCTGTCTCTCCAGTAAGCACATGTGCCCTATAGCAAAAATCTTTTTTTTTAAAGAATTATTTTACTTTATTTATTTACTTATTTTTTTTATTTTGACTAGAGAGGGACAGAGTGAGAAAGAGAGAGAGGGAAATTGAGAAAGCAAGACACCAGTTCTGAGACTTGAACTGTGATTGGCCATGTGAGAGTCCAGTGCCCTTCTTTAATTACCATGCCATCTGCCAGCCCCACAAAAAAACTTCTCTTTAAAAAAAGAAAAAGAAAGAAAGAAAGAAAAAAAACCTCCTTAATGTATTTTGTGCAGTGATCTTTGGCACACAAATCGCCCTGGTGTTCTACCTGCTCGTGTTTTGGGGGAACCCCTAAGCCTTCTTGATAAATGTCAGGTTCCTCATGTTAGCAGACAGAGGCTCCCCGGTAATGCCCTCCCATTTTCCTCTCTAGTCTATGTCTCCTACTTCCTCCCATGTAAACCTCTTCAGCTCCGAGTCCTGCAGGTCCTAGCACATCATGTGTTCCGCACATCATGTTGATGCCTGCTCCACACCTTGTTACCTTAATGCTGTTGAAAAGTCTCTTCCTTTCCCAAACCTCCCTTGACCTGCCTCAGCGCTTGAACTTGCCCTGTGGATATCACTCTCTCAGCACATTCCACACTCTGTCATTTTCATTTTTGTATCATCACCGTGAAACTCTGGTCTTCTTGATGGCAGGAGCTGTGTCTGATTCATCTCGGTGCCCTGTGACTGGACCATGTTCTCAGTACAGACCGAATGAAGAGACAGCACGCCACATCTCAGTGTATTAACAAGCACCCAGTGCTATTCAGAACAAAGAATCTTGCTATCAGTCTGCCTGTGTTTGATCCTAGCTGTCCTGTTTTCAGGCTGTATGACCTTTGACAAGTAGTTCACCTTTCTATAATATGGAAACTAAGTAAAAAATGAAAAATAAAGTTAAGTAAACCCTCAAAAGAGAGCCATTCACAGAGAAAATACTCAACAAAATTTGTCATTATTTTATTATTATTATTTTTTAGTTTGCCAGAAAGTATGCACATTTGCTGGAGAGAGTCAGAGAGAAAGAGAGGAAAAGTGAGAAAGCACTCACCACAGGGGATGGTCAGGCTGCAATCACTTCTCCATTTCTCCCTCTTTACATAATTTTGGGCACACGCATGCACTTACCTGGCATAATTCTCAGACTTGGCCAGGTCTGGGACTCAAACCTGAGTGAATCATGTAGGATCCTCCAGCTCACATAACCATCAGGCAATGGGCTGACCCTGCTATTAGTATTGTTAGTATTATTATTGTTATTATTATCGAAGAAGTTATCCCGTGGATAAGAACATTTTAAACTAATTAATAGATGTTACTGTAAATTATTGTTTGACTTCCAGAATGTATACAGGATTCCTTGTGTTATAACAGGCATGTAATGGAAAATTATAACTACTGATTAATAAATGATAAGGTATATGTAGCACTTACTGTGTGTCAAGCAATGAGTTAAAGGGTTTCATATGTGTTAACTGATTAATCCTCACTCCTCAGTCCTCTGAGATAACTACCATTATTATTTCTATTTTTCTAGGCAGTTGAGCCTGCCCTGGTGATTTTTCTGCGATGGCTGCTTAAGACATTAGGCAAGTTCCCAAGCATGCTAGTTTCCCTCAATAATATCTTGTAGTTTTTATCCTCAACAAAATCATCTAAATCATGTTTTAAAATGTTAACAAATTTAGCTAAAAACTGAATGCAGAATGGAAGAGACCTTAGAAATCATCTGTCTTTTTCATTAAAAAATAAATAAATATAATCAACTCGGAGTGGAAAATCAAGTAACTTAGTCCACAATAACCCAATTTAAATTATGCTTCACAGATTATGGCAGCTGCGAAAAGTGAGATTTCCTCTTCTTCACCCTAAACTTAGTATTTTTAATTTTCAAAGATGCCCCCCCATTTTACTTTGGGAATAATATAATTGAGTAATAACTCAAAACTCCCATATAGATATAATCTCCAGCCTTGCATGTCAAAATCCTTAATTTATGAAAAATAATTTTTCACCATCATGAACAGAAACCATTTCATAGAGGAACCATCCACTCATGAATGAATGATTGAGTGAACGTAATTTCAACTGCATGAATGCAGACTGGCTCCATCGTCATAGTTACCTCCTGATTTCTACATCAGGTCTATAAAATGTGTGTTGTAAGAAAAGACAGCATAGGGAATTGGGACTGGATTTGTCCCTTCAAAATTCCAAGCTGTCTTATAGATAAAGATATTAAACTAGTTGATGCCTTGAGCTTTCTGATGTGATGCACTGAAGACTTACCAACTATGTAATGTTCAGTAACAACAACAACAAAAATTTAACCTGAAACTAACCATCAGAAAACCATCAAGCAAGGGACCAGCAGTTAGCGTAATGGCTATGTCGCTGGACTCCCACGTAGTCGACCGCGGTTCGAGTCCCAGACCCGGCGGCTTAAACTCATGCCGGGCACGTGTGCATGCGTGCCCAAGATCCCAAGAGAAGAATGGAGGAGAAGGGATTGCGGCATGGCCATCCCCCTGGGGGGTGATTTCTCGCCTTCTGTCTCTCTGTCTCTCTCTGTCTGTCTGGCGAGCGCATGCGCCCTATAGCAAAAACCTCTCCAAAAAAAAAAAAGAAAGAAAGAAAACCATCAAGCAAGTCAAATCCAGGGCTATTTTGCAAAACAAATAGATTACTTGAACTCTTTGAAAATATCAGTGTTTTAGAAATTAAAAAAAAAAAAAAAAAAGAAAACTCAACTTGGTTGTCTTTTCTAAATTAAGGAGACATGCTGGGTGAATGCAGTGTGAGTCATGATTGGATCTAGGCTAAGGAAGAGAAAACTATAACATTATTGAGAAAGTTGAAAAAATTCAAAAAATGAGGGTAGATTAAATGATTGAATTGCACTGATTGTTTAATTTCTTTTCTTTTTTTAAGAAATGATTTTATTTAACTTTGTTTATTTATTTATTTATTTTATTTGACCAGAGAGGGACAGAGTGAGAGAGAGTAAGAGAGAGAGAGAGAAAGTGAGAAAGCAAGCCACCAGATCTGGGACTCAAACAGCAGTTAGCCATGTGGGAGTCCAGCGTCCTTAATCACCATGCCACCTGCTGGCTCCCATGTTTCATTTCTTAAATGTGGCAATTGTATTGTGACTATGGAGCACCTTCTCTTCTAAGGAAATAGTGGGTTGATATCTTTTTCTATGTTTTTCTATGAAAAAATGTGTCATGACTTTCCTGAAGATCCAGTATGTGAAGTATTTAGAAATGCATAACTGATATCTGCAACTAATTCTAAAATGGTTTGGTCAAAAAAGAAATATATTGCATGTGCACACATACACACTTCAATATAGACATAGAAAAGAAACAAATGTGGCAAATGTGAATAATGAGTAAATCTAGGTGAGAAGACTCTGAATGTTCACTGTACTGTTATTGAAATACTCTCTTATATCTGATATTATTGAAATACATAGTTTAGGGAGAAAAATGAAATAAGTCTTAATACTCTAAACCAGCATAGAAAACTATGAAATTTGGCACATAGTGGGAATCTAAGGAAGATGCTGAGTTGATGAATATTTCAGGCATATTCCCCATGACTGCCTCCATATTTCTTTCCCACAATCATTTAGAAATCATAAATTTTATTATTAATTACTTTAATCTTTGTATTCAGATGTTACCATTTATAAAATCTCTAGTTTAGATGAAAGTTTTAGTGGGACCAGCAGGTGACATGGTGGTTAAGGCACAGGACTCCCACATAGTTGATTGTGGTTCAAGTCCTGGACCTGGCAGCTTGCTTTCTCACTTTCTCTCTCTGTGTGTCTTTCTCTGGTCAAATTAATAATAATAATAAATATAATTAAATTAAATAGTTATTAAAAAAGAAAATATTGGAAGGATCAACAACATGCATTCATCCTCCAATTAAATTGAATAATTTTCTTTTCCAGCTACAATTCTTAGAAAGGTTATTTAAAGGGCCAGCAGGTGGTAAAGGTGTTGGACTCCTACCTGGTCAACCATGGTTCAAGTTCCAGACCCGGCCACTTGAAAATCCCACCAAATGTGTGTGCGTGCATGCCCAAAATCTCAGGAGAATGGAGAAAAGATTGTAGCATGGCCATTCCCCCTGGGGGATGATTTCTCACTTTTTCTCTCATTTCTCTCTGGTGAACACACATATGCCCTATGGCAAAAACTATTTTAAAAAAAAAAAAAAAAAGAAAGAAAGAAAGAAGGGACCAGCAGTTGGCTTAATGGCTATGTTGCTGGACTCCCATGTAGTCGGCCACGGTTTGAGTCCTGGACCCAGTGACTTAAACTCATGCTGGGCATGGGTGCATGCATGCCCAAGATCATGAAAGAAGAATGAAGGAGAAGGGATTGCGGCATGACCATCTCCCCGGGGGGGTGAGTTCTCGCTTTCTGTCTCTCTGTCTCTCTCTCTGTCTTTCTGGTGAGCACACATGCCCTATAGCAAAAAGCTTTCAAAAAAAGAAAGAAAGAAAAAGAAAGGTCATTTAATATTTAATCTCTCTTCAGTTTTCTAACCTGTAAAATGTAAAATGGAGGGGTGCATATTCTGGTGATGAGTGGATCAAATGTTTATTTGGGGATTAAACATGTTAGTGAATTATAATTGGCACTTATAATCACCCTTTAATTTGCACTTACAAAATGGTAGAAATTACTATTATTAAACAGGTACAAATTATGTTTTCCATTTAACTTTGTTGAAAGCTTATTTTCTGGTCATGCTGTCTGTATTAATTTCCATTATAATTATAATCAAATACATACTGTAATAATTATAACTAAGAAATAGTAGAAACTCTCTTGTGTCCAGCAGTATCATAAACACTTCATATGCATGATGTAGTTTTTTAGGAGTCCTGAAAGTTGTATCTGTTATTACCATTTTATTGATGAGAAAACCAAGGTTCAGAAAAGTTAAGAAACTTGCTTATATGTAAGTAGCTAGTAGAAGGAGGAGTCAAAATTCAGTCCCAGTCTCTAGGCTGTACGCCAAGGGCTTTAACCATTACAGCATCCTGGCTCTGGACCTTTAATTTCTCTCTGGCAAGATAAGACTATTTTGAACTTTCCTTAATATACGTATCTATTAAGTCAAGTATAGCAACTCTTTTCAAGACATGTCTCTAAAACAGAGACTGTGAATATAGATGATAAATAATCTAGAAGAAAACAAATTATCTAAGAGGAAGGGCCATTGTTGAGAAAAAGCAGTTTCCAATCCAAGTTTGAACTGTAACCCTTCTAATCATGTAACTTTGACAGAGTCTATTATGTTTCCTAAGCTCTAATTCCTTATTTATTAAATAGAACAAAAAGATAAATAAATATGCATTATTGGCTTATGCAATGGGAGGCATATAGTGAAAACCATGCAAAATAATGGGTATGAACAACCTTGGTAAACTATAAAATAATAATAACCAAATATTTGTGAAAATTAATAAAATCCATTAAAACTGAGAGAGTATGTCATCATATGATATATGGAATGATAAAAATATATGCTCTACACACACGCAAAAACCTACACACACACACACACACACACACACACACACACAGAGACTTACATATACAGTTATATACATATATTAATATTTTTAAGTGACCTGAGTAATTGAAGCATAGTCATTAAGTTCCTAGGGTGATGGTAGGTTGTCTTTCCATACTTCTTGCTTTTTGAGGCCTGGTATCCTTAAATATGTACCTCATGGATAGCTGGTTATAAAGATTAAGCCCACAAGAGCAATGAAAGTGTTTGGCAACAACCAAGAATCTTTACGGCCTGAATAAATGTTAGCTTCATTAGAATCCAGATCCTATTCTTTACTATATGTGAGAGTTTGGGGGGAGTATTATTTTCTCTGACTCTAGCCAGGTCTCCCAATTTCCAGTACCAGTTGGATGTCTAATGATTCAATCTAATTCAAGGCTACATGGAGTTAGCATGAGATCCCACAAGTAAAAAAGCTTCATGCCACAAAACTACCCCCGTTTCAGACATATAATCTCCAGCCTATCTGCATTTATGACAAACCACCTCCAAGTAAGGGGTCCCAGGACCCTCTTAATTTTAATATTTGCTAGAGGGGTTCACATAAACAAGGGAAACACTTTACTTATGTTTAGTGTTGTTTTACAGTATAACGAATATGACTCAAGAATAGCCAAATGGAAGAGGTGCTTAGGGTGAGGTGTGGATGGGAGAGTTCTGTAGTTTCTGTGCCTGTCTGGATGTACCATTCTCCCAGCTCCTCTGTTTATCCGCCAGCCCAGAGCCTTCCCAACATCCTTGTTCAGCAGTTTTTATAACCTAATATCTCCAGCCCTACTCTGTTCCCAAAGCTCAGGCTGTGAAGCAAAGTATTTCCACCCTCTAATCATGTGTTTGGTTTTTCTAGGGAACAACCCCAATAATGGGACTATCTATAGACTCACCCCGAGTCTCATTAGATTAAACTCTGTGTCACAAAAAGAGGCTTTTTTTTATGAAGAACAAAAGACACTCCCATCAGGAAATTGCAAGGATTTTAGAAGCTCTATGCCAAAAATCAGAGACAAAGATTAAATATAATGCCAATGATAACACAGTGTTTTTCATATCATGTAAGAGTCCTTTGGATACTTGTCAGATTTGTCTCTCAGGAAAGAGTCATCTGGGAGGTAAATTCTGAAGTAAAGGATATGAAAAGGCATTGATGGGGTAAGGAATTTCAATGAGTATATAGTGATAGAATATTCTAGAACTTTAGGTTGTAAGTTAGTAATGACTAAAGAAAATGATCTTAGCCTTTTATCAAAAGGACTTTTAAACTATCTTTATGGAGTAGTCTGGGTGGTGGCGTGTTCAGTAGGGGTTGGTGTTGATACTTCTAGAAATGCAAAGGCAACTATGATTTCCATTCTTATGAATTGCATTTTGTAGACTATTGTGCAAAGTGATGGAGGGAACATTTTTCAGAGAGTTCCACATCAGACATCATCAAAGAACTGGGATTTCAGCATGCTAAAAGGAGGCACTTTGAGTAACCTGAATGCTTTGAATGAATGTCTCCTCTGGGTATCCCAAATGATTTCCCCAGCTTAAAAGTACCTATGGAGAACCTCTGATTGGTCCCACTATGGTCAGACATCCATCCTAAAATCAATCAATCATGTCCAGGAATGCAGAGGCAAATTCTTAGCAATTTGCCATCCTATTCATTAAGAGTTCAATAATCCTAGAAAGAGGAAATTATTTAAGCCAAGCAAATGCTACCTGTGGTAGTTACTGACAGTATCTAAAAAATTAAATAAATAATTGCGAAATTAATTATATTAGAGAAAGTCAATATTATTTGAGAGATTGGTTATCAGTTAAGAATTGAAATTACAAGTACATGTGCTTTATTAATACCCATGGTTTGAGGGGGTGTGCATGTGTGTATGCTCACATATGTAGAAGTGTGTTTCAATGAGTAGAAAGTGATAGAATATTCAAGAACCTTATAAGTCAACCCATGCTATGAATGACTTGATCCTTGTCTTGTTATTTCCTTGCAGATAACTTCCATTTGTCAGAAATTAAGGGAGATAGAATGTACTATTGTAGATGATAAGTTTCCAAAGATAGCTTTTATGCCACTTGGTCAATTGGACACCCCACCTTGGCCCTATTGAGCTTATTACTGCTCTTTCAGAAATCTAAAAATCTCTTGAAAATTCTCCTTCATGCCAAATGGAGCCAGCACTTTCAAATGGATCTCATTAGACTTCTTATAAAACCACTACACACTAGAAAGAGTTTCCATCCCAGAAGGGTTTCTGCATTCGAACTTATCAAGCCTCTATAGAGTTCTATTCCTGATTAGCAATTTGTCCTCCTAAAAGCTTTAAAGATACACCTTTATATCTCTATAATTTCATTCCTTTCCCATTTTTCCTTTATCGGCACATTCAAATGTATTTTACTCTTATCTTGGATCTGTCACTCAGCGTATGTCAACTTCAAGAGTACCAGACTATAGCAGTAACTATCAGCAATGTTTCAGGAAAAAGAAAGGATAAAACAATCTGAATGCATACATCAGATCTCAGAAAGTCGCCCACCTCGATAAATAGAATCCTACTAGTTTCTTCTCAATTATTTCCATCAGACAACCAAATGGCAATCTACCCTCTTGTCTGGGAGAAGCAAAGAAATTTTCTTTGGCTCTGCTATCAAATACCACTTCTAATCTACCTATATTATATTTTTCCTTTAATGTTCCTAAAGCTTTATTTAAGACTCTTTTCTTTCTGAGCTCCTAAGTGCTGGAGAGGGTCTCCAATTCCAGGCATTCTGAGTGAAGGCTAGCTCGTCATACCACTAACATGCTTGCTGCTTCTCAGATAAAAGAATATAGACAACAAGAACTGCAAGAAAAAAGAACCTACTCAATTTAGTCTGATGAAAGTAGGATTCGGGGGACCAGCAGTTAGCATAATGGCTATGTCACTGGACTCCTATGTAGTCGACCACGATTCGCGTCCCAGACCCGGTGGCTTAAAACTGACGCTAGGCGCATGTGCATGCGTGTCCAAGATCCCGAGAAGAGAACGGAGGAGAAGGGATTGCGGCGTGGTCATCCCTCCTGGGGGGTGATTTCTCGCTGTCTCTCTCTGTCCCTCTCTGTCTGTCTGGCAAGTGCACGCACCCTATAGCAAAAACCTCTCAAAAAAAAAGTAGGATTTGGTACCTCATGAAAGCCAAAGACTAGGAGGCAAGAGGACTTCAGGAAGGGCTCAAGCATTTTTATAAGCAGTGTACAGGACAGTCATATCCAGGTTTCTCTGAATGTTTTAACTGTTCTTTTTCTTCTTTTCCTCTCTTCCTCCTTTCTTCTTCCTCCCTCCTCTTCCTCCTTTTCTTATAGATTTTTTTTTTTTTTTTTTTTTTTTTTTTTTTACTATAGGGTGTGTACACTTACTGGAGAGAGATAGAGACAGAAAGAGAAAGTAAGAAATCACATCCCCAACCTCACCGTCAGCAGATGGCCATGCCACAGTCCATTTGACTCCTTTCTTCTCCTGGGATTTTGGGCACACACACTTGCACAGCATGATTTTCAAGCCACCAGGTCCAGGACTCAGACTGTGGTTAGCCATATGGGAGTCCAGCACTTTAACCACCACGTTACCTGCTGGCTCCTCATCTCCTTTCTATCCAACTTCTATTATAATATCTATCATTACATTCTCTATTTCTATGCTATCGAGTCTTTTAATTTCTGCTAATAAATGAGGACGCCCTGTCTCTGTCTCTTTCTGATGAACACAAAAATCTAAAATATGGAAGTCATATAATCAATCTGAATCTTTAAAGAAGGTGATAAATTCACCAAATAAAACAGTTCCTCTTAAAAGCTAGAGATTTCAGTCTACCTACATCAGTGTTAGAAGACACAAAACTTATGGCCCGAAGACATTCCTTCTCTGTCTTCCACATCCACTGTCTCCACACTTTAACATTATGCAGTGTGTCTCCCAGCGATTATACAGCCATCCTCCTTCCTTTATTGCCAGATACTCCCCCTTCCCATTCATGACTTTTTACTTTCAACATTAACCTCAAATATGTAACACAATGGTACAAAGCAACTTGGGTTTAGTAATCTAGGTGATCGTCCTAACCTGACTTAGATAAAACCATTTTCTCTATATGCTCTGACTCAGTTTTCATGTTTTAGGTTGACTCTTTCTTCCTTCTTTTCATCTCTTCCTTTTATCTTTTGCTTTTTTCTCTTTCCCTCCTCTGTCTCTTTCCTTCTCCTTACTTCCATCTTCCTTTTTTTCTATTCTCTTTTTACTATTATTTTTTCATTAGTTTGTTGGCCTCTTGTAGAAAAAAATAAATGAAAAAAGTTGTGAAACTGATTAATAGGTACCCAGAATCTTCCATGAAGGCTTCAGTGCTGACGTTGAGGGTCAACTGGGCACATGTGATAACCTAAAGAGTTAGAATCCATGCATATGTTCAGGTTTTGAGAGAGGTTGAAGAGCCTTAATCTTAAATATTGGTAGAATAGTATCAGATACTTTGGGAGAGGGTAGAGCTGGGATAAGGTTTTTAACCTACTTAGCTGTAGTGACTGAAGCTGCAAACATCAAGGGTAGGGTTAGGGATCAATAGATGATGTAATGATTAGTCACTGGACTCCCACATAGTTGACCGTGATTTGAATCCCAGACCTGGCAGCTTAAAACTCACATCAGGCACGTGTGTGTGTGGGCCCAAAATCCTGAGAGGAGAATGGAGGGAAGGGATTGCAGTGTGGCCATCCTACTGGGGGGTGATTTCTCACTTTCTGTCTCTCTATCTCTGTTTCTCTAGTGAGCTCATGTGCCCTATAACAAAAGTCTCTGTTTAAAAAAAAAGAAAGGATAGGGTTGGTTGGAGTCACTTCTGAATGATACACATTCACAATACTACTAATAATAATAGAGGCAAAGCAGAACAAAACACCTACTATCACTGCTATGCAATGAGTATCAGTCACCTTATTAAGGTTTAGATATTTTCAAGCATTTGGAGTTTTAAACAAATCAGGATGTGAATAGAACTCACACCATGAACAGCCCATGGCAGTGAGAGTTAATATACCAAGGCTGGACAGTGGTGAAGGGTGATGCTCTGTAAGACTGGACTGCAGAGGAAGGTTTCAGGTTCACATGTGAAAACCTCCCTGAGTATGCCCAGCAATCCTGTGCCCATAACCCAGGGCTGGCTAGCAAGCAACATATGATTACATGAAGACTTGGTTTGGGATGCTGTCTCTTTTTCTGTGTATCTCTTATCTCTGAATCTCTTGCTCGTGAAAAAAAGATAAATGAATAGAATTTAAGAAAAAAAGCACACAAATTGCAACTATACTAAGCTAAAAAGGATAGTAGAGGCTGATCAAAGTCTACAAGTTCTGGAGTCATACTTTAAATCTAGTATCCTTCACTTCTAGCTGTGGTATCAGGCAAAGTACTCTGCCTTTTCTGAGCCTCCATTTTGTATGGATGTTCAAAGCACCCAGCGGTTCTGGCACATAAGAGACATGTCAAAATCCCTTTATTCCTCCTTTCTCCTCTGCTTTAATAGCTTCTTAAGTGGACTTCATACTCATGCTACTCTCAACAGTGGACCCTGTTAACCCAATTTCCAATAATTCACGTACTGTGGTCTTATCCAAGTTGTCCTTTACGTGTGTTACTCACAAAATAAGTTGAGCAAGTATCAACTTATGTAAATTTCTGCATATCCATATGTCTTAAAAACCACTGATGCATTTCAGGTCATCTGCAGGAAATGGGGCTCTTTGACAAGTTTACATTTTAGACGGGGTTTTGCATTTCCAAAGAAAAAACATCCCAGTGACTTCGTCTCAGTTCAGTCTTGGCAAGCAGTTCAGGACATGACTATAAGAAAATTATGTTTTCTGCTCCACAGTGTGAGTTAGAAGCATCTCTTAATGAGAAAAAGAAGGGTGGCTAAGGAATTTGTCTTTACTGAGGACATAGGGTAGGAACATGGGAGCTGGAAACCATAGGAGGTCTAGAGGGACTACAGACAGCTGAGGGTGGAAGGAATGGTCACTCCATGGATGAAACAAAAGAAATGTGTGTGTGTGTGTGTTCTTTTTTTTTTTTTTTTTTCCTTAAGAGAGATTTTTTGCTATAGGGTGCATGTGCTTACTGGAGAGACAGAGAGACAGAAAGTGAGAAATCACCCTAGGGAGGATGGCCATGTCACAATCCCTTCTCCTTCATTCTCCTCTCAGGACTTTGGGCACACACACATACACGCCTGGCATGAGTTTGAAGCAACTCAGTCCGGGACTTGAACCATTATTGACTATGTGGGAGTCCAGCAACACAACCATTATGTTATCTGGTGCTCCCAACAAAAGAAATATTGAAATGATATCATTCAACAACCCTGATGAGATTGCAAAACTGCAAATATGAAACGAGTGTTGACTGTATTATAAACCTGTATTTTCTGTAGTTATTAAACCCAGTTTAAATTTTTAATAAAGTTGCTAGTTAAGTATCTGAAACCAGCATACAGTAAATTATATTTTATTGAGCAAATGTAGTATAATAATAATACATGTCAGTTCTTTTCTTTCTTTTTTTTGGAGAGGTTTTTGCTATAGGGTGCGTGCGCTTGCCAGAAAGACAGAGAGACAGAAAGCGAGAAATCACCCCCAGGGGTGATGGCCACGTCACAATCCCTTTTCCTCCATTCTCCTCTCGGGATCTTGGACACACATGCACATGTGCCCAGTGTGAGTTTAAGCCACCATGTCTATGACTCAAACCATGGTCACCTGCGTGGGAGTTCAGCAACATAGCCATTATGCTAACTGCTGGTCCCAGTTATTTTCTTTTTTCAATAACTGGTACTTTATAAAAATAAATTTAGATATATATTAGAAAATAAGGAAAATAAAGATAGGCCAGAAATTATGCATTAGAAAACAGAAAAATAATAAAATTGCCATGTAAATCTAAGAATTGGTATCTTTGAAAAGCAAACCATCCAAAATAATAGAAACTCTCCTTAACCTGGTAAGTACAAAGAGAAGAATTACACATATAAAAAAAAAAACGAACATTCTAAATGCAAAGGGTGGGGCAAATAGGTATAAGAGATATTAGAGAAGTAAAAAGAATCTTAAAAAGTACTTTGTAAGACTAAACAATATATTTGAACATATGGTTGAAACAAGCAGATAATGTGTGCCAAAATTGACACCATAAGAAATAGAGTACCTATGAAGTTGGCAAAATTGGAAAAGCGATCAAAGATTTTTTAACCAACCATTTGTGAGAGCGGGCTAGTGAGGTTCAATGACCACATCTCAGTATGCCTGAAATCAGCCAAGTCCTGTTAGAATTATTTATATTACAGATATCAGTAAATGCTGCAAATCAGCGATTCTGCCCCTTATCCCCTGTCAACCAGTTATTAAGCATTTACCAGCATACCACTAATTGTAGTTTTGAAAAATGCCAGGGCCAGATGAATCAACTCACATTTTTAAAGAATAGTCATTTAAATAATTTGAAAATGTTTCAGAGCAAAAAAGAAAAAGAAAAACAAGCCTTGAAAACACTATACTGATAACAACACAAATCAAACCAAATGCAGAAAACTGTAGGAGAATCTTTTCTTTTGTATATTAATGCAAAAAAAGGTGAAATAAAAATGGTTTTACCATCGATTATAGACCAATGCACCATAACAAGTGGGGTTCATTCCTATAAGGCAAAGGTACTTTTGTAGTAGAAACTGCATTAATTCAATACATAATAATAATAGGATCATTGAGAAAATATAAGCCCTGTCTTCATGGCAGAGGTGTAAACATGAGGAATCAATCAAACAAATATAGTATTATTAGGAAGAAAAAAATATATGTATATATGATTAAAGGACTAGAAAATAAATTCCAGACTGTCAGAACAACTTAAGTTCCTACTTAGTATTCATTCGGCTACCTGCGTATTTACAGATATAAACATTAACGGTAAATACAGAGGCTTCCCTTTGTTTCAGTTGGAGCCATAGATGATCCATAACTTACAATATTGTTATTAATTTAAATTTTAGACAGTTATTATAATGAAAAAGAAAGAAGACAAACATCAGACAAGTGGGAATGAAGAGCAGAAAATGGGAGGAGGAAATGAAGGAGGGAGAGAGGATAAAGTTAGAGAAACAGAATGAGAAAGGAAGAAAAGGCTAGTGAGAAAGAAAAAGAAAGATGGGAAGGAAGGGAAAGAGGAAGGGACAGGAAGAGGAAGAAAGAAACAGAAAGAACTACATTCAGCTTTTGTTCCCTCCCTTCCTAGTTAAAACACACACACACACACGCACACGCACACGCACACGCACACGCACACACCAAAAAACAACAAAAAACAAATCCTCTGTAAGGAATAGAATCAATTTAGATTCTGCTAGATTCCTGGGAAAGCAGAATCTAGTTTCCATTCAGGTTAAGTCCTCTGAAATGCAAATCTCTGACCCAGTCCAGGCTCCGCCAGTAAGGAGGCAGATAACTAAGGGGGATGAAAGAACGGCAGCTCAGAGGATTGTGGTGGTGCTGCCTGTGGGGTGGCCAAGCCCTTGCCAAGCCTATCAAGGGCACCAGGGTCACAAGTACTGAGCTCACCAGCTGGTGGAATGTGCTGCTACACTTCTGTCTGTCTGTCTGTCTGTCTATCTATCTATCTATTTGCGGTCATTCACTGTAAATCAATACAGTATACAAAATGAGGTTTTCTATCCAGTATACATTGTATATTGGTTCCGTCAAGCATATTACCATATATGTTATCATCAACAAATAATTCTCTATTTCTTGTTTCTTACGTATTTTGCTCCCCCACCTTGATTCCCAACCTCTCACCCTCTGCCAACTCCCCCCTTCTCCAACACTTCTCTGGTATACACAGTTGTTTTCCATGCAAATTTTTTTTCACATTTTATTGGTTCACTAATGATCTTAATTAATTTAAAGACTCTCGATATCAAGCATAGTTGATATGTACTTATTTAAGAACACATGTCTGACTTTAGGCATAAACCTCAGTGAGTAAAGTGAATATACTATAAAGTAGCACCTTGCTATGGCCATTCCCGTTGGGGGGGGGGGTGATTTCTCACTTTCTGTTTCTCTCTCTCTCTCTCTCTCTCTCTCTCTCTTTTCTCTCTCTCTTTCTCTCTCTCTTCAGCAAGCACACACATCCAATAACAAAAATCTCTCTCTCAAAATAATTAAATAAGTAAAAAGCTTTCTGAAAGTATTTAAAAATATATCAAGAGATCAGCAAAATGGTTACATTGCTGGACTCCCACATAGTCAACTGTGGTTTGAGTCCTAGACCCAGAGGCTTGAGTGTCACCCTGGGCTCATGTGCATGCACATGGCCAAAATGCTAAGGGGAGAATGGAGGAGAAGGGATTGTGGCTTGGTCACCACCACCCCCCCCCCACCACCACCACCACCACCGAAGGTGATTTCTTGCTTTTTGTCTTTCTGTCTCTCTGGTGAGCACAACCACCCTATAGCTAAAAGAAAAGAAAAGAAGAAAAAAGTCTCACAAGTTTCTGGATGGAAAAAACTTTTGGGAAACTGGGAAGAGAAGAAAAAGAATAAGAGAAGCAGTAAGAAAGTAAATTGAGGGCTCTTGCAATTCATTAACACTCTATCTAAATGGGTGTTATGTGTTGAGTTGTTTTCTCCCAAAATTTACATGTTAAAGAAGTAACCCCTAGTATGTCAGAACTTCACTGTTTTGGGAGAGATTATTAAGTTCAAATGAGGCTTTTGGGGTGAGTCCTAATTTAATCTAACTAGTGCCCTTATAAAAAGAGAAGGACAAAGATATAGCATGGATGCTTGCTCACCAATGAATGACCATGATCATATGAGAACACAATGTAAAGGAAGCCATCTGCAAGCCAATGAGAGAGCTCTCAGGAGAAACAAAACAAAACAAAACAAAACAAATACAAACAAACAAACAAAAAACTGTCAACACCTAAACCTTGGACTTCTAGCTTCTAAAACTGTGAGCAAATACATTTTTGCTATTTAAGCCTCCCAGTCAATGATATTATGTTTTTGTTTGAAAGATTTATTTAATTTTATTTAGTTATTTATTTTTAATTTGACCAGAGAGAAAGAAAGGGAAAATGAGAAAGCAAGCAGACAGGTCTGGGACTCGAACTGTGATTGGCCATGTGAGAGTCCAGTGTTTCAACTACAACACCATCTGCTGTCCCCAAATCAATGATTTTTTTTTTTTTTTTATTGCAGCCCTAGCAAGCCAACAGAGTGCTCAAAACAAATATATTGATTAGGGCCAGCAGGTGGTATGGAGGTTATGATGCTGGATTCCACATGGTCAACTATGCTGTTTGAATCCTGAACCTGGTGGCTTGAAAATCACAATGGGGGAGTCAGCAGGTGGCATGGTGGCTAAGGCGCTGGACTCCCACATGTCCAACCAGGGTTCAAGTCCTGGACCTGGAGGCTTGCTTTCTCACTCTCTCTTTCTCTCTGTCTGTCTCTCTTTCTCTGGACAAAAGTGAAGAATAATGATAATAAATAAAATTAAAAGTAAAAAAAATATTTAAAAAAGAAAATCACAATGGGCATGAGTGTGTACATGTCCAAAATCCGGAGATTGGAGGAAAATGGATTGCAATGTGTGTCTCTCTCTAGGGGGTGATTTTTCACTTACCCTCTCTCTTTTTCTCTGTCTCTGGTGAGCACATGTACCCTATAGCAAAAAAATGAAAAAAAAAACAACATTGTTGACGAAAGAGGGAAGGGATCGGGAAGGAGAAAAGGAAGACAAAAGAAGGATGAAAATAAGGAAGAATAAAATGGTTAGAGGCAAATCTGATATACACTTACTTTATCAAGGTAATAAATAATGCAATTTACTTCCTGTTCCTTTCATCATTTTTACACTAATATTTCAAAACATGGCCAAGGCCAAATGTTACATTTTGGGGAAGGGAGGATATATACTTTCTAGTGCATGCCTAATTTTAGAGGTTTAAATTAAAGCAATTTTTCATCTTTGTATTCTTGTCTTATATAAAGGATATTTAGTGTTGCCGAATTTGTAAGCCAAGGCCTACCTTGTTGCTACCCGTGTATGCACTTTTTCCCGTGTTTATCCAAATCTTCATGTACAGCCTCACGCATAGAGAATGAAACTAGGTAGATGAGTAATCCTCAGGATTAGCATGCTGACTGCTTAATAAAACCTGGACGATTTAGCAATTTCCCCATTTACCTTCCCATCCTTCTCCACTCTCTTTTCTGAGAGGGAAAAATTAGGATTGTAATATTAGTTGGTTGGTTTAAAAAACATGTCCATTTGGCAAATTGAAAAGGAGATTTAAACATCATTAAAGTATTAACATACTGGTTACTGATTTGCTGAGCAATTGGGGGCACATGGAGAAACATAAAGATGTCACGATAATGAAGGCTGAATAATGGTTTGCTAAGTGTGAGGTATCCTTCAAACTAGGCCTTTAAGGGCTCACTCACACCCCAGCCATGCTCTGGAGAACTCTGCAATAAATACGGAAGAAATGACTTCTCAGGAGAAGAGGGAAAAACAGAAATGCAAGCAGGGAAAATAAGTAGATACTGCATCAAAATAGACTTACTGGAGGCATCTCTGCCTGCCAGAATCCATTCATTCTTCAAGATCCAGGCAGAGATGCCCCTTTGCAAGGAGCCTAGGTCTACAAATCTAGAAAACAGAACTCTATTTTCTAATCCACAAAATGACCAGTGTTGTATTTATTGAATTGACAGGAAGGTCATGATGCATTTTTGCACAGAAAAAAAATATGACTTTTCCAACAACCCAATATTATGCAGGATTTTTAAGTACCTTTGAGTAAGATGGAGGTCATAGATAAAAAGCATTATTTTAATTGAAGTGCAAAGTTCTGTGCAAGGGCAAGATGTTGTTGGTTTGATGAGGAAGAAGGCATGATGGGAATAGTGATGGTAACTCTAAAATTCTGCATCATTCCTACTCAGAGCAAGAGTTGATTATACTCTTTTCAGCCCAACATGCCCCACCATTGCATCCCCTTCCAAATGGAATGTGAGCAGCTCTTCCCAGCGCATCTCCCTCTGGGGTGAGTTTCGTTTCTGCTCTTGCCATGGAGAGTTCTGGCATTCTGATTCAGGTTTTTCTTTTTTTTTTTTTCTTTGTTTTTAGAAACACTTCCTTTTCAATCTGTTCTCATGATCCTCACCACCAAGACCATATCAGCAAATGGCCTGAGTGATCCCCATGATCTCTGTTACTAAGTAGGGAAGTGAAACCCTGAAACCAGGGTGCCAACTCAGTATTCACTGCTCCAGGCCCTCAGTATTGCCAGCCTCCACAGAAACAGGAAAGAGGAAAGCTAATAAATGCAGTCCTCCATCCACACACATTTCCAGGAAGTAGGCAGAGATGACCAGAGTAGGTCCTGCCCTTGAGAACTTGGGCTTTTGTAGGGAAATGGGACTTTTTGATGATATAGTTTCAATTCAGGGCTCTAAATATGATAGAGAAAGACAAACAGGGACAATATGTTTCTGAAGCATAGGCAATAGAATCTTCTTTCTGAGATCAGGGAAATTTTCCTGGAAAAGGAAAGTCATTGGAACTTACCTCTGAGGATGGGGAAAACTTAAGTGTGGGCTTATAAAGAAGTATCTATCAGTAGGATGAGAATCTTGGTCATCAACTCTAGGTTATGCCTGTGCTGGATTTTTTTTCCTTTTTTTAAGATTTTGGCCATAGGGGACATATGTATGCTCACTGGAGAGAGAAAAGGAGAGAGAGAGAGAGAGAGAGAGAGAGAGAGAGGAAGAGGAAGAGGAAGAGGAAGAGGAAGAGGAAGAGGAAGAGAGAAGAGAGAAGAGAGAAGAGAGAAGAGAGAAGAGAGAAGAGAGAAGAGAAATACCACTACCACCACTACCCACAGAGGGGATGGCCATGCCATGCTGCAATCCCTCAACCTCCATTCTCCTCTCCAGACTTTGTGCACACACAAACAAGTGTCCAGTGTGGTTTTCAAGCTGCCAGGCCTAAACTTAGAACCATGTTCAGACATGTGGATGTCCAGTGTCTTAACTACTATGCCTCCTGCTGGCCCCAACATATGTTGAAATTTAAGGAACTAGAGGCTACAATAGAAAACAGGTTTTTTTGAATGATATCAGTCAATATTTTAATTATTTAATGTCTCTTTGCTTTAAATATCACAATAGTCCTAAGAAGTAGACACTGTTATTATTTCTATTTAATTGATGAAGAAATCAAGGCAACAGAACTAGCTAAGTGTGAAAGAGGATTCTTTTGGGTCATTGGGAAAGTCATGATGCATTTTTGCCTAGAAAAATATGCCATGACTTCCCTGATCACCTAGTATTTCTGCCCCTTGAACTCATATGTGTATGTTAAGATGCAGTACAATTAATATTATAATGAAAGGTTATACAGGATGCTAAGGGAATATGAAGAAGCCTTCTATAACTGCATGAAAGATGAGTTACAAAGGAGTCAGGGCTTCACAAGAAAAAAGTAAAGAAAGGAAGAAAGGAAGGAAGGAAAGAAAAGGAAGGAAGGAAGGAAGGAAGGAAGGAAGGAAGGAAGGAAAATAAACAATAAGAAAGCAAAGAGTGGTGGAGGCACAGGAATGAACATGTGCAAAGATTGCCATGAACACAAGTAGTGAGAACGTCAGGACAGCAGTATGAGGAAATGGGTGCATGGCCAAGTATGAGACAGGACTATGAAGACATACAGGGTTCATCACAAAGAGATGCATATGCCAGGTTACAATTTGGCCTTCATTCGGAAGGCAATAGGAAACCATCAGGTCAGCAAAGGATGACCCTGGGTATATTTTCCTTTCCTCAAGGTCATGTTGGCCACAGTTATGAACCAGATGAGGAAGAGGTAAGACACCATCAGTAGACTCGTATAGGACATGTGCAAGAAGTGTACAAGGTTGATACAGTGAAGATGAGGGAATAGATTTCAGAGACATTTAAGATGTCAAATGGTCAGAACTCAGTAAATACTTAGAGGGCTGGAGTGGAAGAAGGGATTAAGCTAATGATGACTCATGACACTAAGGCATCTGGCTGTGAAGACCAGTTAAAAGAATCATCCATGTTAGGAAATTCCAATGATAATGATGATAATCATAGCCTCTTAATGAGTCTCATTGCTTCCAGTGTTTTTCTGCTTCACTTCATTCTTCATAATGTCTAATTTAGCACATTATTTTTGATGATGCCACAATTGTCCAAACAAAGTCCACTCTTTTAAAAAATCTTTTTAAAACTGGGCTATGAAGAGAGAGAGAAAGATAGAAGAGGGGAGTTCTGAGCAGCCCCATTCAGGGATTAGGACCACCAAAGACCTTCTGCCCAGACTTCACCTTCCTGCTCCCCCAGATCTAGCGAGGAGCCAGGACAGGCCAATCATCAGCCATCTATATCTGAATTCTGAGCAATCCCATTCAGGAATTAGTTCCACCGAAGACCTTCTGCCTAGACTTCACCCTCCTGTCCCCTAGATCTGGGTTAGAGCATCCTATTTATTCTCTCTATCTCTCTTAGTCTTTATTTCTCTCTCTCTCTCTCTATATATATATATATTTTAATTTTTGAACTTCTTAGCTCTCTGCCACTCTTTCGTCTTGCTAATTCTTACCTTTCCTCCTGCCCCCATAGAACAAGCCAATCAGCAGCCAACTGTATTTGAGTTCTGAGCTGCCCCATTCAGGGATTAGGACCACCGAAGATCTTCTGCTCAGACTTGACCCTCTGTCCCCCAGATCTAGCCAGGAGCCAGATTAGAACACCCTGTTTATTTTCTCTCTCTCTAAGATATATATATATATATATATATATATATATATATATATATATATACACACACACACACACACACACACACACATATATATACACACACACACACACACACATATATATATAAAATTTTAAGACTTCTTAGCTCTCTGTCACTTATTTGTCTTGCTAATTCTTACCTTTCTCCCTGCCCCCATAGGACAAGCCAATCAGCAGACATCTATATCTGAGTTCTGAGCGGTTTTCATTTTGGTTTAAATTATTTTCTCTTCTTTTTATTATTTTGTCTTTTTTTCTCTCTCTCTCTCTTTTTTCTTTTCCTTTTACATTTCTCACTTTTCTGATCAGCCTCCACATACTGATTTTCTAGACAAGTCTAGGTGCTCAGTAGCCAAATATCTGAATACTTTAGAGTCAGATTAATCCTCAATTTCTATTGAGTCAACTGTGCAAAGGGAGAAAAAAAGGTACAGTTTAGGGATTGCAGGTCACCTCCTCCTGCATTCCTCTGTATGCTCAGATTTAACTCCAAAAACTAGGAAAAGATATAATCAGTCAGATGACCAGAAACCACTGTGGAGGCACAAGAAATATAAGAAACCAAGAGGATAGCTCTCTCCTAAGGGACAAGAATAACTCCTGTTCCTCCACAGACAATACAAGGGAACTTGTGGAAATGTCAGATAAAACATTTAAAATATTCATTGTGACAAAGCTAACAAAGATGCAAGAGAACAGAGACAACGAACTCTAGAAAATGCAGAAGAAAAGAGACAGTGAGTTCCAGGAAGTGAGGAAATTCTTACACTCTCTGAAAGAGGAGATACACATTATAAAAAAGAGTCAAATGAAATTATTAGAGATGAAAGCCGTAATACAGAAAATCAAAAGCTTCCTTGAAAATATCAAAAGCAGTTTAGATCATGTAGAAGTTTAAATATCAGATGTAGTAGAACCTCTGACCTAGAAAAATTCACCAAAAAGACTGCGAATATAACCCCCCCAAAATGAGAATAGCATACAAGTGATACCAAATACCATTAAACACCCAAATATCTGTATCATTGATATCCCAGAAGATGAAGAAACTAATCAGGGCATTGATAATCTATTCCATGAAATCCTGCAAGAAAACTTGCCAAACGTAGAGAGGCACTCAAATATCCACCCAAGGAATACAAAGGACTCCACATAGAATCAACCCAACATCCTCTCCAAAGCACATCATAGCCAAATTGACCAAAACACAGAGACAAGATACTAAATTTGGCAAGTTACTTTCAAAGGATATCCCCTCAGACTAATGTCAGACCTCTTATTAGAAACAATGTGAGCAAAGAAAGAATGGGAAAATATATTCAAAGTGTTAGGTGAAAAACAATTTCAACCAAGAATACTATATCCAGCAAGAATACCCTTCATATGGGGAAAAAAGACAAAAACCTTCTCAGATAAACAAAACCTGAATTTACTAGCATCAGACCAGCTCTTTAAGAAGTGCTGAAGTGAGTGCTATACCAGGAAAACTAAAGTCGGACACACAGAAATAAGAGTATAAAAAATAACCAAAATAATGGCCAGCCTAATGGTAGGGACAAGTCCAGAGTTGAATGTTAACTTCCAGAGTTTAAATGGAAAGATCAGACCACAGTAACATTGTCAATTCAGTAGAAGAGAGATTAATTACATGTGACTGAACTAGTGAAATAGAATTTTTACTTTAGACTAAAACATTACTGATTTCCTTCAATGCTTTGATTTCCATATTTAAGGATTTTTGTCTTCTCTTGAACTGTTAATAGATTCATCTACCTATGATTTGAACTGAATCATAACCTTTTTCCTTGCTTTAAGTTTTAAGCGAACTATCCTTAACATTTTTAAATTTTTTTCAGAATTATTTTATTTAACTTTATTTATTTATTTTAATTTGACCAGAGAAGGACAGAGTGAGAAAGAGAGAGAGGAAAGGTGAGGGAGCAGGCTGCCAAGTCCTGAACTTGGACAGGGTTGGCTATGTGGAGGTCCAACGCCTTTAACTACCACACCACCTGCTGGCCCCAACATTTTTTTATTTTGATCTATTAAAACTAAAACTGTTATTCTTGAAATTAAAAAATGCATTAAAAATGCATTAATAACTCTTTGATGACTACAATAAGGTATATAGCCCCAGCTAGATGCTACTTTATAGTATATTCACTTTACTCACAGAGGTTTATGCCTAAAGTCAGATATGTGTTCATAGATCAGCTGTGCTTGCTATTGAAGGTTTTTAAATTAATTAAGATCTTTAGTGAATCAATAAATATTTTTAAAAAAGACATGGCAAACAACTGTAGATACCAGAGACAGTGTGGGAGGAAGGGGGGATTTGATAGATGGTGAGAGTTAGGAAATCAAGGGGGGGAATATATAAGAAGAAATAGAAAATTATTTGTTGATGATAACATGTATGGTAATATCCTTGATTGAGCCAATATATAATGTATTCTGGAAGGAAAATCTCATTTTGTATACTGTATTGATGTACAGTGAATGAATGTAAGTAAATATACTAAAATAAATAAATAAACTTAAAAAATAAAAAGGAAAGTTAGAAGAGGGAAAAGAGAAGGGACAAAAAGATAAGAAGATTAAAAAGAAATGCTCATCTTCCATTTAAAATAAGAGATTGAGGCTTCTCATTTCATTCTATGTTTTCTAGTACTTGAATTTTAATACTAAAAATAATATCAGTCCATAGTTATTGGGTCCTTACTATGTGCCAAGAAAAATACTATGTATTTTTTCACTTTATTGTTTTATTTTTATCTTCATTATAATCTTTTTAGAGACTACTTTATTATGTAATTATTTGCATTTTTCAGATGAGGAAACTAAGAATAAAAGAGATTCAGTAATTTGAAGAAGGATACATATCTAATAAGTAGCAATTCTAGAATTTGAATGAGGTATTCTGACTCTAAGGCCATCCTCCTTCCCTTTGTCATGGAAAATGTGGTTTTGTTTGTACACTCAGAGAAGAACAAGTGTATGTATGTCTAAGGGTAAGACTGATTTACAGAAGAACTAGAGAGAAAATGTGCCCCTGTATTCTTTTTCTAACTTATCCAACTCTGACAAAGCATAGGGTCTGATGGGTTTTCACAGGTTACCTGCATGCTCACTCTAAGAGTGGCCCTCAACAGGTTCCATTTTACATGTTGTAAAACAAGAAAGTTTTTGAAGGTGATTTCCTAAATTTCCTCTGTCATTCTTTTGTGTTTCCTCTCATTACTCGCATAGAAACCTTGTTTTCAATTTGTTCTTTCTCTACCTGGTTCAGGACAGTTCCATTGTAGCCCTGAACCAACACCTCCTTCTTGGATCACTGACTCTGTCCAATGCCCAGTTGCTGTTTTTCTGGCAACATTTTTTGGCTTCTCCTTTAATCATACACCTCAGTGTAGTGGAATGCAACTTTATTGATGTAGGTGTTTACTGGGAGAAAATGATAAGGGCATAAGTGGATAGCCCACTAAACCTTTTCTGAATCAGCATATAAAGCTATGGGTGACTGTTAAAGACAAGCACAAGCAAGAAGAGGTAATGTATTAGCCTCCTGTCAGTGCTATAACCCAATATCATAGCACTGACGGCATACCACACCTGTATTATCTTACAGTTCTGTAGGTTAAAGTCTGATCCAGGTCTCACCGAGTTCAAATTGAGGTATTGAAAGGGTTATGTTTCTTTCTGGAATCTCCAAGGAAAATCCATTTCTTTGTCTTTTCTAGCATCTGGGGGCTGCCTGCATTTCTTGGGTCATCATGGCCTCTCTCTTTTCTATCTTCAAAGCCAGCAATGTGAGTTCAGTTCTTTTCATGTTGCAGCTCTCTGACACTTCTTCTATTGCCGAGCCTCTCTATCTGATGACAGCTTGGCAATACTCTCATCTGTGAAAAGCTCCTGTGATTAGTTTTCATCCATAGAGATAACCTGTGATTATCTCTCCATCTCAAGGTCTGTAACCTTAATCACACCTGTCAAGTCCCTCATTTGCAGGTTCTAGGACTAGGGCATGGACATATTTGAGGCTATTATTCAGCCTGGCACAGTACAAACTGCCTCTCAAACAGAGGCGTGCTGTGAGTTTGCATTCAAGATAAGGATGTGACCCCTGTGGCTGTTCCTTCTTATAGGGCAAGGATGAGATCTGTTTTGTGAGTGGAAGATTTAGGATTTAGGAAGATTTAGGTTCCAGCTATCTTCAGGATTTGTATGATAAAGTCATTTGCCAGATAACAGGGGACTGTGAGAACCAGTAGTAAGTTGGAAATTTTAATTTTCCATAAGGAGTTGGATTTGGGTGCAGCCCCTCTTACTGGGAGAAATGGTGGGACTCACAACCCCACTGGGCTCATTGTGTGGGACAGCTAGCAGGAGTAGCCCAGGTCATTTTACAACAGTTCTGTTTGCTGTTCTACTCAACCACCCAAAGAGTGCTCGTAACGTGCAGAAATGTGTAAAACTCGGTTTGTGTATGTGTATGAATTAAATAAAGATCTGCATGAAATAATTTGGGAAACCTTAACAAAATTTTTGTAGCACTGGGCTGTAAGAACCTTCCTACTGGGACCTCCATTATTTTTTTTTCCTTCTAAGTCCAACAAAGTTTGCCCTCTCCATGGCGATGTGCATGAGTGCCCTAATTTGATATGAAGACACACTCATTAAGAACCCCACTTTTTCATTCACTCAGATATTTGTGAAATCTTGAGTCAAGCCCGATGCTATAATGTGGGAGTGTAGAGAAGAAATCAGGCACATTTCCTTACCCGTGAGAAACTCTAGCAGAGGAGTAGGACAAATTAAAAAATAATAATAACTAAAATAAATAACCAAGACTACATGATTAGGGCCATACCGTAGGTTGGTCTTGATAACCCAAAGACTGGTTGCTTCACCCAGAACCTTTGCCATGCCTCTTCTGGCACTGGGCATGTTCATAGTCAGCTGTGGTCAGGGAGCCTGAATACGCACCAGACTTCCCTGCTAAGCAGCTAGAGGAGATTGGAAAGTCAGAAAACTCTCCAAGGTTCTGTCCAATTGGCGTAATAATAGCAAACTCATAGGGTTGTCATGTGTATTCAGAGAAACAAATTGGAAAACGCTTGCCAAACTTTTTTTTAAAAAAAATAACCTAGAGAATAATGGCATAGAGCTGGAACCAGACTACTCAGACAAACCATGGGGAGCACCATATGACACTGAAGCTCCTTTGCCCGATTTCGATTTCCTCAGTTACAAAATTTAAATACCAATAGTACTTACCTGGGAATATGGGGAAAGCACTTAGAATAGTGTCTGGTATCAGATAGGTATCCACAAATTTATGTTATTATATTAGCATCAGAAAAGTACTGGTGATACAGTGATTTAAATTCTACTAATTATTATTATGCTGTTGTTATACTATTATTATACTATTGTTGTTATACTATTATTATTATAGTATTATTATTATTTTTATTCTAAAGCTTATTGGATTCAGGTGTAACTACCCAATGTGTTCCGTTCTTCTGTTGTTCTTCATCCTTCTGTCCTTCTGTTCCTTTTTTCCTTTTTCTCTGTTGTACCCCTCTCCTTTCTCCTTCCCTTCCTTTCTCTCTTCACTTCTTAGCTTTTTTTTCTTTGCTTCTTTTCTATTTTCTACCCTTCCTTTCTTGTTTCCTTCCACAATCATGCCCCAACCTTGTACTGTGAATCCAGTCACTATCCCTCTGGCTTTGACAGAATGAGGCACAATGTGCACATTAGGGAATTGAAGAAAAATGTATGTCAGTGAATTGAGCCATGGGAATTAAGGTCCTAAAGGGAAAAGCTTGGAGCATATTAGGAAACCACATAGACTTTCATTAAGCTAACTTGAAATGAATTAGAGGGACCAGCAGTTAGCATAATGGCTATGTCACTGGACTCCCACATAGTCGACCACGGTTTGAGTCCCGGACCTGGTGACTTAAAATCATGTCTGGTGTGTGTGCGTGTGTGCCCAGGATCCCGAGAGGAGAATGCAGGAGAAGGGACTGCGGCGTGGCCATCCCCCCTGGGGCGTGATTTCTCACTTTCTGTCTCTCTGTCTCTCTCTGTCTGGCGAGCACATGCACCTTATAGCAAAACCTCTCCAAAAAAAGAAAAAAGGAAAAAATTAGATAGGGGCATATGCATAAGCTCCTGCACAGGCTGACCTAGGGACTGCATATTCTTCAGGCCTGGTTCATCTGGTTTTGTCTAATTCCAGCATTCATGTTATAGCCACTATGATGCTCTACCTCTAAACTAACAAATTTTACAATGAAGAAACAGTCTGAGGAAATCGTTGGACCCAAGGCCCTACCCAAGAGATCATGACAAAACTAGCAATCAAACACAAATTCTGGATTCCCAGTCCAGGGTAATTAATTTTCATGTCTGTGGAAAAAAATAGTAAAAATGAATACAAAACTTGGCCTTAACAAATCTAAAGTCCAGGGGAATAGTATAAGTGCAGCAATAACATAAGTGAGGAAAATAAAAATATACAGCACTGAATGCCCTAAGAAAGTTGAAAAAGGGTTTCAGGAAAAAATGCCAGTGAAAATATAACAGGGTAACTCGAACAACTGACTAGATGCTATGTTATATAGTAAATGATCAGGGAAGGCCTCCTTGAGGAGGTGAGATTTAAACTGTGTCCTGAATGCCAGCGCAGAACGCTGAGCAATAGCTCTAAAGCAGAATGGGAAGAAGGCAGGTCACCTGTAGCCCAGGGAACGGGGAGAGGCATGGAGCAGTGAAGTCAAATGGATCAGACATCTGAGGGAAAGTCGCTAGCATTTATTACCAGTGCAGTGGGAAGCCATGAGGACAAAATAAGGAGGTTTTCTTTCTTTTCTTTACTTTTTTTTTAGAATTAATTTATTTAACTTTATTTGTTTATTTACTTATTTTAATTTGACCAGAGCAGATCAGAAAGGGAAAGTGAAAAAGCAAATCACCAGGTCACGGACTCAAACTGTGGTCCACCATGTGGGAGTCCAGCGCCCTCAACCACCATGTGATCTGCCAGTCTCATAAACAGTGTTTTTATAAGGCCACTCTGCTGTCAGTACAGAATGGGTTGTAAAGGGCCAAATGCCCAAGTAAAGAGATGAGTAAAGAGTTGATGTGGTTGTTCCAATGAGAGGGTGGTAGCTTAGTCAGAGGAGAGGTGAGAACAATGATTGGGAGTTTGTTGTCTAGAGGTGAGAACAGTGAGCAGATTGGAAGTTCATTGTCATGTGGAGATAAAAGGCAAGTATGCAAGCTTCATAAGTGTAAGAATTTACTGTTTAATATCGATTTCCTTTATGCCTAAATAGTGACTAGCATGTAAATATTAGTTAAAGAGGTGAATTAACTGAAAGTGGAAAGGAAAAAAGTGTGAGATATCAAGAACAACTCAGGTTTCAGTTTTATTAAGTGGATGGATTGTTGGACCATTTACTAAGGATTTGGGAGAAACAAGACACATTGAAAGTTGTAAGCCAGGGGACCAGCAGATAGCATAGTGGTTAAATTGTTGGACTCTCACATGGCCACAGTTCAAGTCTTGGGCCTGTTGGCTTGAAAATCACACTAGGTGCGGGTGTGTGCATGCTCAAGATCCCAAGAGGAGAAGGAATTACATCATGGCCATTCTCCCTAGGGGTGATTTCTCACTTTCTCTCTCACTGTGTCTATTTTTCTCTCTCTCTCTGCATGTGCCCTAAGGCTAAAACGTCTATAAAAAAAAAAAAAAAAAAAAAAAAAAAGACTTGTAAGCCTGAGATGAATCCTGAACTTTCAAGTGGAGAGATCTAGTAGGCATGCAGTGGGAATCTGGTCCCCTGGAAAGAACCCATTTATAAACCTTTTCCCATAGAGATTATTTAAGATTATTGGTTTATGTGCAATCACCTAGGGAGAGAGCCCTGGAGCTCTGAACTTGTTGTTTAAACAGAGAAGGACCTGGGAAAAGTTAGAAAAGTCAAGAAGGGAATGCTCGTTTGCCTGAAATGGTGTTTGGCAATCACATAAGATGAGGATAGTATTAGTAGTAGTTAGTAATGATTATAAAAATACCAGCTAATATTAATTAGAACTTATTCTATATCTACCACAGAGTACAAATATTATGTAAGTTTACACATTTAATCCTCATATGAAATCTGAGGCCTGACGGCCTGCCACCATCTAACTTATAGTTCTGAATAAGCAAACTCAAGAAGTAGAGAAGTAATAGGAATCCCATTTTCATGCAAATTGTCCCAATGAATAACAACAAAAAAAAAAAATGTGGAAGAAAATGACCTGTAGTTTTTGTATTCCTGAGAGAAGACTCTGCCTTTGAACATGTCTATCTCTACCACAGTCAGAATGACTAAGTTTAAAAAAACAATAATGTTAAGTGCTGGCGGAGGTGTGGTGAGAGGGGAACTCTCTTACACTGCTGGTGGGAATGTAAATTGGTACAGCCACTGTGGAGAACAATTTGGAGATTCCTCAAAAATCTACAAATAGAACTACCATATAATCCAGCAATCCCGCTCCTTGGTATCTACCCAAAGGACAGAAGAATACTTAATTGGAAAAGTGCTTGCACGTTGATGTTTATTGCGGCACTGTTCACAATTGCTAAGTAATGGAAACAACCCAAATGCCCACGAACAGATGAATGGATGGAAAACTGTGGCACATATACTCAATAGAATACTATTCAGCCATTAAAAAAAAAAAAAAAAAAAAAAAAAAAAACCCTGACTTTTGACAGGAACTGAACGAATATGGAAGATTTACTGCTGAGTGAAACAAACCAGGCTATAAAGGAGAGGCATTGTATGTCCCCACTTTGTATATACTGAGTGTCCACACTCTGTAACTGAAACTAATTGACTAAAGGATGTAGAAACACAGCATATAGTTGTAAATACCAGATATACTGTGTGTTAAAGAGGAGGGTCTGAGGAAGGACATTTAGAAGAAAAATAGGAGGCAAAGCATTAATAGCACGAAGAAATGTGGTATTATCTGTTGAAGACATTTTGTAGTTTTATCAACTGTACTAGGGAGAAATGTTCACCTGTTGAAATATCCATTTTGTAAGCCAAATAATAATGTGATTGAATGTATAAAAGAAAATGAAAAAAAAAAGAAAAGAAAAGAAAAGAAAAGAAAAGAAAAAAAAAGAAAAAAAAGAAAAGAAAAGAAAAGGAAAATGTCTATCTCTACATTTAGAAGAGAGGTAGATACGCCTGGCTCAGTATACAACAGCCGCAGCTTTCTGTAGTACTCCACAGGAATAATTCATGGCCTGTGTTGATGGCTAATTTCTGACTGGCAGGATGGGGCTTAAGCAACACTTTCATTTTTAGAAAAATTCTGCCTTCAGGAAATGTAATTCTCCATCCCAACACCTAAGACAATATTCTTTCAATGAAGAGTTTCTGTGTGAGTCCCCTCTCATGGTATCCCTGTGGCTGCTGTAGGCAGGCATTATTTTTATTTCCTATATGTCTGGCACAGCACTGAACACCACAGTGTGCCTTTATTAATGTTATTATCTAATATAATTAAAAAGTAGTATTAACCAAACACATTATTAACTAAACTATATATTTATTTTTATAAACCAACATTATTTTTAAGGCTTTAGCCATAGAGTGAGTGTACTCTCTGGAGAGACAGAGAGAGACAGAGAAAAGGAAAGTGAGAAATCACCCACCAGGGGGTATGACCACACCGCAATCTCCTCTCCTCCATTCTCCTCCTGGGATTTTGGGCACAAAAGAACATGCGCCTGGCATGAGTTGCAAGTCACTGGGTCTGGGAGCTGAACTGCAGTTGGCCATGTGGGAGTCCAATGTCTTAACTATCACATCATTATGACCCCTAAAGCAACTTTTAATTGCGACAAACCTGTCAAGTATGTAAGTGTATCCCAACCTGATCCTCCTTTGCTGACATCCAGACTGAATCAGGAATTCTCCAAGACAGGTGATGTTATCTCCTCAGTCCTTGCTCATCAGGTGGCCCTGCCCACCTCCACCCTTGCTTTTCTCTGCTGGAAGGCATCCTGGGGGTTGGGAGGGTGAGAAAGGGATAGAAGGATATTTCATGCTGACATACCACCCACCTTTGCCAAAAAGTACACAGTGCTTTATCCATAGTCTTTCATTTAAATCTGAAATGATCTCGTGATACAAAGTATCATTATGGAACCAGCAGCTGGCAAAATGGTTATGTCACTGTACTCCCATATGGTCAACTGAGGTTTGAGCCCCAGACCCAGTGGCTTAAAACTCACATCAGGCATGTGTGTGTGTGGCCAAAGTCCTGAGAGGAGAATAGAGGAAAAGAATTGTGGCATGGTGATCCCTTTGGAGAGTGAGTTCTTGCTTTCTGTCTCTCTTTTTCTGTCTGTCTCTCCAGGCAAGCACACGTGCCCTTAGCAAAGATCTCACTTAAAAAAAAATAAAAATAATTGATTCTGGCACTAGGGGTTGCATGTATCCCACACAAATTCATGTACTGAAATATGGTTGCTTTTATGATGGTACTAAGGAGGTAAAAATTTGATCTATGATATTAAGAAATAGAGTCTTGGAGGTAAGGCATGGGACTCTCATGTGGCCAAGCACAGTTCAAGTCCTGGACCCAGCAGCTTGAAACTCATGCTGGGCACGTGTGCTTGCATGCTTAAAATCCTGAGAAGAGAATGGAAGAAAAGGGACTGTGGCATGGTCATTACCCCCGAGGGATGATTTCTTACATTCTGTCTCTCTGGAAAGTGCATGGGCTGTACAGCAAAATTCTCTCTCTTAAGAAAAGAAGTAAGGGGACCAGCAGTTGACATAATGGCTGTCACTGGACTCCCATGTAGTCAACTGCAGTTCAAATCTGAGACCCGGTGGCTTAAATTCACGCCAAGAGCGTGTGCGTGCCCAAAATCCCGAGAGGAGAATGGAGAAGAGATTGTGGTGCGGCCATCCCCCCTGGGGGGTGATTTTTGCTTTCTGTGTTGCTGTCTCTCTCTGTCTTTATGGTGAGCGCACGTGCCCTATAGCAAAAACCTCTCCAAAAGACAAAAAGAAGTATGGTCTTGGGGAGGTGATTGGGATTAGATAAGAGCAACAGAGTGAGGCCACTATGACTGAATAATCATGAATTCATAAGAAAAGAGATGATGACCAGAATGGACACACGCTCTTGTCCTTTTGCCCTGTGCCACCTTGGAACCATGTAGAGTTCCCACCACCAAGAAAACTCTCACCAAATGCAGCCATAGGACCTTAGATTTTGAACCTCCAGAACTGTGAGCTGAATAAGCCTTTGCTGTATGTATGTGTGTGTGTTTTCTTTAATTTGCTAGAGGGCATGTGTGTTCACCAGAAACAGACAGACAGAAAGAAAGAGAGAGAGAGAAAATTAGTATAAGAATTATACAGAGACCAGCGGTTGGCATAATGACTGTTGCTGGACTCCCAACATAGTCAACCATAGTTTGAGTCCCAGACCTGGTGGCTTAAACTCATGCTGGGTGCATGTGCATGCATGCCCAAGATCCCTAGAGGAGAATGGAAGAAAAGAGATTGTGGCATGGCCATCCCCCCTGGGGATTTTGGGCACACACACACACACACACACACATACATGCCTGGTGTGAATTTTAACCCTCCAGGTCCAAGACTCAAACCACAGTCGACTACGTAAGATTTCAGCAACATAACCATTACTCCATCTGGTGGTCCTATCATAACATTGTTTATGAAAGCTCATTCTACCCTGAGCTTTTATTTTAAATTTTGCTACTGAGTTTTTATTTTAAATTTTGCTACAGAGCACATGAACTTGCCTGAGAGAAACAGATGAAGATCAAGAGAGACAGTAAGAGGAAAAGTAAAAACTTACTCCCCCAGGGGGATGACTATGCTGCAGTCCCTTCTCCTCTGTTATCATCTTGGAATTTTGAACATGCATGCACAAGTGCCTGCTGTGCTTTTTCAACTGCCAACTCTGAGATTCACACTGTAGAGTTGGCCATGTGGGAGTCCAGCAACTTAACCACATGCCACCTGCTGGCACTGCTATGAGCTTTTAAGAATTCAAAACTATTATCTCCAAATGCCCAGTAAATGGTTCCATTTGAATTGCAGTTGTCTTCGACTCCACGTATCCAGGACTGGCTTCATCACAGTCATCTTCAAGCTGCTATTCCTGTCATCTTCCCAGCCTTCAATGGACACATGGCTGTTCACAGAGCTCCCCGTTCAATCATGCAGGTGGTCCCATCCTCAGACCCCCTACGCCCACCCGGGGATCACTCTGGGACCTAGATCTCCTTCTTCTGTGTAACTATCTTTGCCTAGATCAGCTCTTCTCTTAGGCCAACTCCCATGAGAGCCTACATCTTGTCTCCTTGAATTTCTCACTCCAATCTTCCGCCCGTAGTACACTCTGTGAGGTTTGTGTGATTGCTCATTCACCCAAAAAGACTCTAGGTCACTCGAGGACCCACACGTTGTCTTTTAGCCCTCAGATACCCCAGGACATGGTTCCTAGCACACTGTGGTGCTCAGGGAATGTTTGTGTTTTCTGGACCACTGAGTGAAAGAGATGGAGAAGAAGGAGGCGCGGAAGTGAAAAGATAGTCACATTGAACTACAGGTCTTTTAAATTGTTTGTAACTAATGAGAGGAAATAAGTCAGGAAAGCTGACATATACCATAGCATACTGCTATGAAAAAAATGACTTTTCCTATATATATAAAACTGACATTTATCACAAGAATTTTCTGCATGAAACAACTGTGTGTGTGTGTGTGTGTGTGTGTATGTGTGTGTGTCAGAGAGAGAGAGAAAGAGAGACAAAGAGACTGAGATTGAGAAAGAAATGAAGAGCAATCATGAGCTTCTTGTATGTATCAAGCTTACAAAAGCATACTTGGGGCGAGCTGGTGATATGATGGTTAAAACAACTGGATACCACATAGCCAACTGCAAAGTTTGAGTCCTGGTCCCAGAAGCTTGAGAAACATGCTTGGTTCATACATGTGCATGTGTGCCCAAAATTCCAAGGGTAGAGATGGAGGAGAAGATATTGCTGTGTGGCTATTCCTTGAGGGAGGTGCTTTCTCACTTTCCCTCTTTCTGTCTCTCTCCAGTAAGCAAAGGCACCCTCTGGCAAATTAAAAAAAAAAAAAAAAAAAAAAAAAAAAAAAAGAAGAAGAAGAAAAAAATAATAAAAAGAAAAGCATGTAGATATAGGTATAAGTAGGTTTTTATATGTTATATATAAAAGGTTCTAATCTTTGAAAAGCCTAGAATTAGGATGTGGTTGAGCCAGCATCAGATCCCAGATTCACCTAGTTGTAAAATCCAGACTCTTATCCTAAAGGGAAAATTGTGTGTGTGTGTGTGTGTGTGTGTTTGGATGCTAGGCTGGTCTAATCAGATAGTTAAAATGGTAGAAGAATCTGAGAGTGTCTGTCTTTCCTGAGTTGGTCCTTTTATGTGAGCACGTCATTCAAGGGCTGGTTTGGAAGAATAAGAAAGACTGGGTTTTGTTATCAGAGTGCATTTGACATCATCCAAAATGCATGTTATACCCTGAAAGTGGTAGAAAAACTATTTGTAGCTGGAAGAATTTAACAAAAGGTACATCTCAGGATCAAAAGAGGAAATGAGAATGAGAGTGCTCAGTGAATGAGAGTGGAAGTGATATTTGAAAATACAAGTCCGGGTGGTGACCAAAGGAAATAACTATCTGGGTCTTACTCAAAGGGCCAGGGTGTTTGTAAGCATACAGGTGAAGTGCCCACTCAGATAAAATATGCTGATAGTAAATGAATTAGAAACTCAAAAGTTTTCATCTGTGCTGCAGTTTTACCTTAAAACATTTGTTTTTGTTTGTTTGTTTGTTTTTGTTTTTGTTTTGTTTTTCCTCAGTCAAGAACTAGAGTGAACTAGCAGTGCCTCTATGACAGGCACAAGGCTGTGCATCAGGGACCTGTGAACATGGCAGATATGGCCCCACCTTGAGGAGGACATAGAGATACGCAGTAAAGGCTGACAGGACAGGAGTGTGACTCTGGAGCAATGGCTAACTCTTCCCAAGGGAAATGAAGGAAGAGACATGAAAGATGGCTTATGTGGCTGGGCAGGAAGGGAAAGAGGCTGAAGCTCTGAGGGGAGAGAGGTCTCCGTGTAATGGGCCTTGGGCAGTGGTGAGAACTGGGCCCATTAATTAATGTCCATTTCACAAAAGGAGAAACTGAGAAGCTGAGTAAGTTAGATTGATTGTTGGGTTATTCATTTTCAAGTCATAAAGGGGTCCCATAAGCAGTATCCTAACATATTTGTGGTGGTATTTTTCAAAAGAACTACTTCCTTCTTTGTAGTTAGGAAGAATGACCTTCATTTTGCAGAGAGTATAGCTATCATTTCTGAGAAGAAATAAAATGCAAACGAGTATATAGCTCATAGATGGTTTTGATGTAGATGCCCATATTTAGTATCAGAGGTTCTTGACTCAAGTCTTAGCCCTAATATGGGAAAGCCATGGAAGGTTGCCAAGTCTTAGTTTCCTCATCGATCACATCTGTCAATAAAACACACCTGTGTGTACATACATGCACACATAACTAATATTAAGGTTAGAGAAGAGGATGGCATGAAAAGGGGATGACAAAAAGTGGAATAAACAATTTAAGTGTCCATGACTAATCATGTCACTGAGTTGCCTGACTCTTACTCACTACACTCTTTGGTAGGGACCATCTCCAAGAAATCTCTTCTCAAGCCGCAGACTGGAGGCGGTAGTCTCCCCAACTCCCACATTGCTCAGCGAATACTCAGGGTATGCTACTTTCCTTTAGAAGAGTCTCTCTCTTTGACCACATTGATCTTTTAGGGGGAAAGCTTTTGGTCTAGTCTGTCTCTGTAATTCCTTGGCCCTAACACAGGGCCAAGAGTTAGCACTTGGTCATTTGGTTATGAATCCTATTAAGTTATAACTTCATCAAGGAATTCTATAAAAACTCAGGCTTCCCCCATGTAAACAGAACTGGCAGTGATGCAGTAGACACCACAGAGATCAGCACTTTGTCTCTGACTGAGATATTTAATAAAACCAGAGCATCCAGGTGAGTTTCAGGTCATTAGTCACATAAGGATACTGGTTTCCTCCATCATTTCTTTTTTTTTTTTTTTAAATCATTTATTTATTTATTCATTCATTTTTAATTTGACCAGAGAAACACACACACAGAGAGAGAGAGAGAGAGAGAGAGAGAGAGAGAGAGAGAGAGAAGGTGAGAAAGCAAGCCACCAGGTCCAGGACTTGAACCATGGTCAGCATGTGGGAACATCCAGCGCCTTAACCACCACGCCACCTGCTGGTCCCTCCTCCATCATTTCTTTACCCACAGAGTTTTCAACCTGCCACAGACAATAGAGAATGGGCTGCTGTTGACTTTGGAAAGTTTTATAGTTTTTCCCTCCACAAAAGAATGGATCACATGATTATTATATGTGCTCAAAAACAGATGCATCTTCTCTCCTGAATTCAGCTTGATTCTTTTCTGCCAGTTTTCATCTTGCCTTCCTGAGAGGCTGACAGGGTAGAAGCCACGGGCAGTTTGTGTTCCTCTCTGTTGCATGTTGCATTTCCCTTTCTTTCCGCTACTGTATTGTAGTTTTCCATGCTAGAGAAGCTGGTGATTGGTGGGGCAAGGAGGCCAGACCCATACATCTGTTGGATCAGAGCTGCCTGGTATCTGGCACATTCCAGTTAACCCCAATTTAGCACTCTTTGAGCCCTAGTATCCTCAAGACATGGGGCTTAGTGAGGCCAGAGGGAGGCAACAGGTTCAAAAGAGTGAGCCCGTCCTTCTCATGAGGAATTCATACATACTATTCTCCAGATAACTTTGTAAAAAAAGAATTATTTTATTTAACTTTATTTATTTATTTATTTTAGTTTGACCAGAGAGGGACAGAGTGAGAGGGAGAGAGAGCAAAAGTGAGAAAGCAAACCACCAGGTTTGGACTCGAACCGTGGTCAGCCATGTGGGAGTTCAATGCCCTTAGCCACCAGGCCACCTACCAGCCTCTCCAGATAACTTTTTATTTTATTGTTTTGAAGGATTTTGTGTCCATATATAGCTGAGATTGGAGGTAGGTGAGAGGACACTAGAATGTAGATTATTAGGAATTAAAGGGAGATTTGATGTTTTAAAAGTCAAAAACTCTTAGAGCCAGCAAGTGGCGAGGTGGTTAAGGCACTGGACTCCCATATGGCTGATGACAGATTCAGCAGCTTGAAAATCACACTGGGTATAAGTGTGCATGTGCCCAAAATCCCGAGGGAAGACTGGAAAAGAAGGGGTTGTGGTCTGGCCAATCCCCCCTGGTGGATAATTTCTCATTTTCCCTCTCTCTTTCTCTCTGGCAAGTGCATGTGACCAATGGCAAAGTACCTAAACAAAAATCCCAAAAATCAATGAACAAAGTAACAACCAATTTTGGACCTCCTCGATGACATTTGCCTTAGAAGAAGTTCTCCCAGTGTCTCCCTGAATGTGTCTAGGACAGGGAACTCATCACGCTAATGTGCCCAGGATTATCAGTGGGCTCTCTCTTTCTCTCACTTCCACCTGCTACATGGGTAGTCTTCCTAGGAAGTGAAGTTGGAGATTGGTTTCTCCCTATGCCTTTCCTGTAAGGAAAACCTTTCTTATGTGGCCTGGTTTTAGTTCCTTCCGAGGCCCAGTTTCCTCCCCTCAGTGTATTCCAGTTGGTCCTGAAGGCCAGCCTTCCGATCATGATGAAGTGTTCTGACATCGCACTGCTATTTGTCTCACCAGGAACCAGGTGATACCCCATCAGAATTGGTGAGATATATGCTAAGAGTCTCTGCCTCAGTCGGCTGTAGCATCTGTTTGTCTCATGGAGTTATTTGAGTCCCCCCACCCCCCAACTCTTTGGACTGCCTATAGGATGCAAGAGATATGATGACAATGGTTTTATTTTCTCTGTTGGGTTGTCAGAAAGGTCATGATGCACTTTTGCATAGAAAAATACATCATAACTTTTCTGATGACTCAATAGTTACAATAAAGACTGTGCTAGGATTTTGATCACTCTCTGCTACTATGATTTAATGCCCAGTTGGTGTTGGAGAATCACAGCTCTGCAATGAGTACAGGAGAATGATAGATGTCTTAAGAGTCAGAAGTCTCAGGTTCTACAAGTTTTGCCACAAACCTTCCTTGTGACACTTGTCACCAAAGGAGTTACTCTGTGATATAAGCTACTCTAATGATCACAAGTATTAGTGAGATAAAGCTTTTATGGTGAAACTACTTTATTCTGGAGAATGTACACTTTATTTAACACTTAACTACCAAAGTTACAGAACTTTGAGCATTTCACTCATTTGCTCATAACCTTTTATATCTCCATCAAGAGTTGATACCAAACAATCGATTTGGCTTTCACATCTTGTTCCATTATAGCTTTCCCATTTCTTTTTAGCCTCATGCTCTACTCCATCGAGTGTCTATGGTTTTGAAATCAAAATGTCTCCTGATAGGATAGGAAGTATGAAGACTTTAAATTCTGGTTCAAGTACATCATAGTAGTCCATATACCATTGATACACTGTATGTGTTTCTCACGGATATTCTATATTAGCTCTCATTCTCAGTTTTTGTGTCTGTAAATGTGATACTGGACAGCTTGAATTGTGTTCCTCCAAATTCATATATGGAGATGCTAACTCTCAGTAGCTCACAATGTGAGGTATTTGAAAATACAGCCATTGCAAATGTAACTTTGTATACTAAGATTAGACCATAATGGAATAAAATGGGCCTATAATCTGATGATGGATTTTTTTTTTTTTTTTGGAGAGGTTTTTGCTATAGGGCCCATGTGCTCTCCAGACAGAGAGAGAGAGAGAGAGAGAGAGAGAGAGAGAGACAGACAGACAGACAGACAGAAAGCAAGAAATCACCTCCCAGGGGGGATGGCCACACAGCAATCCCTTTTCCTTCATTCTCCTCTCGGGATCTTGGGCACGTACACACATGCGCTCAGCATGAGTTTTAAGCCACTGGGTCCGGGTCGCGAACCGTGGTCGACTACATGGGAGTCCAGCGACATAGCCATTACACTAACTGCTGATCCCGATGATGGATATTTTTAAAAAGAGAGAATTTGGGGGCCAGCCCATGGCATGATGATTAAGGCAGCTGGATCCCACTGAGAATCATGGCAGGCACATGTGCATGCTTGCTCAGAATTCCCAGAGGAAAATGGAGGAGAAGAAATTGCAACATGATCATCTCCTCGGAGGGGTACGTTGTCTCTCTCTCTCTCTCTCTCTCTCTCTCTCTCTCTCTCTCTGAGAAGCACACATACCCTATAGCAGACTTAAAAAAAAGAGAGAGAGAGAGACAGAAAATGTGGAGGCAGACAGGTGAGGGGGAATACTCCATGAAGATAAAAACAGAGAGTGGGGTGCTTCTTCACAAGCAAGGAATAACAGATTTCCAGTAAAACCACCAGAACTTGAGAGAGAGATGTGAAGCAGACTCTAACAGCCCCTGGAGGATTGCAACCTTGCCAACACCTTGATCTTGTATTTCTAGCCTCCAAACTGTGAGACAGTAAATGTCTCTTTAAACTACTGAGCTTGTGGTATTTTGTTACAGCAAACCTAGAAAATTAATACAGATACTAATATCAAGTCTATAGGCTTAATTTTTAAGTGAGATTAGAGAGAACTATAACAATATTTGGTATAGAGTCTGACACAAAGTAAATATCTTGAATAAATAAGGAAATGAAAAATCACATAAAAAGCTATTTCCAGTGTGTCCTCATCATTATTGGGGAAACAAGATGTTGACCTCAAGAAGAAACATGCCAATTACTGTAAAGGCCAGAGTTCATCCCAAGAGACTGAGAGTCTGATGCGTGCTTCTCTGTACTGCTCTCAATTGTCCACACTCCAACATCAATGCTCGTGATGCTGTCTTTTGTTATCTTTGTATTTTAAGGATATCATGCAAGGAACGACAGCTTTGATTTAGAAAGAGAGAAGCTAAGTTCTGTTATCTAATCTAGTTATATTTATCGTTTCTCTCCACCTTGTCTGTTGCACCTGAGGGATCCTGCACAAAACCTTCATAGTTAGCCCGAGAAATAAAGCATTTACAAAGAACATTGGATCTCTGTAAATGTGGGCCTTTTAAATAGATCTGCCTTTAGAGTCTGTACTGGTCACCCTCCAAATATCACAGTGTCAGAAGAAAGCCGTGAGTGCTGACACCTATAAACAATTGAAGATCATATTTTATATATAACATTGGCAGTGATTAAAGAAAATAATACCTAATGTTGTGAGAGTTTAGGAACATGGGTTGGTGGGTATTTAAATTAAATGGAATTTTCAGTAGTGCAAACAGGGTATGTGTATCAAAGCTATACTTACGTGTGTATTCTGTAAGACAACAATTCCAATTCTAAGAGCCGACCCTAAGAAATAATATTGGATGTAAACAAAAATATCGTGCAAGGATGCTTATTACAATGACAGTTCTAAAAAGAAAAATTAAAATTGATTTAAATGGTTAAGAGGAGATGTCACCTTAATTAAATAAATTGTTTGTTAGATTGGTTAGTAAAACCTCTACAATAAATTCCTATGCAGATAATGAAAATGGTATGGCAAAAGGATAATTAATTTAAAATTACAATATATGAATTATTTGAGCTATGTCTATCTACATCTATGTTAAATTATATTTTAATCTATGACATTTAAGAGCAAAACATGTTATAGTCCTCTAGGTCTCTAAATAAAATTATTCCTACCACTCACCCTATAAAACTAGTCCTAAATTCATTATTGGACGTTAGCGAATTATATCAGTGGTATCCTCCACGAACTCTTAAGGTTCTTTGGTGCCATAATCTATGGAGGTTTTGGTTCCTTGTACAAATTTAGAGATGCACACTCTCACCCAGAGTCAGTAGCTCCATGTACCAAATATGACCTACAGGTCCTAAAACGGTCACTCTTAGCATGGCTTCCCTCCTGTACCTCCACACCACTGTTTCAGAGGCTAACCCGGAGCTCCCTGGAGCTCTGCAGAAACAGGATCCAAATCCTGAGCAAAAAGACCCAAAAATTCCTGGCAGATAGGGACCTCTCGCACGTTCTCAACCCTAAGCACTAACATCCATGACCTTCAAGTTTGAGACTGCCCTACTATAACCTTTCTTGCTGAGCTGAAATCTTTAAAGCTACAAAAGAAAATCCCTATTTATTGAGAGTGGTGAAATGGGAGAGAGTGGGTAAGAAGTTTCTTCCTGAAAAGACACAATGCTGCATTTTTCTTCTTTGGATAGAGGAAATAAGTGCTGAAATCAGTTCCTTTCCTTATACCCACTTGTTAGTTGGCTGGTTATACTCTGAGCCTCAACAGTCAGAGAACTTTGGACTCCTGCTCACCTTTTTCCTTTCAGCAGGACTTAGAGTAATTTGCTTAAATCCTTTTGCTTCAGTTTCATTATATATGAAGTTGGTATTTAAAATATGACCCAACAGGGGCCAGAAAGTGGCATGGTGGCAAGTCACTGGACTCCCACATGACTGACCACAGTTTGAGTCCCAGACCTGGTGGCTTGCTTTTTTACTTTATCTCTCTCTTTCCTCCTCCTCTCTCTCTGGTAAGCACACATGCACATAGCAAATTAAAAAAAAAATAATGATGATGATAAATAAAATGAAATCATGTTTAGAGATTATTTCGCCATAGGTCACATGCACTCAACCGACAGAGACAGGCAGAGACAATGAGAGGGAAAGTCAGAAATCACCACTCCAGGGAGGATGTTCACACTGCAACCCCTTCTCCGCTCTCCTCCTGGGGCTTTGGACATGCGCATATGTGTGTCTGGCGTGTTTTTCAAGCTGCCAGATCTGGGACTTAAACCGAGGTCGGCCATGTGGGAGTCCAGTACTCCAACCACTACACCACCTGGTGGCCCCTAAATGAATAGTTCTTAAAAAACATAATCCCACCAAATTACCTACTAAAGTATTGAGAAACAGACTGAGACAGGGAATAGCATGTGAAAATTTTACTGAAGGGAAAGATAGGTGTTCCAGCATCTTTGGAGGAAAAAAGGCAGTTGTGTGGAGCAGATGGAGAAGCTGGCTACAATGCAGTTCCATCAAAAGCACCTCCATGAAAAGCTCTGAAGCTGGGAGAGCCCTGCAGTGTGATTCCAAGTTGGGTTCAGGGACAGCTCATTATTGTCCCATAGAGATGAGTTGCGAGAGACAGGCCAGTCTTGGAAGGGTCCAGGAGTTTAGGAGACATTTCTTTACAGCTGAGTCAGGTCTTGGTGAGTACTGACAGCTGACCACTGCCTGCAAGACAGCTGTCCCCAGAGTTGGAACGTATGTCCTTCAGCCCTGATGGGGAGCACCTATGACAGTAGTTATATAATACAATGTTTGCAAAGAGAAATGATACCTAGTGCCTGGAACATACTCAGAGCTCCATAAACATTAGCATGCTGTGTTTCAGGTTTATTAATATGCTTGGACTTGTGTATGCTAAAATGTCAGCCTTGTTTAACTTGGAGGTGGGAATATGGCTGCTTGCTGTTTTCCTGTATGTTTCTCTATGCTTTTAATTTCACAGTTGTCTGTTGCCCTAGGCCACCTTCCAACTAGCTGGTACAGATATCGACAGATGTTAGACTTACTGATGCTAAGCTGTGACCTGTGAAGTGCATGTGTGTGGGGGACACACTGCTTTAGTCAGTGTTCTTGATACCAGTTTGTTACAGTTACTCTCTGTCCAAACATGTCCCCTTGACACCGCGTAGAAGCTGGTGCTTCAGAAGTACCTCATAAATATCTATTGGGTACCCAAGTAAATGAAAATCAAAATATCTCATGCACTGGTTGCATACATTCTTCTACCATTTACTTGATGATCCATGCCTTTTGTCATTCACTTCATCCTACCTAGTTCAATGGTGATCTATAAAATCCATACCTGGACCAAATATTATTCTAAGGGCACAGCCACTGCTAACAGTGGTCGCTTGAGATTAACGTGATGACACTCCGGACATCACTTGAGTGGATAAATCAAGCTTGAATTATCTATACTATAAAAACGAAGGTTAGCATAATAAAGATGACAGCAATCAGCAGCATCAAAGACAAACAGAGTTGCACGTTCGGGAACTTCAGAGTCCTCACTTGAGGGATGCACAATTCCAAATGATGATAACTTCATGAATGAAGGGCAGATCCAAGCTGTGGTCAGTTCTGCCTGCCCACATCCCAAGGTCAGCCTTAGGTGTATAAGAAGAGAGCCGAGGACCAATCCGTGCTGGGGTGACCTCCAATCAGCTGAGTAGGAGCTGTCAAACTCCGGGCTCAGCAGTGCACTGCATAGCGCACAGTACAGTAACACACTATACCCTTAGTGTTGACAACAGTTTTCACTGTCACCCTGCACCTTCTCAGGCTGACAACTTCAGTCCGAATACATTTCTGAATTATGAGCTACAAAACTACAACAAGTCTCAGCTACCTCGGGGTCTCTGGAGCTCATGATAACAGGCTGTAGGCCAATTGTAGGCAGGTTTAGGGAATAAGCGATAAGGCTTTTCGTTGTAATAGAGTATACAACACCTCTGCAAAAACAATGTAAACAAAACCAGAAAAGGTGTTTTAAAAGAGGAAGCAAGGTATGGTGAGACCTGGGTAAAAAGAAGCAAAATAGCATTTCAGGGTGATAATCTCAAAGGGGATCAACAAAAACTTAAAAGGAAAAGGCAATACTTGGGCTGGCTTCAGTGTACAGATAAAGAGGAGAATGTATTCTAAACAAAATTAACATGACCGAACAAAGAAAAACCACAGTACCTGTAAACAGGAGACGGGAGGGTCACGAGATAAAGTATGTAGAGTAGTCCTAGAACCTTTTAAATGTGAAGCTCCACATTAGTTATTATTATTGCTATCCATAGACTCCCTCTTGTTTGTGAGACACTATCTCAGTGTCTTTTTTCCTTGGAAAACATAGGGAAAGACATGTCTTGTTTTTCTCTGACACATGCACATACCAGTCAGCCTTTTTCTGATATTGTGTCAATGGTCCTTCTAAGCACACTTGACCTCTTATAATTATGTTGCTGGTTTTCGTAAGCATTAAATAACTGAAGGAGAACCACTGGTTGAGGTCAAATCATTTATCAGAATCAATAGCCTTGACTGACTCTGGGTAGATGCAATGCACTTTCTATACTGAAAGGTCAGAATCTGTCAACTAGCAGGAAATGCTGTAAGCTCAAATAATGCATGCCAGGATAGTATACAATGTTTATTGCACTGTCCAGGGGCCATCTTGAAATGTCCTCATTCCTCTCGTGTCTAAAATAGCCACTAGATGGCACTGCTATTTCAAAATGGATTGTCTTGGGGAAGAATGGACGCACCATCAGTACCTTCTGCACCCCCATCTTATTAATGTATCCATCATGGATGCAGACTGGACTCAAGAATTTGTTATTTGTTTTGTTTCACATCCCTTCAGTTTATTTCATCTAAAAAATGGAGGTAGTAATACCCCTTACTTAATGTTCTTGTGAGGATCATATTCAATAATAGATCAAAAGATATTCTGTAGACTCCAAAACACTGAATAGGTACTAATTTGTCAAATTATTACAAGTAAATGTAAATCAAATAAAGGAACACTTGAAGGATGGAGAGAATAGCTGATAATAATCACGACAGCTAAACAACATGAGTAAATCATGATGTGAAGAGACCAATGGCAAAGGATGGAGATATTGAAAAACTCCCTAAATTGTTTATCTCAGAAGAGCAACTGAGAGAGAGATCAGAGAGATACCCAAGGAAACTTATCTAAGTATCTCATTATGTTTCTCTAAGTAGTCTTGATTCTAGATATTATCTCTTTGGTCTTTAAAAAACATCAGAAGAAAAATACATTTAAATATCACTTGTATATTTGTTGTAAAATATATTGAAGACATTATGTATTGTCTTACCTAGTGACCCCCTTATATAAAATTCCAAGAGGTAATTTTCCATTATAATTTATATAATGAAAATGATAAAGAATGGAAATATTACATTTTATTAGATAATAGAATTGTTTTTAAAGAATTATTTATTTAACTTTATTTGTTGTTATTTTTCAATTTGACTAGAGAGAGACAGAGAGAGAGAGAGAGAGAAGGAGAATGAGAAAGCAAGCCACCAGGTTCAGGACTCAAACCACAGTTGGCTATGTAGAAGTCCAGTGCCTCAACCACCAAGAGATTCAGAGTTTGTTTTAATGTCCATTTCAATATTAACCCTCTTGGCTAGCATGTCCTAATCCTTTCTTTTCTTCATGGCTTAAGTGTTCAGTTGTTTTTGTTTTTGGTTTTTTTTTTTTTTTTTTTTTTTTTTTTTTTTTAGTTTTAGCATGCATTTGACTTTTTATTTGTGATCTAAAATCTACTTTGGAATAAGTTTAAACTATTAATTAAAATCTGATAAAATATTTAAAATTAACTTAAAATGCCTTGATTTTAACCTAGTTAAAGGCATTATAGATTCTTTTCACAATGATTTGCTTTTTGTAATACTTTACTGGGCGTTGATAACAAAAGATATATATGTACAGTAGACTCTTCTTTGTGCTTTCTGCAGTTTGAGTTAACCATGGTCACTGAGAACCACAAAATTGTCATGCCTGTCATGGCTGGATGGTCAGGATCACCTAAACAGTGGATCCTCCTTGTGATGTAACCTAAGAAGGTCTTTAGTAGTTCACACTGCATCACAATACCTACATCATTCACTTCTCTTCATTTTATGACATAGGCATTTTACCATCTCACCATAACGATGAGAAGGGTGAGTGTAGTACAGTAAGATATTTTGAAAGCATGTGACTATACCCACCTGTTATTATAGTATTGGGTCCTCAGGAAAATCATGATGCATTTTTGCATGGAAAACACATCGTAAATTTCCTGATGACCTCATATATTGTTATAACAATTATAGTTTATTTTTAGTTATTGTCATGATCTGGAAAGCCTCAGTGGTGAAGATCTGGCTTAAATATGATTTAAAGGTCAGGCAGATTTAGATGAGCAATAGAACCACAGGGGGAAAAAAATATTAAGAGAGGTGAAGATCCACTTGATACCTAGAGAACAGTCTAGTGACCTGGCTTTAGAGAGGATCTGCTGTTTAGTGTGAGCATTACAAGTCAGAATTGGAAGGCTTGAATGCGAGGCTAAAGAATCACGGCTCCTTCTGTAAAATTCAAGCTAAATTGGGTAGCGACTCATAATTGATGGCCCTCCAGGTAGAACACCTACCTACTGAACTAATTGCTGATTCTTAAATACCCTCAGGCTGCTCCTTGGGCACCACAAATAATTGAAAGCCCAGATGATCTCCTATGAACAGTGTGTAAAAGACACTTGCAGTAAAACTCTGAGAAACTGTTTCGAATTTGCCTTTTGATGAAGTCCAGTTTAGTTGAATATTGACTATTCAGAAATATCCTTCTTTTCATGGGGTATCCTCTTCTGTTGTGCCCTTGTTGGTATCCCTCAAAGTCAATGTAAAATTTATGTTTCCATTGTCTGGCAATGTTTCTCTTTGTATTAGTTCATATACTTGGTCCAGAAAAGTTCATTGTTTATTTGTGAAACTTTTTTGTTTCAGTTTTATTTTTAGTTTGGAAGGGATAAAAGGGCCCTAAGTAAGCAAATATAATACCTCACGGTAGTTGATTACTCACTCAACAGAGTCCTTTGGATATTTGAAATATTAGGTTGTCAGGAAAGTCATGACATATTTTTCTATGCAAAAATGCATCGTGACTTTCCTGATAACCCAAGTATTAGATATTTCCTTAGCCCATTCCCCCCAGAGTAAACAATCTTCCTTCATCAACTGTTCTTTATATGACATAGCTTTGAGCTGAAACTCTCAGAGCCATCCTTAGATACTCATTGGTCTCCTCTGAACAGATTTCTGTGTGTGTGTGTGTGTGTATGTGTGTGTGTATGTGTGAACAATTTTTAAGAATATAGAAGCCAGACCTGCCCTCAAAAGTTCAGATGCAGAAGGGCTACAGAAAAAAACAGAAGTACCTCCTCTTTTATTCTATTGGGATGTTGGAAAAGCCATGACACAATTTTTTATAGAAAAAACACTACAGCATGACTTTTCTGAGAACATAGTACTTACTGTTACTTTCATTCACATCAATTCCTTCAACAGACATTTGTTAAACACCTACTGTGTGCCAGGCACTTCTCCAAATAGACATCTGCCCCTCTTTCCAGGATGTTGACAATCTGAAAGAAGAACAAAACTAAGCAAACAGAAATGCACAAGAAGACTTCAAAAAGTTAATGGAAGGGACCAGCAGTTAGCGTAATGGCTATGTCGCTGGACTCCCACGTAGTCGACCGCAGTTCGAGTCCCGGATCCGGTGGCTTAAACTCACGCCGGGCGCGTGTGCGTGCGTGCCCAAGATCCCGAGAGGAGAATGGAGGAGAAGGGATTGCGGCGTGGCCATCCCCCCTGGGGGGTGATTTCCTGCTTTCTATCTCTCTGTCTCTCTCTGTCTGTCTGGCGAGCGCACGCGCCCTATAGCAAAAACCTCTCCCAAAAAAAGAAAAAAGAAAAAAAAAAAAAAAAAAAAAGTTAATGGAAAATGGGGGACCAGCAGTTAGCGTAATGGCTATGTCGCTGGACTCCCACATAGTCGACCGCGGTTCAAGTCCCAGACCCGGTGGCCTAAACTCACACCAGGCATGTGCGTGCATACCCAGGATCCTGAGGGGAGAATGGAAGAGAAGGGATTGCGGTGTGGCCATCCCCCCTGGGGGGTGATTTCTCGCTTCCTGTCTCTCTGTCTCTCTCTCTCTCTGTCTGGCGAGCACATGCGCCCTATAGCAAAAATTCTCTCAAAAAGAAAAAGTTAATGGAAAATGTGCATTATGAAAAAATTATGCATTGAATTAAACTTTTTTTTTTATAAAAAACAAGCTCATACCTTAATTCTGTTTTCTATAAAACTTTTGAAGTCCCCTTGTATATATGGTGAAAATTCTATGAAGGCTTCTTGAAAGAATGAGGTCATTGGGATGCAATGGTTGAGTCTAGTCTAAAAGATCAAAAAGAGTTGAGACACTGAAAAGAAAATGGAGGGATCAGCAGTTAGTGTAATGGCTATGTCTCTGGACTCCCACGTAGCCAACTGCAGTTCGAGTCCTGGACCCAGTGGCTTAAACTCAGGCCAGGCGCATGTGTGTGCATGTCAAGATCCAGAGAGGAGAATGGAGGAAAAGGGATTGCAGCGTGGCCATCCCCCACTCAGGGGGTGATATCTTGCTCTCTGTCGCTCTGTCTCTCTCTGTCTTTCTGGCGAGCACACGTGCCCTTTAGCAAAAATCTCTCCAAAAAAAAAAAAAAAGAAAGAAAAGAAAAGAAAATGGAGAGAAATCAATCTCACTGTCTGGGACAGAGTAAGCTGTTAAACTCTTTATACCTCAATTGCCACATCTTTAAAAAGGAAGTAATGATAAAAGCTATCTTACGGGGTTATGGAAAATAAATGAGGCAAAGGAATTAGAATAAGACCTGGTGTGATGATGATGACGACGACGACGATGACGACTATTATTCTAGGAAGAGAGGACAGCAGCTGAGGAAAGCCCTCAAGGAGACAAATGCTAGTCTTGGTCAAAAAACTTAGAAAAAATGTTATAATCAGAGTCCAGAGAGCAACGTAGTATGTGGTGGGAGAGTAAGAAGAGAGGCCACTTGGGTCCTAGTGTAAGAAAGCAGGTGCTCATTGAAACCTCAGAGCACAAGATGGCTGCCTAGTTACCAGCAATTCTGTCTCCCACCCAACCCTTGGCTGTTCCTGCTCTTGACTATACAATCTGGTTGTAATGTGAATTCTTTATAAACTATATCTGTTTAGTGATAGTGCTTCCTATTCACTTTTTCTTTAAGTAATGACTTGACCACTTAAATAATTCTTGCCCTCTCACCCCTTAAAATTAACCTTGAGTCTCCTAAGATGTGCCTGAATACTCGGTGTTCTATCTACTCTCCTTCTGCCATACCAAGCTCAGCTATACTCAGTTAACTGCCTTAATCTTTTCTCACCCAGTTAGTCCCATTTTTTTAATCATTTTTGTTCCTCCTCTCCCTATTCCCTTGGAAATTGCTTTATCTCATGGTCAATTTATCACATAGCCATTTAATTTTTACCAGGCATATAAACCCCTCAGTGGAAATAGCACTGAGAAGCACATTTACACTCACTGTAGCTCCTGCTTTTCTGAGTATATTGCTCATTCTTGCCTTATAGATTGGTTTATATGTGTATCCTAAAAAGTTGGAGTGGAATTTGCTGAATATCTGTATGCTAATGGCTTTCCCATATTGTCTGTCCAGTCTGGAGGGGAGAAGAGGACTGATGATGAAAAACCAAGGCTGTACACCAGATAGACACACCTAATGCATGCCTGGCTTGACCTCTCCATGTGTTTGATAGTAGCTAAGCAAGTAGCTGTGGAGTCAGACTAACAGGGTGTAAGTCTTCACAGCATCCTCTCCTAGTGCAATGAGCTTGACAATGATTTAACTGCCCTATGCCTTACTTTCCTCATATGTGAAGTGAAGGTAATGACCATACCTCTGGACTAAGGCTGTTGTGAGGATGAAATGCACAGTGCTTAAAAAAAATCTATGGGGCCAACAGGTGGTATAATGGTTAGGGCACTGGACTCCCATGTGGCTGTTCAAGTCCTGAACCCGGTGGCTTGAAACTCATGCCAGGTGCATGTACATGGCAGTGTGGCCATTCTCCCTGGGGGATGATTTCTCACTTTCTCTTTCTGTGTCTCTCTGTGTCTCTCTGGTGTGTGCATGTGCCCTATAGCAAAAATCTCTAAAAAAAAAAAAAAAGAAAGAAAAATTCCTGTAAGAGGAGTAAGGGCTTGACAAATGTTAACATTTTTTATATATATATATATATATATATATATATATATATATATACATATATATATATATATGTATATGTATATATATATATGTATGTATATACACACACACACATATATATATATACGCACACACATACACACACACACACACATATATATATATATATATGACAGTATAATCTGTTACAAGATCATTTTAGTTACACAGACATATACCTATGACATGTAAATCCACCAGCTAATTAAAATTTCTTACAAGTTTACTAAAAGTAATCTCTTTTTTGTATACATTTACTTTCATGTACTCATCATATAGTTCATTGAAAAAAATGATTAAAGCATAAAATAATCAGGTGAAAGGGAACAGCAGGTGGCATGGTAGTTAAGGTGCTAGACTCCCACATGATCAACCATGGTTCGAATCCCAGACCTAGCAGCTTAAGAATCATGATTGGTGTGTGTGCACGTGTGCCCAAAATCCTAAGAGGAAAATGAAGAAGGGATTTTGGCATGACCATTCCCCCAGAGGGTGATTTTTCTCGTTCCCTCTCCTTGTCTCTCTCTGTCTCTCTCTAATGAGTATACTCACCCTATGGCAAAAACTTAAAAAAAAAAAAAATCAAATGACTAGTGATAGACACAATTGAGCACTTAGTAGTTTCTTAGAGAAATTATGACTTTCTAAGGTTTGAAGCAACAGAAGAAATCACAAAGGAAAAGATGAACAGGTAGGTACGTACAATTTCAAAATGTACACAGATTTTAAAACTCCCATATCTAAAACTAAAACAAAAGATTGAGAAAAATATTTGTCCAGATATGTCGAAGAAATTTGTTGTGAAGATGAAATGAGATGGATGCATGTGAAATGACAGTCACCTGTAAGAGAGAATGTTCATGTTACTGAAAATTATGCTACAGTTTATTGGGCAACGAATACTTATGCATCAGGCACTGTCCTGGGTTTTACATGTATGATCCTGATATTAACTTGTTCTGTACCTTAAGGTCTTTCTATATCCATGGTTTTAGGATAACCAAAGCCTTGGTGGGAGAAATCCCATGCACCTTGTACTATCACTCTTCCCATCTCTTCATAAGGTCCCCCATCAAATTCGGTCTTCCCCTAAAACAAACTCACTCTCTATAGAAGTATAGAAACTTTATGGAGAATTTTAGTGTCACAAAATGTCATTGCAAAGTCCTTGCACACTTTTTTGCCTCCTTAACCTCATCACTCTTCTCTCTCCTTCTTTGCATCAAATGCCTTTTCTTTCCCTTTATTTTCTATGGCCCTGAAGTCCACCTCAAGTGGGCTAATTATGGCAATTTCTGAACAAAGGAGACCTTCTTCCTAAAATAATTCTTATGTTAGCCTTTAAGAGGATTACATTTTCTCTATTTAATTACATATGGAATTCCAAATCCTTACCATTGTATTGCAAAGTATGTCCATTCTTGTAATTTGGTGGGTGAAGAAATGGAATCAAAGAGAGATGAAGTACTTACTTAAAATTATATCAATATGGGGACCAGCAGTTAGCGTAATGGCTATGTCACTGGACTCCCACATAGTTGACCGTGGTTTGAGTCCCGGACCCGGTGGCTTAAACTCACACCGAGCGCGTGTGCGTGTGTGCCTAAGATCCCAAGAGGAAAATGGAGGAGAAGGGATTGCAGCGTGGCCATCCCCCCTGGGGGGTGATTTCTCGCTTTCTATCTCTCTATCCCTCTTTGTCTGTCTGGCGAGCGCACACGCCCTATAGCAAAAACCTCTCTGAAAAAAAAAATATATATATCAATATGTAGCTATGTGGTCTCAATAATAATTCAAGCAGCCTATAGGTAAATAGATTATAGAAAATATTTATATCACAAATGATTTGAATTACCAATTCTCACAACAGAAAAAAAGAAATTCTTATTATTTGCTCTTATCAAAATAAAGCCGTTAGCTGTCATACTGATAATAGTAACAATAATTATATCTAACATGAATTTCATGGTTTTTGTGTACTAGACATTATGTTAGGTACTTTATATGTATTGACTACTCATTTAATCCTTGCAGCAATCCAGAAAAACATTGTTAGGATTCTCATTCTACAGAAAAGAAACTGAAACAACTTGCCCTAAGCACTAAAGCATACACAATCAGTAAACCAGTAAGTTCTTACATTGTCTACATTAACACAGAATGAGACTCTCTAACACTTACCTTTGAAAACCTAAAAAATAAATCTTAACCGTAGCAAGTTTCAGTTTTGCATTCTTTAAAATTAAAAAATGTTTTATGTGAGAACAAGAATACCACCTATTAGTAAAATTGTGATAAAACTACATACATTTATGTAATGAGTGGTTGTGAAATTTGGTCTTAGGCCACCTGGTGACCTGGTGGTTAAGGAAGCTGGATTCCACATGACGACTGCATGGTTCCAATCATGGGCCCAGTGGCTTGAAAAACATGCAGGGTGTGTATGTGTGTGTGCGCGTGCGCACGCACGTGCATGTGTGTGTGCTCAAAATCCCAAGAAGAGAATGGAGGAGAAGGGATTGCAGCATAGCCTTCCCTCCTGGGGAGTGCTTTCTCACTTTCCCTCTTTCTGTCTCTAGAGCACATATGCCCCATAGCAAAAATTTTTTAAAAAGAAAGAAATTTGGCCTTTATGAGACACAAAAACTGCTTCATAATCCTTGATCTAATAGTCTATACAAGATTATTCCCAAGGAATGTATGTAAAGAAATGAAATTTTAAAAATATGAAAGAAGATATAAACCATGTTATCCATTTCAGCTTAAATGCGTGACCACTAGGTAAGTAAATTATGATACACAAACTCATTTGAATATAATGCAGTTTAAAATTTCAGTTATGGGCTATTATTTACATGGGAAAATGTGAACCTATAATGTTACCTAATAAAAACCTATGAACATATATATCTAAAGAGAAGTAAATCAGTGATGTTGTAAAGATACCTGCACCTCTGTGTTGACTAAAGCATTATTCACAATAGCCAAAGTATGTGGGATCAACCTGCGTGTACATCTGCAGAGGGAGGAGTAAGGGAAATGAGGTATGCACAGGTACACAGACACACAACGAAATACTATGCTGCCATTGAAAAGGACATGCGGTCACTTGAGGTTCAGTGGGCAAGCCTAGTGGACATTATGTTAACTACAATAAGCTAGGCACAGGAAGAGAAATAGCACTACATGTTCTCTCTCACATATGGAAATTGGGGGAAAAGTTACCTCATACAAGTAGAGAGGTGAAGAATGACTACCAGAAGCTGAGAAGGATGGAGGAATAGAGGAATGTTGATTAACAGAAACAAGTCGATAGGTAAATAAGTGGAGAAATGTCTAGTGTTAAAAAATGAGGACGGGAGAATATGGATTGGAACTTGCTAGGTAGGTATCTCAGAGTAGCTAGATGAGAGGATTTTTAGGGGCCGCAGGGGTGTGGTGGTTAGAGGCACTGGACTCCTACATGGCTGACTGCGGTTCGAGTCCCAGAACTGGTGGCTTGTTTTCTCATTTTCTCTTTCTCTCTTTCTCCCTTACTCTGTTCCTCTCTGGTCAAATTAGAATAAATAAACTTTTGATTAGAATAAATTAGAATAAATGACTTTTCCAACAATCTAATATATTCTATGGACAAAGACTTAATGATCAATACAGATGAGACCAGCAGATGGTTTTGTCACTGACCATGGTTCAGGTCCCAGACCTGGTGGCTTGAAAGTCACGACGGGCATGTGTAGTGTGCATGTGATTTCTCGCATTCTGTCTCTCTGTTTCTCTCAGTCTCACTGGTGAGTGCATGTGCCCTATGGCAAATATCTCTCAAAAAATAGTCAATACAAATGTATGAAGTTAAATTAGTGGAAGATGAGTGATTGTTTTAAATATTTTTATTCAAAATTACTTTCATGTTATTGTATTTGCATACTAAAATAAAATTGGTAGACAATATGGGGCATCAGAAAGAGGATATCACATGAATTATTCATGGCCACTCTACTCTTGGAAAGGAACCTAATCCTGGGAGAGGGACCTGATGTCAAGCTGTCAGTCTGCAGGGGTGCTCTAAACTTCCACAAACCAAGTGGCTTTTCCAGCCAGCCTTGTTTATTCATTGTCACTCAACCATTCCCTCTCAAGGTGTCTTTCTGTGCCAGGAGTCATAAGGGGAAAACTGACACCCCTAGCCCACAATTTCCTTAAGAATTGCTACTGAAATTGCTCCTGTATTGCCGTTATGATGAGATGTGCACTATCATTCAGATGTGTTGGGTCTGGGAAAAAACAGTAAGCACCTTGTAGAAAGGATTAAATCTCCCTGCCCAGAAAAGTTGTGTTTAAATCTGTATCTCTCCTTTAAATTCCTGTGCACTCTTGCTTTGAATCAGGGAACATTTTGCATGTACATTGTTGGAAACTTCCTGAAGGCAAATAGAACCTTGGTCTTTTTTCTTCTGGGATCACTTAGTCATAGTGACTTTCCCAGCTTGTCCCTTCAACCTTGATTGCTTTTCCTGCTCTTTACATGCTAAGGAAATTTAGCTCGACCAGCTAGCTCCAGTTGGAATGTTGCCTGCCCATGGAGTTCTCAGAATTGGTCAGAAAGAGGGGAGTCTCTGCCTCTTAATGGCAGTTAGCTCTGAGCAGCCTTCGTTATCTTATGAACGACAGTGGATATTTTATTCCACAATGGTGAATCCTTGTAGTTATTGCCAGTTATAAAAACAATATATCCACTTGGTCACATTTTGAATAGAACTACATAAAGGAAAATGTGAAAGCCTTTTCATGTGTCCCACTCCTGGAAAAGCACCATGTATATAAAGCATACCTTCTAAATTTGGATTTTACCGGTTATATAAGCATTCATTACATACACAAGAGACCTTACTAAACATATTGTTTGGTAACTTTCTTTTTTTTTTTTAACACAAAAATATACTATAGATAATTACTGTGTACATAATAATTTCATTTTTCTTCAATAGATGTTTAATTCATATATTTAATTCTATTCAATTTTCACTGTTCTTAAATAACACTGCAAGGAAAATCTATATATGTGCCTTCACCTGTCTTTTTCTAGGAAAAAAGTCTAGAAATAAAATTGGTGTGTCAATCAACACACATAATTTGCCATTTGACATAAAACCGCATTACCCACCAGACAAGTGATAGCAGTTGAATCTCCCACGAGGTTATACTGAAGTCCTCAATGTCCTGTGCACTTCCCAGCACTGATCATCTTCATACCATATTTTAAGTGCTTATTTATTTCCCTGCCATCTTACTGGACTGGGTTTATAGAAAACAAGGATGTCTATTTATAAAGTTTTGATAGCCAATTAGCTTTTTTAAAAAATAGGTAAACTCTTGGGACCAGCAGTTGGTGTAATGGCTCTGTCGCTGGACTCCTATGTATTTGTCCGTGGTTCGAGTCCCAGACCCGGTGGCTTAAACTCACGCCGGGCACGTGTGCATACATGCCCAAGATCCTGAGAGGAGAATGGAGGAGAAGGGATTGCGATGTGGTCATCCCCCCTGGGGGGTGACTTCTCATTTTCTGTCTCTCTGTCTCTCTCTTTCTGGCAAGTGCACGCGTCCTGTAGCAAAAACAAACAAACAAAAAAAAAAACTCTAGGAAATAGATAAATAATAAAGAAAAACTCTTAGTTAATGCATACTGTTTGGTTTCTGAAATACAAATATTTTAAAGCACCAAATCATAATAGGTAATATTTTTGAGGGAGTGTTTGAAGGACATTGGACTCAGTTGTCAGCTGGAATTCTAGCTCTTTCTCCTACTCACTATATCCTGAGCAGGGCACATAATCTCCTTGAGCCTGTTTCTTTTTTATTAAAATGGGCGTAACAGTGCTGTAAAATTTTTATAAAAGCCTTTTTTTAATGACAGGAAGAAAAGGCTATCCAATCTTGCTCCTCTAAATAAGGTTTACCCAAACAGCAGCGTTAGTATCTCCTGGGACCTGGTTAATAATGCGATATTACCCTATCAGATGATCCCCAGACCAACTGAATCAGAATCAGCCTTTTAACAAGATCTCCAGATGATTCTTATTCCATTTAAAGCTTGATAAGCACAGATACAAAATGTTACACCAAGCACCAGATGCATACGAGCAATCAATAAAATGATGATGATGACGACGTGATGTATGTAAAGTGCTTCACTCATTATAAGTCATAGTTACTATAATGTTTATTAGTTGCTCAAATTCAGTAAAATAACTTAGGCTTATGCAAAATACTGCACTTCTTTAATGTATGCGTGAGGTCTATTTTGGGACGTTAAATGATGTGCTATCTAGCAGGATAAATGTAATTTACACCTGACTCACATGGGAAGCAGCGGAGCTTGGGACATGGGAGCCAGAAGGGACTAGCTTGCAGTCTCTGGTCTGCTGCTCTTTAGCTGACAGGTTCCCAGCAAATCTCCCAGTATCCTAGAGAGCTACTTTCCTCAGCTGGTGGTTCTGGGGCTTTTAGAAGTTTGCTTGTACAGCCGTGACTACTACTTAGGAGGTAGGAATAATATCTATTGACAGGTCTTGTGTAGTTCATAAGTGCTTGTCAGGGTTCTAAGTGGCCTCAAGTAGTTATTCATTGATAGCTCACAAAATCTTCTTTTTTTTTTTTTTTTTTTTTTGAGAGGTTTTTGCTATAGGGCGCGTGAGCTCGCCAGACAGACAGAGAGAGACAGAGAGACAGAAAGCGAGAAATCACTCCCCAGGAGGGATGGTCACGCCACAATCCCTTCTCCTCCATTCTCCTCTCGGGATCTTGGGTGCGCATGCACACGCGCCTGGCGTGAGTTTTAAGCCACCAGGTCCAGGACGCGAACCGCGGTCGACTACGTGGGAGTCCAGCGACATAGCCATTACGCTAAATGCTGGTTCCCTACTCACAAAATCTTATGAGCTAAGTATTCATAGTCCCAATTTTATGGAAGAGTAAACAGTCTCAGAGAAGTTAAGTAACTTGTCTAAGGCTACACAGCCGGTGAACATCACAGCTGGGACAATAAACCCAGGTCCTCTGCTGTCACAGCCTGAAGATTTATTTACCAGCCTTTCTTTCTTTATTTTCCTTTCTTTCTCTCTCTCTCTCTCTCCCAGGATCCTTCCCTCTCTCCCTTTCTAATCTCCTCTTTCTTCTCTTTCCTATTCTTTCCCTCATTCTTTCTCTTCCTTTTCTCTCATTCTAAGACTGTCTTCAGTATTTGATGCCTGAATTATTGATAAATGTAAGAGAAAAGTCTGTCACATGCCAATTCTAAATTTATGTCCTCTGGGTAGTTTTATTTTCCTTTCAGATTCTGTATCTTTCTGTTATTCTCCTCTCTTTGCTCTCTCTGGAGTTTATTTCTTCATCACTGGTGATACTAGCGGGGCTGCCTGGCTTCCCCAGTGTTGCTGACAGATATCAGAGAGCACTGATCTAAGGAATGGTTTTCCTTCTCACCATCCCATGTTGGCAGGACTTTTAATAAATTTAAACTTCTTTCACATGCGGACAATAATAACTAATATTCATGTTTTTAGGAAGTCTCAGACATTGTTCTGAGCAATTCGCCTGTAGTAACTTAACCTCTGTAATAACTCAGTGAAAAAGCTTCCATAGTTACTCCCAACTTAAAGATGAAAAAAGTAAGGCCGGAAAATGATGTCATTTGCTGAAGGGCACACAGAAAATGTATGTCACCTGCACAGGCAGGTGTGCAACAGAACCTGTACTTTTAACCACAGTGCCCCTCACTTCCCTTTTGACTCTCAAAGTGGTATTCAGAGATCAGCAGGGAGGTTCTAGAATCATCACTGTTAGGATGGATGGAATGTCTCAGAGAAGCGTGTGATGAGTCAGAGGTCACACAGCTTGCAGTCGTAGAGCTAGGATGGAAACCCAGTCTCCAGGTAAGCTGAATCAGGAAAGGAGATTTAGGAAAAGCCAGAGGGAAAGCTCTGGAGGAGTCTGAATAAAACCTGGGGTCTACAGCATGCCCAAGAGCAGCGGTGCTCAACTCCCTGTTGGGTATGGTTTGTCAATCATGGCTGAAGTCACGGATTTCTTCTCTGCAAGTCCGTTCTGCCATGCCAGTGTGATCCTGCATCTGGAATCCTGCAGCTCTGAATTTGCAATGCAAAGTAATGCCATTTTGTTTCTGTTTTTGTCTTTCCTCTTCAGTAGCTCTGCTGCCTTTCTTAACAGCCTGACCCTTCCCCTCACATCTGTCCGCTGAGGCTAGTTAAAACAAAAAATAATCCTCAGATGCATCCCAGTGTCCGTATTCTCTTTGGTGTGTAGAGACTCTTAACGTGTCATTTCTGTTTTCTAATTATTCAGTCAATTGTTTCTTCCCTTCTTTTTTTAAAATCGACTCTCTTCCCATTTTCCAGATCATGTAGCTTGTAAATGCTTTCCATTTATCTTTGATTCCAGACTCTAATTTGTTCCCAGAGTGTCGGCTGTCAGCATTTTGAAGTTCAATGACTGATTTTAAATGTTAGATCCTGCCTTTCTTTTCTAGTAAAACAATAAATGGATATTTTTTTAGAATGAAGAGGAAAAATATATTAATTTTTATTTACTTATTTTTGTCAGATGGCATGTGTATTAGACAAAGAGTGAAAGGCAGGAGGAAGAAAGCACCCTTCTCCTTTCTTCCTCCTCTGATGAGATTTTGGACAAGAACACATATACTGGGGCAACTTTTTCAAGCCTCTGGAGCCGGGATTCAAACTGCACTCAGCCATGTCAGATCCAGCTCCCTTAATCACTGAACTCCTAGGTCAGCCCTATTTTTAAAATGCGTAAGGCCTTTTTTTTTTTTTTTAAACTTAATCTCTGGTTTTTTTTTTTGGTATAAAGTAAGCAGGGAAAAATTATTCATATTCATTTTTTTTTGAATAGACAAAGAACCTGAAGTCCAGAGAGAAAATCAGGGATATTCAGTGAGTTACTAAGAGAGCTGCCATCCTCCTGGGACTTCTTCATTCTTTGCGTGATGGCTTGAAAGAAGGTAAACTAAGGCCTTGGGCTGGATTCTTACTGTCTTCTTTGGCTGTCCTATTAACGTAGTCATACCAAAAACCTTTTCCAAGTAGGACCTGCCACTGAGGTGAAAGGTGATTAAAAGTTACATAATTTGGGATTAACAGATGGCATAGCAGTTATATCGCTAGACTCCTGCATGGCCGACTGTGGTTTGAGTCCTGGACCCAGTGGCTCAGAAAGTCACGCCTGGCACATGTGTATGCGTGCCCAAGGTCTCAGCATGAGAATGGAGGAGAAGGGACTATGGCATGTCCATCCCCCCCGGGGGTTATTTCTCACTTTCCCTCTCACTGTCTCTGTTTCTCTCTCTCTGGTGAGCACATGTGCTCTAAGGCAAAAGATTCTTTAAGAAAAAGTTATGTCACTCATACTAGGAAACAAGTTTAATATTGGGGTAAGGCAAATATCTGAACAGTTGGCTTCTGGCTTGGTCAAATGTATGGATAGCACTCCTATCAGTAGAGAAAAGAAGCACACAGTTGCCCCATGACAATTGGTCTTGTGAATCCAAAACTCAGCAGAGAGGTAGGAAAGACTTGTAGGTTCCATGGTATCCTTGTTCTGTAAGTGATGTGCTGCCTTCTCTTTCTTTTTTCTTTTTAGAGGTTTTTGCTATAGGGCGCTTGTGCTTGTCAGAAAGACAGAGAGGAACAGAGAGACAGAAAGTGAGAAATCACCCCCCAGGGAGGATGGCCATGCCGTAATCCCTGCTCCTCCATTCTCCTCTCAGGATCTTGGGCATGCACGCACATGCGCCCGGCATGAGGTTAAGCCACCGGGTCTGGGACTTGAACTGCGTTCAACTATGTGGGAGTCCAACGACATAGCCATTACGCTAACTGCTGGTTCCCTGCCTTCTCTTGAGATCCAGATTTATTCATTAGTCCAAGGAGGTAGGCCATTCAATGTGGTTTCTTTAAATTATTCTATTAAGATGGCATTGTTCCAGCAAGTCCCAAAGGTCCCCTTGTGATTTAAAGAGAAATGATATAAGGCAGTGATAACAATGCCTAGAATCCCCTCCATGCTCAGTAAGAATTAACAAGGAGAGAGTGAATGGGGACCACTGATCACAGCAGACATAGGACTGGAGAGAGTGGTTGTGCTAAGCCCTGGAATTTTAGAGAACGTGGAAGACAGGAGTCAGGAGGCTCATCTGCGTGACTCCTTGTCTCTGAGTCTCGGGTTCCACGTGTCAGAATGAGGAGTTAGCGTAGAGCCTCCACAGAATTTCAGAAATCTAGCTACTGGACCATTGCAGAGGATATGTTGGGTATATCTGGGACTGATATCTAGAATATGACAATTTCCATTTTTTTCCTTTAATATAAGAGAGAAGCAGTAATGATTTCATAAAGAGAGAGTTTTCTACCTTTAGAGGAAAAATAAAATATTAAAAGCCTTACCAAAGCAAAGAAGCAGATAACAAGACTATTAAGACCATTAAAAACAACAGAGCACCAAGCCTGGATGAATTACTTGGCTTGGTCTTGAGAACTATGTCAAGAAATTGGGAAAACCCCTTGGCAGAATCCTACGGAAGGTAGGAAAGCAACAGCCACACTCGTGGCTGAGATCAAGGGAGCCCACACAAATGTTCTCCTGAGCCTGAATGCCAGAACCAGGACTATCTATGCAGGCACTCTGGTATTGAGAGATGCCTCTGAGGACGCATGTTCAGCATGTCTTCCTTGTGTGCCTGTGGGAGCCTCTTTTCCCTTCATTATGGGTATCAGTTTCTTATCTGTCTGACTCTGTTCCCAATTAGAACGTGAGCCACTCGGGACCAGCAGTTGCCGTAATGGCTGTATCACTGGACTCCCATGTAGTCGACTGCAGTTTGAGTCCTGGATCCAGTGGCTTAAACTCACGCCAGGCCTGTGTGCATGCATGCCCAAGATCCCAAGAGGAGAATGGAGGAGAAGGGATTGAGGTGTGGCCATCCCCCCAGGGGATAATTTCTTGCTTTTTGTCTCTCTGTTTCTCTGTGTCTTTCTGGCGAGTGCACTTGCCCTGTAGCAAAACAAAACAAAACTCTCAAAAATAAATAGATAGATAGATAGATAGATAGATAGGGAGCCACTCTAGAGCAGAACCCTATTTTATGTCAGGTGTAGTGATTGGTACAGAGCAGGTGCTCAGTGAATATTTTAAAAATTAATGAATGAGTGAAATAGAGGAGATGTGAGCTTTGGTCTCAGTCTTATATAAGCTCTCTCGGGGTATTTTCTGTTTTGGGAGAGAATATTTGGAACATTATTCTCAAATTAAGCATCCTGAAGAAATTTTGCTTTTCTAAGAACCTAACCAAATCCCAAGGGTCTTAAAAATAAGATATCTAAGCAAAAGAAATCTTGGAAGAAAAAACACATGGCCAAAAAGGACTGTATAGTCAATGCCATTTTAAAGGCATTACTTTCAAAATGCCTTCAAAGAGTGAATATATTGCTATTAAATATTTTGACTGGTTTTCCTATACTTTTTGGTTTACTAAAAGAAGCAAACTTCAGAGAAGCCAGTTAGTTCAAAACCACAGAGCACAGCAGACAGGTTAGGATTTTACCAGAGTATGTCTAAGCTCAAAACTCATTCTCTATTATGCCCAAAGTCTCCAACTTCCTGAGACAATGGTCTTTCTATATCCCTAGTATAGAAAGTAATTAGAATCATGTCAGACAAGGCTCATGGTTACACCCAATTTCATTTATTGTGACTATTAAACAGTAGTGGGCATAAACATGCCGCCCTACCCTATGAGCACAGTTTGCTAGTTCTGAGTTGGGTCCTCGTTCTGGAGTTCTGGCCGCCATGTCTCAGATCAGGCCTATTCTTCAGTGGACATCCCTAGACGGACTCTGACAGTAATACATAAGGGAGATGCATTACTAGTCCCGCTTAATAATGGCTAAACTGAGCTTCAGAAAATATCTAACTGCCCAACATCATACTGGCCTATAAAAAGCAGAAAAGCCTGGAGTTGACCTCTAGACTTGTGTCTTCTCGCTTAATATCATTTCCACTGATCCTAAGCTCGAACATTTCTGAGACATTACAGATTTTAAGGAGGATGGGTATCACCTGCTATGTGGATCAGTTGTCTTGGATCTGAATCCTGGGTCTGACACTACCAGTTGTATGACCTTGGACAAGTTGCTTAGTATGTGTAAGGCTCAGTTTTTTCTCCCATATAATGAGGAAACTAATACCTACCTTACTGAGTTGCTGTGAGAATTAAATGAATCTGTGAATTAATTAACTTATTCCCCGCCTTGTTCCTGATAGGATTCAAGGTGGCTTACAAGGACATGATAATATCATTTAAGAAGAAGGGAAAAAAGAAGAATAAGAGAGGCAGAAAGAGGAGTCAGTCCCATGCAATGGCTAAGAATAGGTGACCTTTTTGTACAAAGCTATGCAGTAGCCAAGTCCAAAAGGGAAACCTTGGCAGGTGTATTGCTTGCTATATTCATGAAGTTATAACGAATCCTTATTTAAAAGGGAAGCATGACTACGTTTAAGATAGGGAGTTTTAAGTTCTATATCTAAGATAAAAGATACACTTATATATATTCCAGTTTCTAGGAACTTCATCAGGAAATGGGGTCAGTGCTGAGAAAGGCAGGCATGACCCCTGCCTTCATGGAGATGACTGTTTTTATAAGATAGACTCAGATAAAATGCATCACCTTCATGAAGTCATCTTTGCCAAAAATGCAAAGAATCTATGGGATAAATAAAATTCCACACATGAAGCTTGAGCACAGAGTCCAGCACATAGAAGGTGTTCAGTATCTATTTGTTCACTTATTTAGCACATATTTAGTAGCTATTATATCTGTATCTGTGCCTTTTCTAGATATTGGGGTTATATAGTTGACCAAGTCAAAACTCCTTACCTACATTCTAGCTGAGTGGAGATGGTTAGCAAGATGATTAAGTGAAATAGATAGTATATTAAATAGTGATAAGGGGAGCATGGTAAGGAATATTGAGGTTGGTTTCTAGAGATTAGCCAGAGGAGGCATTACTGAGAGGGTGAGGCATTACTGAGAGGATGAGATCTCAGTCCAACCTAAAGAACGTGAGAGATGGAGCCCTAAAGGTTCTGAAAAAAGAGCATTCAAGCAGAAAGAACGTCAAGTGCAAAGGTCAAAGGTTGGGACCTTTGGTCAGTGTCTGCTTAGTATCAGGTTAGAGTCTGGATTTACCACAACACAGACTCTGCTTGAAAGAGGTTAATTAAAAGAGATTTACAAGGAGACTTAGCTGGCTCATAGAAACTAAAGAAAAGATGTGGGAAGGGAGCTCTGTAGTCATATTCTCTTGACTTTATAGCCCAAGGAGAGGGTAATAGAGCTTTCCTTGGCACAAACGTTGCCATGACCATGGAATGTGCCATGAAATGATCGGCTCAGCCCAGGTAATACACCTTGCTCTTTGATCTGGTTAGCAAAATCCGTCATTGAGAAGAGGCAGAGAAAAGGGAGCTGAGATCACTAAGACTGTAGCCATCCATGTTCCATTAAGAGTAAATGGCTTGCCCTAAGGAAAACCATTTCTGAATGTCAAAGGCAGAGACTACATCCTCTTAGACCACTAGGAAGAATTAGCCTCCTAGTTAATTTAACATGTGAATGGAATCTTGGATGATTCTATGTTCTTGTTGATTCCCAGAAGATATCTTGTGGTTTCCTTCAACTGTACAGAGGGCATTCTGTTCATTGTCATGTGCATATAATGATCTCATAATCTGAATGTCTTCATGCTTATGAGGCTGAGTGGTGTGCTATAATTACCTTCCCTTTGTTGTCATTAGGAAATGCTATGAGATTTCAGAGAACTAAATGGTAGGCTAAAAGTACACATAAAATACTCAATAATAGAGAAATTAATCTTATGCATGGTCACTCTTGATAATTATAATAAAAGTAATTTAAGAGGAAAAGAAAAAATGCACAATATACATTGAAAGAATTTTTGTGAAATATTCTAGAGGAAACAGGCATAGATTTATAATGAGATGAGAAAAATTAGAGGCATGTTTCTACACTGTGGTCCTTTTAGTCAACATATGCTCTAAGGGTAGCTGAGTCAGTGTACACACAGCCTGTGGCATGAGCCAAGGGAAAACACTGTCAGGAGACTGGGTAAGAAGAAAGAAACAGACACGAATATTATTTACCCACCTAGGTTTCTGCATGAACGCCCTGGATTTTCTGTATCTGCCTTTGGTGTTGCCTCTCACCTGTTTTCTCTTATTCTGGTTTTGATAAACCACTCTCCTCTCATGCCCTTTTAGTCCCTAGGTTGGTGACAATGGCCCCAGATGTTGTAAGCCTGAGAGTACTATCCTCTCCCCTACCCAATCCTTTGTAAACAGTAGCTTTATTTAACTCTCCTCCAATTCCCCAATATGAAAATCTATTTCCAGCCGATACACTAATACACATCTCCGCCAAATGAAGGTTCGCCTTGCAAAACCCTGTAGTGGTAGTTATTATGCTCATCTCAAGGTGTCAGTGGTCCGATCTGCTTTTGAATTTCCTCGCTACCTACACTTCTTTGCTAATGCTCCCTTCTTGGTCTGGGATGCCCTCTGAGTCTCCATCTCTGTATAAATTTCACATTCTTCAAAGCCTTCCTCCAATGCCACCTCCTATAGATAATGGCAACATCACCTAGCCAGAAGCAATCTTGCCTTCCTCTAGACTCCGTAGCTTTTTATTCAGCCTCCATCATGACACTTATTTGTACTTTCTGTAACTTTCTTTGGTATACGTCTTATATTCCTTGATTATACAGATGCGTGACTTCTAGTTAATTAGAAGGCTAGATGCATGCCTTCCAGTTTGCTTCTTTAAAAAAAGAGACCAGCAAAATTCCTTGCACATGTGAAACATTCAGGAACTACCTGTTGGTTGGAAGAATGGATAGATCGCTAAATTTCACCTGTATTGCTGAAATAGCTAATCTCAGACTGTGTCCATATGTTAATATCACACTTTTTCATTTAGTTATTATTTTGGGAGGGCCTATCATATACCAGGAATTATACAACAGGATAATTATTTCATGGCTATAAACATTTTGCTGATAAAGTATATATTTATTGATCCCACACATTCATAAAATTAGTTCTCATTGATTTGAACTTTTAATGTCACATATGTAGAAATGCACAAGGTCCTTAGAACAGATCTTGAATAGCCTTTTCCCATTGATTTCCTCAAGCACTGTAGTTAAGGCCTCTTTCTTAATACCTTAAGGCCACTGAGAGCAAAAGAGAGCTGGGTGGCTTGCTGTTACTCCAGAGGAAGCACAGCTCAGCAGAGACCAATATAGTTCAGCACCCTCTCCTTTGGTAGGAGGTAAGATAAGAATGGAAATTCTGGCTTTTCAGGGACCTGCCTGAGAAAGGTTTCTGTGTTTTTACTCTAGAAGCCGGGGGGGGGGGGGGGGGGGGGGGGGGCGTATAGAACCGTAAACAGACATGAGAGAGATGAGAGAGGAAGGAATTAGAAACTCCTGATAAGGAAAACTAGGAATTCCTCTAATTGGGGATTGATATACACAAATCCAGAGAAGCTACACTTTCAGAAGGGGTTTCAAAGAGCTCCATAAGGTCTAGCCTTTCTGACTGGTGTAGGTTTTTCTTTATGTCAAGCTAGAGTCCATAGATTTTTTTTTCCAAATGTACAGATTCCAACACAAAGTTGCAAGGCACACTGAAAACCAAAGAACAAAAACAGATTTCCAGAAATTGACCTAAAGAAATGGAGGTGTATAAATTATTTGACAAAGAATTAAAAATAAACATTATAAAAATGCTAAGTAGGGGACAGCAGGTTGTATGGTAGTTAATATGCTGGGTTCCCGTATGGTCAAATGTGGTTTGAGTCCCGGACCAAGCTGTTTGAAAATTACACTGGGCACATGTCCATGTGTGCTCAAAATCTAAAGAGGAGAATAGAGGAGAAAGGATTGTGGTAAGGTCATCTCCCCTAGGGGGATGATTTCTCACTTTTCCTCTCTCTGTTTCTATCTCTCTCTGGTGAGCACATGTGCCCTATGGCAAAAATAAGCAACAACAACAAAATGGTAAGTGAACTCAGGAAAATGATGCATAAGAAGAAAGAGAATATGAACAAAGAGCTAGAAAATATGAAGAACCAAACAGAAGATTTGGAGTTGTGGAATAAAGAACTGAATTGAACATTTTACTAGAGGAGTTCAAGCATTGACGTGATTGAGGAGGAAAAATTAAAATCAATTAGTTTGAAGGTAGGGCATTTAGGCAAAAGGGAGTAAGGAAATATAATTAAAGTGTATTTATGTTTTTAATTGCCAACTAAGAATGTTACAATGGGAAAACTGTCTTTCAAAAATGAGGCCAAATAAATTATTTTGCAGATAAACAGAAACTAGGGAATTTATCTTCACTAAACTTGCCTCGGAAGAATTTCTATAGGGTATATGAAAGTCTGAAGCTCATCGATAAAGATAAATATGTATACAAATCCTAAATATAACATTGTAATAGTGGTATATAAATCACTTTTAATAATGGTATAGATGTTAAAAGGCAAAAGTATAAAAATATTATAAAAATGTCTTAACATGCAGTATGAAAAGATGTAGAAGAACGCACATATAGCTAACAATACTGTTTATTTAAAATTTTATTAAGAAGCTAGAACTCATATTTTTTACCATAATAAAAGATGTTCAATTCTATTAGTAATTAGGGAAATATAAATGAAGATTATACTTAAATATTACTTTAAATCTACCAAACTGACAAACAGGAAGACATCTTGTATGCCAAGGACTGGAGTAGATGAAACTCAGAGGGACTAATATGCTTGCTATATTTTTTGGTACCTATAAATTATTATGCTTCCAAATAGACAGTAATGCAATATTTTAAGAGCAAGTGTGTATGAAGGAGGGAGAGAGAGGTAGGATGGTCCAGTTGTTGAGAGGAAGGAGAGAGTGATCCAGCAAGGACTTGGTGAGTGGGCAGGGCCTTGTGACTATAGGAAAGAATGGGGATTGTTATTTGAATATGGTTAAGGGGAGAAGTGTCCCCCCAAGTCATGCTTTGGCAAGAACTCTCGCTGCTTTTTGGGCAACAAGCTGAAGAATGGACCCCATTTGGAGGCTATTGCAATATTATAGGGGAGAAATGGTGGTGGCAGGTACTTCCTATTAATGGATAAATGTGAGATGTGAGGGATAGGAAGTTGTTTGACTTTAACAATTGAGAAGAGGGTGGTATTACTAAGATAAGAAAGTCCAGGAGTGAAGGTTGGGAAAGTAATCAAGAATTTGAGTTTTTCGTATGTTTAGATGTGTGTGAAATATTTCATGTGAATCTTGAACCTCCCTCCACAAGAGAACATGTTAGTGATTAACGACGTAAAGCCTTCACCCAGCCAGTAAATATTTATGTGCAAAGAATCAAATCTTTGCACATAAAATACTTATATTTAGCCTGTATGTGTTTATTGGGGATGATGGGAAGAAAAAAAAATCATTGAATTTGTAGATAGAGAAGTGGGTTTAATTTCAGTGCCCATTGCCTACCTCTTTCAACTCACATGTAATTCACATTTGAAAATTAATTGAATTTGCCTCCATATTAGATTTTCCACTATAAGATGGGGGTAGTTTCAGCTAATATATTACAACCTTTTGAATTTACTAAGATATTGGATTATTTCCTTTATTCAGTATAGCCATCTCCAGAGGAAGTTATTATACTATTTTTTTAATGCCGTAACACGCATGTGAGCTCAAGAGAAAGAGAGAGAATGTGCACACACATGCACTTTCAGAAGGGCCTGGTCACACCACAATCCCTTTTCCTCCAATTTTCCATTCCATCAGGACCCAGGGCATGTGTGCATGTGACACTCATGTTTGCCACTAGGACCAGTATTCAAAACCCAGTTGGCTGTGTGGGATCTGGCTTCCTCTGCACATCATGTAACTTCTGAGTTACAGGGCCAGGAAAGGGAAATAAGGTTTTATTTTGTTTTTACTGATAAAGAAACTGAATAAAAGAGTTTCATTATCTTGCACAAGGCTACATAGTTAGATTTGTTCCAGGAATCGAACCCTCATTCCTTGCATTTTGTGTGCCAGAGGTTCTCAGAGTGTGGTTCCTTGCTAGCGGCATTGGCATCACCTGGGAACTTGGTACAACTGCAGATTCTTTGGCTCTACCCTATACCTACCAGACCAGAAGAATTTCTGTGCTGGGCCCAGCAGTCTGGGTTTTCATATTCTCACACACTGACTCTGAAGCTCACCAAGTTTTAGGCATTTGAAGAGGAACAAATGAGACAACAGGTATGAAGACTTTATACCAAGGGATAGACAAAGCACAGCAGAATTGTTTGCCCACTTTCTCCTTTCTGTTATTTGCCCTCTGGGAGTGGAAATATTGGAGAGTAAAATGTCAGCAAAATTGACAGGAGGTAGGACAAGCAGCAAAATCACAAAGTGGCCACCTTAATATCTAGCTACTAAAAATACCTAGAATCAATAGCTTGGCAATGATAACAGTTACTGAGTTTTCCTTAAATGATTCTTGATTTTTTTCCATGTAAACAGTGATTGTGAAATTGAATTCTCATAAGTATGATCAAGAAACTGGTAGTGGAAAACAGTTCTGTATGGAAAAAAATATACCTGTGTACTATAAGCACTGCTCTGCAGTGTCTCATTTTGAGGACCTGTTTGTTGTATCCCCTCAAGGAGTTCCCTTCCAAGGACACTACCAAGTAAAGGATGCTTTTTCCTCCCACAGCTTAATTCAGTTCTCTGCATGTAGTGAGCTCAAAATATAGAAATGAAAGGAAACAAATTAATAAAATCACACTAAGCACTATAGAAATTCAATAGTGAATTCAAACATCACACTAGGACTATAGAAATTCAACTTTTTCTAGCTCTAGGCAGTTCCTCCAAAATCATTACTCATTTACTGTCCTTCGAAGGTAATTATACTCTTGCATCTTGGTATCTCTCAGGGTCACCAGTACCTTCCTGGTCATTCCCACACATTCCTCAGAGATCCCTGGTACTTGACTCAATCTTACTCTCACCACAGCACTTGTTACCACATATAGATCAATTGATGTCCCTGAAAATAAGCCACACAACATCCTGTTATCTCAAATCTCAATACAATGGCTTGGATCCCACTCAACTTCAGCCCCGTGCTGCTTGGCTACCCTCCAGACCTGGTTGTCACTGGGACTTCTCTACTCTGCTCTGGCAAATTCAGATGTTGTATTCTTTGCCTCCAAACATTTTAGTACTTGTGCTGAATGATTTCTATTCTAACCTCACTGACAACCTCAAGACATTCCAGGAGTTTTCAATCAATCCACTCCCCTATTCCATCCACTTCACCTATTCTTGCTGTTGCCTACAGACCTATCTGATCTATTACTTTGTTGTCTTGACTAGAAAGAGGCAAGATTTAATGGTATTTTAAGGTGACGCTAAGTGAACTGGAAGGTAGAATCCAGAGTCAGGAAGAACACTGGATGGCTGTGTGCAGGTTGAGGTGTGGGTTGATAAGGTTCTGCCTAAGCATCAAAGAGATAACATTGGGTTGTCAGGAAAGGATGACATGTTTTTCTATGCAAAAATGTGTCATAGCTTTTCTGACAACCTAATAAAATAGAGAATTTTTTTTCTTAAAAAAGAATGCCTAGAAAATATGATACCTAGTGAATACACTATAGCTCTCTGAAGGTGGCAATCTTATTTGTATCTTTTCTCATTGTATACTTGATTTCTAGCACATTGCCTGTTTCACACTTAATCCACTAATTCATAAGGATTGAATGAAGCTTTTGTAAGAAAGAACATTCTGTGAAACCCCAGGAAGAAACTACAGTTTCTTATACTCGATCTTTAGAATTCAGAGTGTCACACCCCTAGAGTCTGTCAGTCACAGACAAGTCATAGCGCTAGCTGGAATTTAAAGGTAGGGAGCTGTAGAGAGGTACCAGGTTCATTGTGGAGACGGGCATTGCTAGATAATAGATCCGTGTTCAAGTAAGAGCCCTCAGAGAAAACCTGGTTCCATGCTGGAGTGTCAAAATATGTAAAGAAGCCTATCCTGAACAGAATTCCAACATTTAGATCATTGTGTCATAAACATTTACAAGAATTATAAAATAAAGTCCATGGGGACCAGGAGATGGCGCAATGTTTATGTCGCTAGACTTCGATGTAGTCAACTGCATTCAAGTTCTGGACCTGGCTGCTTAAAACTCACAATGAGCACATGTGTACGCATGTCCAAAATTCCAAGAGGAGACTAGAGGCTAAGGAATTGTGGTGTGGCCATCCCCTCTGGGGGATGATTTTTCACTTTCTGTTTTTCTGTCTCTCCAATGATCATGTATGCCCTATAGCAAAAATTTCTCTTAAAAAAAATATTGTCCACAGAAACCATTTTTTTTAATCTGCTGTTCCACCCTGAGAATCCTGAGACAGCCTCACTTTCCTTAGCCATACACATCCTTTCCACCATCATTGCTACCCTGTCTCCCACGTAGTCGACCCTGGTTGGAATCCTGGAATCCTGGACCTGGCGGCTTAAACTCACACCAGGTGCATGTGCGTGTGTGCCCAAGATCCCGAGAGGAGAATGGAGGAGAAGGGAATGCGGCGTGGCCATCCCCCTGGGGGTGATTTCTCAGTTTCTGTCTTCCTGTCTCTCTCTGTATTTCCAGTGAACTCACGTGCCCTGTAGCAAGAACCTTAAAAAAAAGAAAATCTTGATGCTTCATGTGGGACTAGCAGATGGTGTAATGGTTATGTCACTGGACTCCCACGTAGTTGACCACAGTTCAAGTCCTTGACATAATAGCAGGTACATATCTGTGCGTGCCCAAAATCCTAAGAGAAGAATGGAAGAGAAGGGATTGCAGTGTGACCCTACCCCCCAGGGGGGGTGATTTCTGATTTCCTGTCTCTCTGTCTCTCCAATGAACAAATGCACCCTATAACAAAAAAAAAAAAAACCTCTCCCGCTCTCTCAAAAAAAAAACAAAAAAACAAACAAACAAACAAAACAAAAACAAACAAACAAAATAAAACAAAACATAAAACCTTGATGCTGGGCCATTTTGGATGAAGGAAGAGATAGATGAGAAGATCCAGCAAAGAAATTAGCAGTTTTTTCACTAGATTTGGAAGTGTAAGAGAGGAAATGAGGTGAAGACATACTAATAATGGAAACGAATTTTGAAAATCATTGACTGGGTTTGACCACCTTGGCAGGTTTTTCATGCCATAGTGTACAGTTTAGATCAGAACAAGAAGCTTGGGAGATGATGCATGCAACCCCGGTGTGCAGCCCCATGGTGTGTCCTTGTATGCTCAGTGTGGCAGTCCTCAGAGCTTCTCTGGTGCAGCTCTTGTCTGAAGAAACCACACCAGTCTGAGCTTACATTATCCTGAGTTACATTACCCTTACTGAGTGATCAGAGGAAGGATAATGTAACATGAGTAACCCTCAAGCAGCTTGCAGGAAAAAACGTTATCTTCATCAGAATTGGAACCCATAACGAAGAGAGAAGGCATACACTCATACAGAGCTGTGAGTTTTGATAAAGGGGACATTGAGGCAATTGCATGCTGGAGTGAGCCTTCGAGACAGGGCTGCTTGAAAAACTATGTAGGGTGAGGGAGCAGTAGGGGGAAAGTACAGCTTGGATAAAGAGGAAGAACATCCCTCAGAAACAGCAAATAATATTTTCAATTTAAAGATAAGAAAGTGGAAGTTCAGAAAGGTAGTGCACATTGCTCAGAATCACAGTAGGAGAGTGATGTGACTAGAATTCAAACCAGAATGTTCCCATGCCCAAAGTCCGGATCTTCATTTTGCAAGTGGACTTCCTGAGTAAAAGTGTCAGAGAGAATCAGGAGAGGACACCAGAAGAAAAAGGGGACAAAAATAATAACACCAGTAGGAAACATTAGTAGAAATACAGGTTTTTTTTTTTTTTTTTCTTATTTGTTTTATTTATTAGCCAGAAGACATCTATATTCACCAGAAAGAGATAGAAGTGAGAAAGCATGCCTCCTACAGGGGGACAGTCACACTACCACCCCTTTCCTCCATTTCTCTCTCGTTTGGGGGTTTGGGGCACTCATCCACTCGCAACAGCATATTTCTCAAGCTCCAGGTTTCAGACTCAAACTACACGGTCAGCCATGTGAGATCTAGCACCTTAACCACTGCATCACCAGCTAGCCTGAGACACATGCTCTTGTAAGCATTTTGCACATACATATTAATTAATCCAGTCTTCACAACAGCCCCTGTTTCACAACTGAGGAAACTGGAGACAGTACAGCCCATGGTTGCACAGCAGTGCGAACTGGAGTCCTAGTATCTGGTTCCAGTCTGTGTTTTGAAAAGAAAGATAGAGATGATCAGGGAGTAGGCTCTTCCAGGGGAGACAAAGTCTTCCAGGGACAATAACCACAGATTTGGAGTCAAGAATTCTAACCCCCCTTTCTATTTTGCAGATTTATCCTGAGTCAGAAAGATGATCCTCTCTCATTTCCCTAGTTCTTGAAACAGGAGGAGAAAGTACATAAATAAACTAAATTAAAAAGCAAACTGTAATTAGGATCCTTATCTCTTGAATTCCAAACAAAAATTATAAAGCTGCTGAAAGGACGCCTTTTGAAATGAAAAGCAAACTATTTTGGATTTAAAAAAAATGCTAATTAGAAATGATTGATATATTATTTTGCTAGTGACTAGTGACTCATGTTACCTTGTTACAATTTCATTCATTTCTTGTTGACTAATGAGCTCACTGAAATAAATAGATGAATTTAGATTGTATTTTGATTCTCTTTGAGGTTTCATATATGTTTGCATTTCTTTTCAGTTGTTAAGCAACTCCTAAAGTTTACTACTATGTTCTACTTCATTTGAAACTAAAAAGACAAAAAGAAAAATTTAGTAGTCTAGCTGTGACATAGGGGCTTGTTTGTTGGTTTGTGCTATTTAAAATAATGCTAATTTTCTTCCCTTAATAATAAACAAATCATCATTAAAAAAAAAAAAGAAAGAAAAATGAAAAAAAGACAGGATCATTCCTGGCCAAGTATGATCACTGATGATTGTAGGGAACAGTTCTCAGTTCTCTTCCTGATCTTTCTTTTTTTTTTAAGTTTTTTACCATAGGGTGTCTATGCATGCTGGAGAGACAGAGGGAAAGTAAGAAATCACCCCCTTCCAAGGGGCAACAGCCACACCACAATCCCTTCTCCTCCAGGCTCCTCTCAGGATTTTAGGCATGCATGCGTGTGTGCCTAAACAAATAGACCTGGAGTTTCAAGCCTCCAGGTCTAGGACTCGAAGAGTCCAGTGCTTTAACCACTACATCCTGCTGGCTCCATTTTTTTTTTTTTTTTAATTGTTAGAGTGCATGCACATGTGCAAGAGAAAAGGAGGGAGACAGGTACCCTCTACAGTGCTCGGTGTTGCTGTAATGTCCCTCCTGGCTCCAGTCTGCCAGAATCTTTGGAACACATGCACATGCTCAGTGTGTTTTCAGACCAGTCAGGTGAGGCTCGAACCTCCAAAGTTGGTATGTGGGTCCCAGCACCACAATCCAACTATCTACCCATTGTACCACAGAAGTTGGCCCCCATTTTTATTTTTTTCCAATTTAAAATAGGACTACAGTTACAATGCTGGCTTTTGTTGTTCTGCCTCTGTTACTTATTAGCTGTGTGAACTTGGTGGTGAGACTTGGCATCTCTGAGCCTTCACTAGCTTTGCTACATGGAACCTGCTTTGCCTGCAAACGAGTGCTATGAGAACCACAAAGAATGATATCACAGTGTGCTTTAAGATGTTTGATGCTGGGACCAGCAGTTAGTGTAATGGCTATGTCGCTGGACTCCCATGTGGTTGACCACGGTTTGAGTCCCGGACCCAGTGGCTTAAACTCACACTGGTGCGTGTGCGTGTGTGCCCAAGATCCCAAGAGAATGGAGGTGAAGGGATTGCAGTGTGGCCATCCCCCTGGGGGATGATTTCTTGCTTTCTATATCTCTGTCGCTGTCTTTCTGGCGAGCGCATGCGCCCTATAGTGAAAACCTCTCCAAAAAAAGATGTTTGATGCCATAGAAATATGCAGTCAGTCTTGGACCACAGCAGAAGATAAAGTACATGAGCTTGAACTGGTGAAATAGAATTTTATGACTTTTGACTAAAACATTATTGACCTTCTTTGCTTTTTTTTTTTTTTTCCAGTGTTAAGAAATTTTGTCTTTTCTTAAGTTGTGGACAGGTCCATGTACCTACTATTCAAACAGAATCCTAGCCTGTTTCCTGACTTTAAGTATTAAGCAAAGTTGGGACCAGCAGTTAGCGTAATGGCTATGTCGCTGGACTCCCACGTAGTCGACCGCGGTTCGAGTCCTGGACCCGGTGGCTTAAACTCACGCCGGGCGCGTGTGCGTGCATGCCCAAGATCCCAGGAGGAGAATGGAGGAGAAGGGATTGCGATGTGGCCATCCCTCCTGGGGGGTGATTTCTTGCTTTCTATCTCTCTGTCTCTCTCTGTCTGTCTGGCAAGCGCACGCGCCCTATAGCAAAAACCTCTCCAAAAAAAGAAAAGGAAAAAAAAGAAGTATTAAGCAAAGTTCTCTTAACATTGTTTGATTTTGATTTATTAAAGCTAAACCTGCCTTTCTTGAAATTAAGAAATAAATAAAAATAAAAATAAATTTTTAAAATGGGCAAACAAGCTGAACAGACAACTTTTCAAGTAAGACATACAAATGGCCAAACGCATATGAAAAAATGTCCAATATCCGTATCATAAGGGAAATGCAAATCAAAACTGCAATGAAATGTACCATTTAACCCCAGTTAGAATAACAGTGAAAAAAAAATAAAGAAATAAGTGCTGGTGAGGCTATGGTAAAAGGGAAATCCTCCTATACTGTTGGTGGGGATGTAAATTAGTACATTCTTTTGTGGAGAACAATATGGAGGTTTCTCAAAAACCTCTAAGTAGAGCTACCATATGACCCAGTAACCCCACTCCTGGATATTTACCCAAACATAAGAAAACACTCAGCACGTGCATGTTTGTTGCCGCATTATTTACAATTGCTCAGACATGGAATCAGCCTAAATGCTCAAGAATGGATAAATGGATTGAAGAAATGTAGCACATATACACTATAGAGTACTACTCAGCCATGAAAATAAGTAAGATTCTGTCATTTGATACACAGTGGATGAATATAGAAGATTTAATGCTAAATAAAGCAACTCAGACTATGAAAGACAAAAAAGAAAAAGAAATATGCGGTTTGAGTAGTACTTTTTCTTTCTTTTTTACTTTTTCTGAGAGCTTTTTGCTATAGGGAACATGCACTTGCTGAAAAGACAGAGGGCCAGAAAGTGAGAAATCACCCCTCCCTTCCACACTCCTCACCAGGGGGAATGGCCACACTGCAATTCCTTCTCCTCTATTCTCCTCTCAGGATTTTGTGCACTAACATACACACTCCCAGTATGAGTTTCAAGCCGCCAGGCCCAGGACTTGAACCGCAGTGGATCATGTGGGAGTCCAGTACCTTAACCACTGCCCCACCTGCTGGCCTCCAGTAGTACTTTTTCTAATTTGGGGCTTTTTGTCCTTTGGAAAATAAGTCACCAACTATAATTCCCCATCCCCAGTACTGAGGGACAAATAACGCTGTGAAAAAAGCAGGGAGTGTAAACCTGACTCTGACTTCTGTTAAAAATTTTGGGGGGGATCAGCAGATGGAGTAATGGTTAGGTCACTGGACTCCCATGTAGTTAACCGTGGCTCAAGTCCCAGACCCCATGGCTTAAAACTCATGCCAGACATGTGTGTGCATGCCCAAAATCCCAAGAGGAGAATGGAGGAAAAGGGATTGCACTGCAGACATCCCCCCTGAGGCCCGGGGGGGGGGGGGGAGGTTGTGATTTCTTGCTTCTTGTCTCTCAGGGAAGCATACGTGCTCTATAGCAAAAACCTCTTTTAAAAAATCTTTTTTTTTTTTTTGGGGGGGGGGTGGGGGGTTCAGCAGATGCTGTGGTGGTTAAGGCACCAGACTCCCACATGGCTGACTGAGGTTCAAGTTCCAGACCCAGAGGCTTGAGAATCACAGAGAGTGCATGTGTGTGTGTGCATGCCCAAAACCCTGAAAGGGGAGTGGAGGAGAAGAACTTGTACCATAGCATCATCCCGGGGGGGGGGGGGGGGGGGGGGCGGTGATTTCTTACTTTTCCCTCTCATTGTCTCTCTCTGCATCTCTCCTACAAGCAGTATAGCTAAATACACTCTATGGCAAAAATCTAAAAACAAACAAACTTTCTTCATCGGGCTTGCATAAGGATTGTCAATTTTATTAATGTTTATGAGAAACTGAATTTTGGCCAACTTAATTTTTTTTATTGCTATTTTTTTTCTATTTATTTTTTCCTTTCTCCTGCGTATTTGGGTCTCAGCTTGGTGTGTGAGGTGCTCAGCAAGGTCCTTAGTCTCTGGATGGGACAAAGCCCTGATACCCCTTGCCCTGTGCAGTTACAGCACTTCTGCTAGACTCCCAGCCATTGGCTGCTGCTCACTGGTAGCCTCCCGCATGCTTGCCTTGAGCATGTATAATCTGGTGCTTGAGAACAGATGCACGCCAAGCTCCCAGGCACAAGATTGCGTCCACCCGAACACTTCTTTTTCTCCAGTGCTCTGTTCCTCAAATACCATCCACATCACTAACTCCAGATCTGGCCTTTGTCTCCTTAGCAAAGCTCTGTTTAGGGCCTCACTTTGCAGCACTGCAGTCCAGAAAGTGGCCCAAGCAGAATGCTTGCTCATGGTCACGTGGTCGTCATCTCTCAAGGATTACTGTCCTGCATTGCCTGCTATGTAGTGTCTGACAGTAGTTTCTCATGTATTTCAGAGAGTTGTATAATTTGTTTCTTGTTTTTGTTTTTAATTGGGGAGAAAGAAGGTTAGAACCAGTTGACTTGCCATGCCTAGAAGCAGAAGAAAACCACTGTGTTTTTAAGACTAGGAACCTAGAGTCTCCAATTTGTATCCTGTGCCTTAGCTGATTTACTTGTCCAGTTGCTATTAGCATCTTCCTTTAATGCATTCACAGGTTCTTGATGAAGACCAGTTCAGTTAACAGTTGCAATGAAAAGATGTATTATATGAAAATCATGTAACATTAAACATGAAGGTTACTCATTATGCACAGATGCTTAAAAGGTTAGTCAGTGTGCATGATAAAAGAAGTGTTTTCTGGCACCTCAGAAGTGGAGAGAGGAGCAGAGGAATAGCATAATTAATTATTGTGTATCCTGTAATATGCTTCCGGCTTTGTTTGAGTAACTCAGTAGTGCGCATGCTAATTTTATTCCCATTTTACTGGTAAGGAAACAGAGACTCAGCTTAAATCATTTGCACAGTTAACAAATGATAGATTCAAAGCCCAGTCTATTGACCCTAATGCCTGCGCTTTTATCAAAGTTGTTTTTTTTTTTTTTTTTTTTTTTTTTTTTCTGTCCGGCAGACCGAAGCATTTCATACACACACATGAAGACCAACCAAATTGCTAAGCCTCTTTGATTTGCCAACTGCTACATGAAATACTGCCATGGAGGTGTCTTGTTTTCTTCTGGTGTTGTTTATTTGTTTATTTGTTTTTACTTACTGAGTATTTATTGAGTAAGTAGTTCTAAGGCATATGGCAATCATTAATAATAACTTATCCCAAAAAAGCAGAGTCACTAATTTTTGTACATGGGAACAAATACCTGTGTGTGTGTGTGTGTGAGTGTGAGTGTGTGTCTGTGTGTTTCTGGAGTTGCTTCTAAGTAAATCTTTTTCTTCATTTTTAACACCAGAAGTCTGACTTGAAATAAAACTATTAAGTGTAGTATGTAGTATAAACATTACTAAATTGGGATATTAACATTTAAAACTTGTTCCTTGTCTTTTTAATGTGTTTTGCTGTTTTCCGTGCCTGATTATCATTCTTCTCAATATTTATGTGTTAACATGACCTTTTTCTGATTGAATGACTTCAGCTGAATCTCAAATGCTCACAATATCATACTTTTAAAATTAAATTATGTTCCACAATGACGAGTGAATCATACTCGAAAAAGCAGCAGGGTGGTAGCAAGGTCCTCCTATCAGTTGGAGCCTCAAATCATCATTTTTACAAGCAAGAATCAGGAAGCATAAGGAAAAAGGGCACAGGTAGTGTTTGAGTCTTTGCCAAATGGGCAATGTATTGGGATGATTTCATAAAAGATTATTTTAATTATTTTTTTAATTGACCAGAGAGAGACAAAAGGAAAGAGAAAGCAAGCTGCCAGATCCAGGACTTGAATTGCAGTTAGTTAGCCATGTAGGAGTCCAATGCCTTAACTACCACATCACCTGCCGCCCCTCCTCACTGAACTTTTATGGAAGTCCAGTAGGAAGAAATGGATGTCCCCTGGGACCAGCAAATGGAATAATGATTATGTTGGTGAACTCTACCATGGTTCACTGTGCTTTGAGTTCCAGACTCGGTAGCTTAAAACACACTGGGCGTGTGTGCACACGTGCCTGAAAATCCCTACAGGAAATGGAGGAGAAAGGATTGCAGCATGGCCGTTCCCCACAGGGGATGATTTCTCGCTTTCTGTCTCTCCGTCTCTGCAGTGAGCACACGTGCCCTATAACAAAAATCTCTCTGTAAAAAAAAAAGAAAGAAAGAAAGAAAAGAAAAGAAATGAGTGTCCCCCCTAACCATACTTGACTCGGGAAGATGCTCACTTCACTCAGCATGGAGGTGGTAATGGTAATGGGATTCGCCTAGGATCTTTCTGCCACAGGAGCCAAAGCTCTTTTTGAAAGACAAATGACCATTAAATATCTTCTTAAAGGTAGAGCTTCTATTTTGGAAAGTAAAAAAAAAAAAAAACAGTTTTTAAAGCTTGTTTATTTCTTCTAAAGAGAAAGAGAGCTCATTCCCATTGGGTCCTTATGCTGCAGTCTACCCCCAGTCTAAGCCACACCGTGTGTACCCAACATGCTTGGCATGCGGGGGGGGGGGGGGGGGGTTGGTCCTAGGACAAGAACCTGTACCTTTCCTATATGGGCCCAGTTGTGTCACCACCTGGCCCCCCCAAATAGAACCTTTTTGATGTCCAAGTTTATTTTTTAAAGAATTATCCATTTAATTTTTATTTATCATTATTATTATTATTTTAATTTGCTAATGGCATGTGCACTCTCCAGAGAGAGAGAGAGACCTAGAGAAAGTGAGAAAGCAAGCCACCACATCCAGGACTCGAACTGCAGTCAGCCATGTGGAAGTCTAGCACCTTAACCATCACACCACCTGCTGCCCTCTTTCCCCCATGTCAAGGTCTTAAGGACTATATAGCACAGGGGCCAGTAGGTGGCATAGTGGTTAAGGCAGTGGACTCCCACATGGCCAACCACAATTTGAATCCTGGATCTGACGGCTTGTTTTCCTCTCTCTTTGTCTCTCTCTGGTCAAAGTAAGCAAATAATAATGATAATAAATGAAATAAATTAATTCTTTTTTTGGAAAAAAAAAAAAAAAACTCTAGCACATACAAATAACTTCTCTGGTGATTGTGGAGCAGAGTGACACAACCCTTCTGCTTTGTTCTCCTTCTCTGACCCTCCCCATGGCCTCCAGGGCCCACCCTCAAGTTAGTTACCTCAGTTGCCAAAATGATCATTTCAGACTTCCAGGCTCTTGTCCAGAAGTTAACAACTTGCTTCAGTCTAAGTAAATAGTGGTCTGTGCTCCCAACTCTACCTCTACCTCTTTCTGATTCACCCAGAAAGAGATGAGCGGTACCTTGAACTGGGCTGGCTCTGTGGTACAGTGGCAGGGCCCTGCTCAGGAGAGGCCGAATCCCACAGGTGACTACAGTTGGAATCCTCAACCTGGTACACCTTAAACATGCCCATCTGCCCAAGATCCGATGAGCTGGAGGGCTGGAGGCCTGGAGGAAGGCCATTGCGATGTGGCCAGACCCTGTGCAGGGAGCTCTCTTACTTTTGTGTGTCTTCACTTGTGTGATATAAATAACAAAGAAAAATACTTTGAACAAAGGCACCACCTTTAGAAAGAGTATCCAACCTCTCGCAGTCTGTGGTATGTTTACCAAACTATCTCTTATGTCACACGGAAGTCGCTTATGTGCCAACCAATGGTGTAGTGGTTAAGGCAGCTGAATTCCACATGGCTGACAGCGCAATTCAAGTCCTGGACCAGGTGGCTTGAAAAACACACTGAGCCTGAGCGGGACTAGCAGTTAGCATAATAGCTATGTCGCTGAACTCCCGCGTAGACGACTGTGGTTCAAGTCCCAGACCTGGTGGCTTAAACTCATGCCGGGCGCATGTGTGTGCGTGCCCAAGATCCCAGAGGAGAATGGAGGAGAAGGGATTGCGGCATGGCCATCCCCCCTGAGGGGTGATTTCTCGCTTTCTATCTCTCTATCTCTCTCTGTCTGGCGAGCGCACGCGCCCTATAGCATAAAAAACACCTCTCCAAACAAACAAACAAAAAAAAAAAAAACCACACTGAGCATGTGTGTGTGAATGCCCAAAATTCCAAGAAGATTAAATGGTAGAAAAGGGGTCACAACATGGACATCCCCTTTAGGGGGTCCTTCTCACTTTCCTTCTCTAGCTCTTGCCAGCAAGCACACATTCCCTCTAGCAAATAAAAAAATAAGATAAGGTCACATTTTCATACTATGTAACGTGAGGTTGGTAGTTCTTCATCATTTAGGTTTCAGACTCAACGCGTATTCAGTGAGTGTCAGTCAGGTGCTAAACACAGTGCTGTATGTTTCCATGCAGGTTACCTCATGACCTGATCCAAGGGAGTTAGTGTCCACCATGAAAAAAACACAAGTTTTAGAACCAGACAAATCTGAACTGTCTAAGCTCTGCCACCTGCTAACTGTGGGGTTTTGCAAGGTACTTTTGATAAAATAACTGAGTCTCAGTTTCCTTGTATAAAAGATAGAAATAAAAATAGCTATCTCAGAAACTTCTTGTGTAGAATTCAGTGAAATCACTTCTGAAAAATACTTGAACCATTACCATAGTAAGTGACAAATAGAGAATCTTTTGACTTTATCCCCATTTAATAAATAAGAAATACATTGAGTTTTATGGTGGTTAAAATGTCATATAGTTCTGAACTATCAGAGATATTTCTGAAATATCAAAGATTTTTTTTAACCAAAAGGCTTTTTCTTTTAGATAGGTTTTTGCCTTAGGGCATGTGCACTCTCTGGAGAGAGAGAGAGAGACATACACATAGTGAGAGGGAAAGTAAGAAATTATCCACCAGGGAAATGGCTATGTCACAATCCCTTCTCCTCCATCCTCCTCCCTGGATCTTGGACATCCACACACCCGTGCCCAGAGTGATTTTCAAGCTACCACGTCTGGGACTGGAACCATGATCAGCCATGTGAGAGTCCAGCAACATAACAACCATGCCATTTGCTGGCTTTTCATCAAAAATCTTAAAATTTCCTGATGAGAGCCATTTCCTAATAGGTCACAGATGCATTTCAAGAGTACATGGTCTGTTCACGTCCCGGACCCGGTGGCTTAAAACTCACGCCGGGCGCGTGTGTGTGCGTGCGTGCCCAAGATCCCGAGAGGAGAATGGAGGAGAAGGGATTGCGGCGTGACCATCCCCTCTGGGCGGTGATTTCTCGCTTTCTGTCTCTTTGTCTCTTTCTGTCTGTCTGGTGAGCGCACGCGCCCTATAGCATAAACCTCTCAAAAAAAAAAAAAAAAAAAAAAGAGTACATGGTCTTTGACCTTCCCTATTAAATTACCTTAGAGTATAAACACATTATTTTGAGTATCTTCTCATCTTGCTTTATTGTCTAGGTTCCTTCTTGGTTGACTCAGTTCTTTCTCTATCTGTCTACTGTAGAGAACTGCATTCTAAATTTGAGTGTCTCCTTAGAATATCCTTTTATTTAATGATAGCAAACAAGCAAACAAATCTTCACTACCTCTTTCCTGGATTTCACTGCTTAATCATCATCTTCCCGTTGAATTCTGTTTAACAGCTCTGGTCCTTACAAGACTCTTTCACGAACTTTGTGAAAACGAACTGGCTAGCACCTCATCCATCAGCCTTGAACTTCAAATTAAAAAGCCAACTTTCAATGACTCCTTTGTACTCCAGAAAGGGCATTTTCAGGAAAATCTTTTACATATGTCTATTAAGAATGATTATTTGCTGAACTTTTCTAGAAGTAAAGGAAGAGTTGGTTCACAGTCCTCTTGTGAATTAAGATTTTTGAAAGCAGGAACTCGGCACTAGTTCCCACTGACGAGGAGGTGGCTTGAGTATTTATCTCATTTGCTTCTCACAGCAATGTTGGAATATAGATGGTGTTCCTCCCATTTTACTGAAATGAAGAAAAAAAAAGGAAAGAAAAAAAGCCTCTGGCAGCAGTTCAATGTGTTACATTTTTCCTCTCAAAGCAAAGTAAATTGAAGGAAAAGAGTCGTGAGGGAGCTAAAACCTTTGCCACAGATTACCCAAATCTAGAGCCAAGAATAAACATCAGAGGCACTCCAAACTGAAGTTGCTTTGCCAAGTTGTTGGTAGTAGTTTGGTACCACACAGCTTTCAAGCAGTAAACCACTGTTAGCTCCTGCTCTGGGGGAAAAATAGCTCCTGTATTCTATGACAGATCTCACAGTCCCATCAGAGCTGCCCACCAGGCTAGCCTGAGAACTCAAGTGTTGTTGAGTGGCACCAGTAAAAGTGATGTTTTGGGGAGCCAGCAGGTTACATAGAGGTTAAGGCTCTGGACTTCATTTGGTGAACTGCAGTTCCAGTCTCAGACCCGGAGTCTTGAAACTCAGGTACATGTGCATGCGTGCTCAAAATCCCAGGAGGAGGAGGAGAGTGGGGGAGAAGAGATGGCAATTTGGCCATCCCTCCTGGGAGGTCATTTCTCATTTTCTCTCTCTCGGTTTCTCCAGTGACTGCATGTGCCATATAGCAAAATCTCTAAGGAAAAAATGAAGTTGTTTTGATCAAAACTATTACTTACAGTCTTCCTTACAGAGTGGACGTTTAGATGACACACATATTTGTATCTATGTCAAGTTACATAACTATATGTAATCTTTTTTTTCTTTCTAGGATTTCTTAAGAGCAGAAAAATAATATAATTGATATTTATTGAGTACCTACTGTGTGCCAGGCATGCCTCAGACCCTTTTATACATATTGGCTATGGATCTTAGCATGTATTTATCATCATCCTTTTGCTTTTTTAATTGGGGAAACTGTGTCTTTGAGAGGTTCAATAACTGGTTCAAAGTCACTGATGTCACACAGAAGCCACGTAATGAAGTGGTCGAGAGAGTGGGCTCTGCTTCCTGCTCCAGACGTGGGCAGGCCCATCGGAAACAATATTCTACCTCTTTTCAACTGCGTGAGTGAAACAAGTTCCAAAGCCTCCCGATCTTACCTCTCCAGTTGATAAGACAATGCAGTCACACAGAGCCCTTCATCTCCATGATCGCATCAGGATGGCTGTGAGGATTAAATGAAATGATGCAAAAGCACCTAACACTTTCCCTGGCACTTGGCAAGTGTTGGATACATGTGATCTCGCTGGTTCACAGGGAATGGTGTTGGCTTTCATGCCAGAATAAGGATTTATTTCACTTTGATTTCCAAGCCCATGTTTTTCATTACGACATACACTTTTCTAGAATAATCATTTTGCATCCTGAGAATTCTTTCTTTTTCATGCATTAGTTATAAACTTAATACAGGCAACTTTAGTTGTCAGTAACCTGGAATAGGTTGGAAAAATGACTTATGCCTTCATATGAGATCTACTGTCTCTTTGGGCCAGCATATTGCCTAGTAGTTACATGGCTGGACTCCTACATGGCTGATAGTAGTTTGAATCCTAGATCTGGCAGCTTGAAAATTACGACAGGAGTGTCTTCGTGAGAATAGAGAAAGGATTGTGGCATGGCCAGTCTCCCATAGGGTGATTTTTCACTTTCCCTTTTACTGTCTCTCTCTGTCTCTCTCCAGTAAGTGCATGCACCCTATGGCAAAAACCTCTAAAAGAAAAAAGGAAATACACTAAATCCTTGGTTACCAAATTGTTTGTCTTACTAACGTTTCCCCTCTCTTGGTGAGACTTTGTGTAGGTCAAATTGCCTCAAGTCTACAAATATCTATGCCATTCTCTCTGAGTGGAAAATAGTATAGTAACTTCCGGTTAGAACTGGAAAAGAGACTGGTTCTTGGATTTTCAGCGGGCACGTTACCTGCCCTGATGACAGAGCTGGGTGTGTGAAGGAAGCTTGTTTGCTACAGTTAGCAGAAGGCTTTCTCCCACCTTGGGGAGATACAAGGATTGATGGCATTGAAGGCTATGTGGTAGACTTCTACAAAAGATACTCTAGGTATCTTTTCATTCTCTCATTTCTTCTATCATTGCAAGATATCAGGTGAGAACTCACAGAAGTAGGAAGCCAAAGTGTTGAGGTCTAATCTACTAAAGAGAGGGTATGTTTTATAGTCCAAAGACTTGAATTGGAGATCTGGATCCAGCAATTTCTGGATCACTTTAAGCAAATCATTTCCTCATCTATAAAATGGGAGACATTTATAATAATAAAAATGGGGGAAATAATTATTTTCTTTTTGTCTTAGGGTTTTTGGAAACACCTTATCCTATTTCGGGCGTAAAACGTTTTATGGTGATTCTGTCAGTAAATCTTTACTGAGCACCTATGTGCCAGATTATAGTTAAACTCTAAAATATCCATAGTATACACCATAATTAATTACTATTCTGGTTGTGATGGTGGTATTAGCCATTAGCTATCTCCCAGTGACCACAAGAGCAGTGAACGCCCATCCTGCACTTGAGTGGCATTTCTAGCTTATCTTCGCTTGTCTGCCAGTCAGGCCTACCCTTGAACAATGCACGCTTACTCACACTCAGCACTTTCACCCATACAGTTGTTTCTCCCCGAATGCTTTCTTCCTTCCTTCCTGACTGTCCAACTCTGCTCATGGCTCAGATATTTGTAATGAGATTTCAACCCATGCAGATTTAGCCCCAAAGCCCATTTTCTTTTAATAATTTATGGTGCCTCTCCTCAGGGCTTTTCAGACTTTAATATGCAAACAAATACCTGGGCATCTTGTTTAAAATGCTGATAGAGAGAGTCTGTATTTCTTTCTCTTTTTTTGTTTAGGTTTTTGCCATCCTGTAATTGAGTTACAGAGAGACAGAGAGTGAGAGAAGGTGAGAAATCACCCTCTAGGGAGTGATGGCCACGCCAGAATCCATTCTCCTCTTGGGGTTTTGGACCTGTACACATAGGCACCCAGTGTGGTATTTCAAACTGCTGGGTCGGTACTCAAATCAGGGTTGGCTTTGTAGGCCTGCAGTGCCGTAAGCTGTCTGTGCTCTGCAGCCCTGTTTTAAAGCACCACACCATCTCTTGGCACTGAGAATCTGCATTTCCAATGAACACCCAAGTGATGGCGATGTTGCCAGACTGGGGACCACATTTTGAGCGGCAAGGTCTGAGAACACACTGCTTCTGGGCCTAAACTCTTCATTACCAATAATGTACTACCATAGTCTCTCAAATTAGAATTGAATGTCAAATTTCCCTTTCTAATGCATTTGATAGACAAGTGCCTGGTGGTTTTAATCAAGTAACAGGCATGTGAGCTTAGACAGGGTATTTAGCCTCCTTGAGCTCAGTGTTCTTTTCTTTCATTCTTTCATTTTTTTTCTTTCTTTCTTTATTTTTTTAAAGGCTTTTGCCATAGGTTGCATGCACTCGCTAGAGAGAGGCAGAAAGAGA